>CM033683.1:15427106-15980537 GCA_019514585.1 Dendrobium officinale
TGTTTTATATGAAAGGAACACTCTTAGCAAAAAAGAAGCCCATTTAGCATGTCATCTTGTTTGAATTTTTGTGAACCCAAAATCGCAAAGCCTCGAGATCAGTGTTTAAAACAATTCGTCACTGAATTAAATAACACCTCTAAAATTTTAAAGCTTGAACAATAGCAATAAAACTCCAAATCATAGTAGAATACGAGATCGAACATCATTCAACTTTTCACTAAAAATAAGCAACATGTTTTCCCTCATGGCTTAAAAACAGAACACCAATATACCCACATGTTAAGCATCACAATCAACTTCAAAAACTTTTTCAAAAAATCAGGCAGACTAAAGAATTGGAGCTTGACTCATTTTCATTTTGATAATTTTGAAAAAAGTTTTTTTTCAGCAAGCTCTAGAGTCCATCTAAAGATTCCCTTTTTCAAACAGTCAGTGATAGGAGCAATTACAGAACTAAAGTTTTTAATGAATCGACGATAGAAAGATGCCAAACCATGAAAACCCCTTACCTCACTGATATTTTTAGGTACATGTCAGCTTTTGATTGCCTCGATTTTTCACCGGATCAACTTTGATTCCCTCAGCAGACACAATATAACCCAAGAAAGAATAAGTCAAACTTGAAGTAATAAAAAGTACACCTTCTTAAGATTGATACTATACAATTTTTTGTTCCCTCAAAGTTTGCAAAATTTTTTTAACATGCAAAAAAGATGTTCAGAAGGGTGATATACTGTAAATCAGAATGTCATCAAAATATACACTACAAACTTTCCGATAAAAGGCCTCAAAACATGAATTCATTGTTCGCATAAAAAGTACTTGGAGCATTAGATAAACCAAAGGGCATAACAACAGCCATTCATACAAACCTTCTTTGGTTTTAAAAGCAGTTTTCCATTCATCACCCCAGGGCCTTATTCTTATTTGAATGATACCCACTTCTACCAAATCAATTTTAGAAAAAAATTTTGGCACCACTTAACATGTCAAGCAAATCATCTAGCCTAAGCATACAGGGAGCCATCATCCGAGATCTATGTACTTAATGGATATCTTATTGATACACGACTATCCCATACACAAACGCCAAGTTCCATCTTTTTTAGGAGTAAGCAAAGCTAGGCACAGCACAAGGACTTAGACTTTTCCTTTATTAAACCCCTTTCCAAAAAGTTCAGTCACTTGCTTAGAAAGCTAATTATGTTCATTTGGACTCATCCTGTAATGTGAAAGATTAGGCCAATGTTGCTCCAGGAATTAAAATCAATGTTTGATGTTGAATGTGTCTCTCATAGGAGGTAAGCCAGTTTGGTATTAAAACAACGTCAAGTGGTTTTTTTAAATCAGAAAAAATACATTAAGCAACGGTTTTATTTCCTTAGGAATCTTCAAGAGCAAATCAGATTCTTTTCCAAGCACAAAATAAGCCACTTCAAAGTGTTTCAAATCATTTGTGTTCAAAAGTAATTCAGGGAGTGATGAATTTTCAGATTTTTCTTTTTTTGTTGGAGGATCAGAAATGTTTCTTTGAGAAAAAGATAGAGAAATTTCCTATTGTTTTGAATCAAAGTATAAGTGTTTCCTTTCGCCATTATGAATTGATTTTATTATCATATTGCCAAGGAACGCCCCAAAAGGATATGACAAAACTTCTAAAGGTACAAACGTCACAAACAATTTGATCCTTGTACGCCCCTCCAATTGTCAAATTAATGGTGCAATTGCTTCGTTTTATTGGAACTTCACCCCCTTCCTTAAACCACGATATTTTTTATGATTTGACAAGAGGTTTTGTTTTCAATTTGAGCTTTCAACCATGTGTTGTGACACAAAAATTTCATGAACTCCCCACTATCAATCATTAAAGTGCAAATTTTCCCTTCAAAACCGTGCAAGTTTGTTCTAAAAAATGTTTCTTCTTAGCCGCTTATCACCCTTTTCTTTTTGAGCAGTTAAAACTTGTCGAATTACTAACAAAGGTTTTCTCCTTCGTCACCTTCCAAATCAAAAATTTTCATTTCAGCTTCATTATCAGATTCTGTTTCATTTTCTTCTCCTTCACTTTTATTTTCATTTTTCTATCAAATTATTTCGAGGAGGATTATTTTTTTTTCTGCAAGTAGCCGACAAATGACCATAAAGTCCACATTTGAAACAAGGTCCAAATTAGTTTAGGTTGTTCAGTAGGTTTAGAACCCATTAGCCCTTTACCCTTATCCGGATTTTTGACTTTCATAAGTGTTGACTTTTTTGACTTTTGTTCCCGATGTCCCAACAGAAGTTTTGAGTTTGGATTTTAACCCCACCAGTTTGTCGTCGCTTATATGTTTCAAATGACTTTGCTACTTCCCCTTTGATGTTGTTTCTCAAATTTTAAAGCCATGCGATAAGCCTCATCTAGTTTAATGACATGATGCAAGTTTAAATTGATCATTGAATTGTCCACTTAAGTCCATTAAGATATCTTGTTACCGTTTTTTCTTCAGATTCATCTAAATCATTCCTAGCTTGCAACTTAAAAAAGTTTTTCAGTGTATTCTTCCACAGTTTGAGTTCCTTGACGCAGATTATTAAATTCTTGAAAAATAGTTCTTGAATGATCAGAATGCAGAAATTTCCCTTTCATTTTTTCTTTCATTCTTTCCCAGTTTTGAATTTTTTCTTTACCTCGCCTTACTCGATTGTTTTGCAAATTTTTCCACCATGTTAAAGCATGTCCCGTTAATTTTAAGCTTGCAAATTTGACTTTTCGATTTTCTGGTATTTCTTTCTACTCAAAAAATTGATCCATTTTCTCAACCCATTCGAGGAATTGTTCAGGTTGTAACTTTCAAAATTATGGACATCGATTTTAATCCCATGATCCCAGTTTCTTTGGCGTCTATTTTGATTCCTAGGACCCTCATCCTCGCTTTTAGAAGATATGACATTAGGATTAACATTAGCTTGATTGACATTCAGATTAGCGATTGCTTCAGCCATTGTATTGATTTGTTGTTGCAAATTATTTAATTGTTGTAAGAGTTGTTGCAAATCCCCTTGATTATTAGCCATTGATCGAAAAGCAAAGACTCACAAAAAGACTGAGAACTTAGAGAAAAAGAATAAAGACTACCCAAGCAAAGAACTTGCTCTGATACCAAAATTGATGTAAGCAAATTAAAGCAAACACAAAGAGAGAACAACAAAAGAGAATCAAATCTTACTTTTATAAATTTAAGACATTACTTAGAGAACAAAATAGGTTTAGAGAAAACAACTAACTTCAGAATAGGAAAGAGGCAACTTCCAATGACTAAAACAAAAGAAAACTAACAAAGAAACAATATTTTTAAAAAAAGGCTATCCTCAGAACATCCTACAAGAGGACTCCTCACATGCGCCGATTGTAGGAATATATTTTAAAATAAGGTTTAGATATGCAAACCAAGGGTCCACCACAGCTAAGGGTTTCCAATGTCCTTTCAAACTTCTCCAGCAAATGCCACCAATACCGCCCACAACTTTACCAAAACAGCCAACAACTTCACCAAAACAGCCAACAACTTCACCAAAACAGCCAACAACTTCACCGACGGAACTAGAAGAAAGATACATGTGGAGTGGAACTTGCGTAGAGAAGAAAGAGGTTAGAAGCCGAGACGAAAGAGGAGAAGCTTGCAAGCTTTCCAGAGGGGGGAAGAAGGTGGACAAAGCTCTCAAGCTTTTCCAAGGAGAACCCGCAGGTTATAGCAACTTTGCTCTCAAATATTCACCAGCCATTCCTTCTCAAAACATCTCATATATATAGGCAAAAGAGGGTAACTAAACAGCCCAAACAGCCATAAATATCCAGCACAGGACTCAGGGCAGACTTTCGGTTTCCAGCATAGGAAAACCAACAGTAGCAAACCATATAAAGCCACGGTAATATCAACAACAGAGAATTCCAAACGGTAGAGCCAATATCAAGAAAAATCCACGGAATACCAAGGCATCATTTAAATGGGAAAAAAGGCCACGGCATCAGCACAGAGAAACCCCAAACGTCATAGTAGTTTTGAAGGGAAAGCCACGGTGCAGCATTTAAAAGGGGTATAAAGGCCACGACAATCCAGCAAATAAATGAAGGAAAAAGTCAGCAGCTCAAGAGGTAAAGAAGAAGAGGAAAAGACAAGTTCCACTCACCTTATAGCTTGCACTTCATAATGAATTTAGAGCTAAACCTCAGCTCATAATGAGCTACACCTCCACATGATAATAATGAGCTTGCACCACTAAATTTTCAACAACTAAAGCTCAAAACCGAAATCAGCCAAGGCTCCCATGAAACCAGCAAACAACCAAAGGACAAAATGGACCCCCAAAGCCGGCAAACCCAAGGAAGCAAAATCCAAACCTTTTCCTACCATGATCATTGGATTTACCACCATCATTGGATAGCATAAAAAAAAAAATAGAAAATATAACTAATATTGTTCATATCAAAAATAATGCAAAAATCTAAATGCATCAAGATTCCCTAAACCTCATCAGAAATCCTATGAAAAGCAGATGTGCATCCTATTATGTATAGTAGGTTCCAATACCAATAGTTAAAAGGCAATCTTTTTAGTGTTTGTAATTTAACTCTAATCATTTTATGACACTTGGCAATCCCTTAATTCTAAAGTTGAAAGGATGTAGCACAAGCTAATTTGCTCAGTAAGCATCACATTAATGCAAGATTTGATTAGATTGCTATTTTTGTTAGAAGTCTCCTTGATTTATTTGATATTACCAAAATATAATGGAAATTACAAAATGCAAATAATTGCAAAATGTTTAGAAACACAAAAAATAAGGAAATTCAAGAAAAGATGACAGATTTTACAAATTTTAGGAAAATGTTTATGTGCCTCAATGCATTTTTCTAAGTTTTTTTTATAGGTATGTAGCCCTTATTTTCTCTTTCAAAAATAATAGGAAAAAAATCCAAAGATTCCAATAAATGGGTAAAAATATCAAGAAGATGTTGAAAATTTTTCGATTTGATCCTTCCCACCTAGAAAGCAAAGCGGACATGATTTGTAACTTGGCTGACTTCATAGTAAAGCTTCATTTCTCTGGATCTTATTGAATTGATTATTCCATTGAAGACAAATACTTTAATTGGCCATAGTTTTTCAGGCCATGCAGATAAGGTTCTTAAGCTTTCTCCATTTATTTGACAAACATGAATGGCTTATTGACAATGAGAAAAGCAATTCCAAGAAAAAAAAATTGATAGAAATGTCATAATGTGACCTAATCTTTTGCCTCTCGAAGGAGAAGTTGATATGATTTAAAGCTTGATAGATTTTATTTGTAAAATGAAGCATCATTCCCTTTGATTTGTCAAACTTGCTATTTTATTGAGGACTTGAATCACTTTAGTCAGCTGCGGTTGATCAAGTGATGTGAGTAAAGATCATGTGGGGCATCCTCAATTGTTCGACAATTATTGTAAGAATAAGAAGGGATTAGTGAGGAATACCTTTCAATACTTCTTGATTGAAACC
Source organism: Dendrobium officinale (assembly GCA_019514585.1). Classification (NCBI taxonomy): domain Eukaryota; kingdom Viridiplantae; phylum Streptophyta; class Magnoliopsida; order Asparagales; family Orchidaceae; genus Dendrobium; species Dendrobium officinale. Next base: position 15,432,632 of record CM033683.1, read on the forward strand.
TTTGTTGAAATTCGAATTTCTCTACTCAAATTAGACTTGTTCTCTCTTAGTATTCGGGTTTTTAAATCAATCATCACTTTCACTCTAATCTTCACAAGTGCTTCTTCCTGTGATTGAGCTTCCAATAGTTGCAATAACCAATATTCAAAATTGTTGGAGCAAATTTGCCCAGTCACTAATGTTTAAGTGGAAAAGACAACAATGGGGATGACAATGACAACAACATGGGAGTCAGGGAATGGAGAAGATTCCTGCTTGGTTTGGCTGTCGCAATTCAGAGGCAACATGAAGTGGACGAGAGGGAAAGGGAAGGAAAAATTAATATGTAGCATCATTTGGTATTTATATAATCCATACTCAAAGCCACGTAATAGCTATACAATGTGAAAATAATAATCGGAGTAACCAACCTACAATTGTCAAAAATTAAATTCTATTAGGTTAGTTACAAAGATAAATAACAAGCAAACACTGGTAACAAGAATATAAAAACCATGCTAACAATCTTAAGATTGGTTTTGTATCAAGCTTACTCATCCTTGAACTACCTTCAAACATTTTCAAAAAATAATGAAATTTGTTTGTAGGCAATATATTTGTTAGCATGTTTGTAGTTATTGTGATCTATTAAAATTTTTATGATATAATCAATTCCTTGATCATCACATCCTTAATGAAATGGAATTTTACCTCCACATGTGATGAGGACATCGTCAGCAATTTCGACACGTGTACCATCGGAGACACCGGAGAAGGGGAGATCGACGGCCACGAGCAGAGAGTTTTATTTTAAGTCATTTTTATGTAGTAGTTTATTTTATTTTTCAGTTTTTCCATTTTTACCCTTATGGGTATTTTGGTTGCTATTGTAGCCCAAGGGGCATTGTAGTCTTTTGTTTCCTTTGTCATGTTGAGACTTTATATATATAGTGGTCTCATGCTTTGTAAAAGGTTAATGAATATTCTGAATGAAAAATTATGTTTTTGTTTCCACTTCTTCTTGCATGAGAGCTAGAGAAGGGGAGAGAGCTCAAGGGGAGCAAATCGCAAGGGCCCACCAGTCGTTGGAAGAGTCCGCGGCTCGTGGTTAAGTTCGTTTCCATTCTATCGGTGCTTCTTTCATCCTCAACCAACACCAAATTCCCCTCCCGTCTATTCCCAATTCGAACCCCAATTTCATCCCGCCGACAACCTAAGGGAATCTACTGCCGGCCTCTCCCTTAGCCGCTGGCCACCCCTCCTCCACCACCTCCTCGCCAACCTCCACTCGCCGGCCACTTCCCCATTACCCCCATTTGTCCAAATTTTGAAATTCAAGTTGAATGACTTTAAAAAAAAAATCCAAATTTGTCTAAGGCCAAATTAGGAAAGTTTCAAATCCAAAATCAATTTGAAATTCAAATTGAAATGGATCTCATAATCTAACTTCCTAATGTGTATGTGCTAAATTGGAAAGCTCATAAATTGCTCCCACACCTCCTCTCCCTCTCTTGAACCCGCCGGCCTCATGGGGGTTTTCCTCTCCCCTTTGAATGCTACATTAATTCTTCAATTAAAGCATTCATGGCCACCTAATTTGAATTCAAATTTCAAATTAAATTCCCCCAATTTCATACAAAACCTGAAATTAATTTAAGGTTTTGAAATAAATCCCTTCCCCTCTCTCTAGAAACCGCTTGCTCCCTCCCTTGGGTCCCCCCCCCCCATTAATTCCCCAATCAATGCTTTAATTCCCTTTGATTTGAAATTCCAAAACTCAAATCAATTCCCTCCCAATCTAATTAAATCTGAAATTAAATTTCAGATTTTAATTAGTCTCCTCTACACCCCACTAAACCTCATTTCTCCCAACCCAAGCTCCCTCCTCCTTGCACCCGCCAGCCTCACCCTCTTCCTTTGGAAATCCCGCCGACCCCTCCTCTCTCTCCTCTTCCTCTTCCCTGTTTCCAACGGTGCTCCTTCATCTCCAAAACCCGAATGTAACTTTGGATTTGTGTATGACGATCGAGATCAAGTCGACATCCACCAATCGCCGTTCTTTGACGTGGGCTTTGATTTCGACGACATCGTTGAAGACTACATCGACCGTATCCAACACGCCTTAGTTGACGTAATCGACGAGCAAAGATCAAAGGGACGTTGGATCATCATTGGACGACCATCTTCCTCCACTCCGACCATCTTTCCAAGAACGACGATCTTCGGTTCCTTCTTCCTTGGAGTGACCTCGATTCTAATGTGTAGACTCTTCTGCCGCTAAAGCCTAGATTATTTGAGCGTATGGGCTCCAAAGGTAAAATCTCTCATTATTAAATTGCGGATTGTTGGTTAATAGCTCTTAGTATTACTACTATTTTGCTTATCTACTAGGTTTGGTTAATCTACGTGCTCCTTCGCCTAAGCAAGTGAAAAACTAAGGTTCTTTATTGAAATTCCTTGTTATTGAAATAAGCTATTAATTAAGATTACATTGTCAATTATTCTTAATTTCTTATCAAGCTCCTTTTGCATGGATATGTTTCACATCATCTTGGTATCAGAGCATGGCTAGCATGCTTTGCTTGTGCTAGATGCATCCTAGGAGTCTACTTTAACTTGCCTTTAGTCGTTTGCATGCATAAAATCATTTAGATAGTTTTATTTACTGTTTTTTCTACTGCTGTCCAGAAAAATTTGCATTAATTACTTCATCTTACATTAGCATAATCATTTGTTTAAGTGCTGCCTTCAAAACCTACATTGTCTCTAACTGCTTAGGGCAACCACACCCTTGAGTTTGACTGCTGTCCTCACTGTTCCAGCAGCTCTTAGCCATCGTTTAGTGAACTCTTAGCTTTTGTTTGAGTGCTGTCCACTCCCTCGGAACCTTCCAAACACCTAAACAACTTAGGCAACGACTGAACCTTGCTGTCCAGAAACTTGCTGCACCTGTTAGTGGCCTTTAGGTGATCCTAGAACCTGTTTTAAGTTGCTGTCTACACCGTTTAACCGCCCACAACACTTAGAAAACTTTATGCCATGTTGTAGTTTGCTGTCCACACAAAATTCTGCAGTGTTTGGTAGCATTTAAGTGAGTCTAACCTTGGATTAGGGTGCTGCCCAAGCCTTAGCATCCTCCCTAAACACCTAGTGACCTAAACCCTTCTTGAAGCTTGCTGTCCAGTACTTTTCCTACACCTTATAGCAAGTTGAGATGGTGTTTTCTCTTTGACGAGAGTGGTACCTTGCACCCAATCTTCATTAGGTTTCACTTGACACTTACCCATGGACCCGATAAGACTCCAAAAGAGTTTAGATGACATCGTTAACCTAGTGGGCAATATGACTAGAATTATGACGGAGAAACCCATTTACTATCCCCACTCTAATTACATGCCCTACTATGCTTTTCACTCGAGACCTGAGCCTAGGCCTCCACGACCTCACTTAGAGTCATCTTTTCGTCTGCCTACCTTTGATGGTTCTTTGGACGCTTACTACCTTAGAGAATGGGTTAGACAACTAGAGGACTATTTTGAATCATATCACATCTCTGAATCCCACCAGGTTAGCATCGCTAAATCTCACCTCAAAGGTCAGGCTCTTAAATTTTGGGCAAGATTGGAAGATCATAAAGAGTCTCGTGGTGAGTACCTTACTTGGAAAGACATGAGACGAGAACTTAATTTGAAATACCGGCCCACTACTAGTGACCGTCATCTAGAGAATCACCCTCCCTATGTTGTTGGGACAAATCGTGGACATTACTGTGGTCGAGACCACCCACCCATCAGTAACATCAGGGTTGCTGCCCCACCCTGTAAGTCTTCACATAACCATGATGGTCGACCATCTACTGGGCCTCCTGTTGGTTCGATCCCACATAACTCCCCACTTGGACCGATTTCTGGCCATCCCAGTCAACCTTTAGCCTCTCCAATCCTTAAACCTGAAAGTGTAATGTTACTAGAGGAATGCGTTAAAAAGAAAAGGTCCCCGGAACCTGAGACTGAGTACATCCATTTCATGGATGCTAATGATATCACTGATAACAAAGAATTCTTTGAGGATGAGACTGAAGTGATTGAGTTAGACTCCCGGCCTGACTTAAACCCTGATTTAGGAGGTCTAGAACCTTTTAACCTTGATACCTTGGCCCATCTAGAGTCTAATCTCATTAACGATATCCCTTTGGATAAGGTCTGCCAGAACGATATTAATTTGATCCCGAAAGAAACTGATTTGACCTTGAACACAATGAAATTAAAATCGGAAGATTCTAATTTAATTTTTGAGATAAATCCGGATAATTCTGATTTAATTTTGGATAATTCTGATGGCGACTTAGCTAATCTCGAGTTGGAAGTAAGTCAATCGAATTTTTCACCTGATTCAAGTGGAACGGAACCTACGGATCTTAGGGTTAAAACCAAACCTGATTCTACTTCGGAAGACAGTAGCTTGAGTCTGAAAGTCTTTGAGCCTGATTGGAACAATGAGCCTCCTCTTGTTTCATTAGAGTCTAACTTTGAAGCTGCTCATTTAGATTTATATTTGGCCGAGTGTGTCATCCCTGATTTCTCTCTTACTATTGTACCCACATATGTCCTAGGAACTTTTTCCCATCTTATAAGTCTCATACCGGCTGACGAATCTTTGGGCTATCCCCTTATGGATGTGAGTCAAGACCAATCATCTTATTTTATTCCTGATTCCTACATTTTACCCGCTATAGCCTCGTCCTACCCTTATAAGGACCACTTCTATCCTAGTTGGATGAATTTGATCGATTACACTACCCCCACTAGGAGACTGCTGTCGACCCTAGCGGAAACTACCTATGGAAGTGTCCTGGTAGCTAAGAGTGTCTTCATTTCTCCCCCTACACCAGTTCCCTTAGACCAAACACTTTAAAACTCCTCTTTTTGTGACTCGTCCACCTTTTCTAGCTATGTGTTCGTGTGAGTTAGTATGTTGTGTGTGTGTTTTGTAGTCTGTTGTCCTCCTAAGTTATTTCTGCTTAAAACTTTTGGGTGAGCCTTGATTCTGGTCATTCATCATGCATACAGGTTCTTTTGCATATGCATTTGCATCTCATCTCCAGGAGCTTAATAAAGAAATTAAAAGAAGAATTGAATAAAGTAATTCCAATTATAAGCTTATTTCGGATCACAAGAAAAGATTTAAAGAATTCGAGGTTGGAAACCTTGTGATCGTACGGATCCCTCCGTGAAGAAGTCGCATGCTAGAAGCACCAGACCTTGAAGATAATGTCAAAGATAAATAGTAATGCTTATATGTTGGACCCCCAAGGGTTTTAACTTCAATCATACATTTAATATAGAAGATCTAGTAACCTTTGAGGGACCCGAGTGAACCCTAATAATCCAATTCAAAATAAGCCTTGAGAGAACCCACTCAGTGAGATCCCCCAGCCTACCTTCACTCCCCAATTTACCCCACTTACCCATAGCAGAGAAGATTGAAGCATTAATAGATGATGAGATCATTTCCACAAAGGAAGAAGGTCACCGCAGGTACATAGTTCATTGGAAAGGGAAATCAGAGACGGAGGACATGTGGATTGATCAGGAGGAGCTGCAGTGAGTCTACCCCGGCTTACTAGAGTGGTACGAGAGTTCTACAGATGATTACTTGACGGGGTCGAGTTTTCTCCCACCTGGGAGAATGATGAGGACATCGTCAGCAATTTCGACACGTGTACCATCGGAGACACCGGAGATCGACGGCCACGATCAGGAGTTTTATTTTAAGTCACTTTATGTAGTAGTTTATTTTATTTTTCAGTTTTTCCGTTTTTACCCTTATGGGTATTTGGTCGCTATTGTAGCCCAAGGGGCATTGTAGTCTTTTGTTTCCTTTGTCATGTTGAGACCTATATATAGTGGTCTCATGCTTTGTAAAAGGTTAATGAATATTTTGAATGAAAATTATGTTTTGTTTCCACTTCTTCTTGCATGAGAGCTAGAGAAGGGAGAGAGCTCAAGGGGAGCAAATCGCAAGGCCCACCAGTCGTAGGAAGAGTCCGCGGCTCGTGGTTAAGTTCGTTTCCATTCTATCGGTGCTTCTTTCATCCTCATCCAACACCAAATTCCCCTCCCATCTATTTCCAATTCGAACCCCAATTTCATCCTGCCCACAACCTAAGGGAATCAACCGCCGGCCTCTCTCCCTTAGCCGCCGGCCACCCCTCCCTCCACCACCTCCTCGCCAACCTCCACCCGTCGGCCACTTCCCCATTACCCCCATTTCTCCAAATTTTGAAATTCAAGTTGAATGACTTTCAATAAAAAAAAAAATCCAAATTTGTCTAAGGCCAAATTAGGAAAGTTTCAAATCCAAAATCAATTTGAAATTCAAATTGAAATGGATCTCATAATCTAATCCTAATGTGTATGTGCTAAATTGGAATTCTCATAAATTGCTCCCACACCTCCTCTCCCTCTCTTGAACCCGCCGGCCTCATGGGGTTTTTCCTCTCTCCTTTGAATGCTACATTAATTCTTCAATTAAAGCATTCATGGCCACCTAATTTGAATTCAAATTTCAAATTAAATTCCCCCAATTTCATACAAAAACCTGAAATTAATTTAAGTTTTTGAAATAAGTCCCTTGCCCTCTCTCTAGAAACCGCCGGCTCCCTCCCTTGGCCCCCCCCCCCCCCCCCCATTTAATTCCCCAATCAATGCCTTAATTCCCTTTGATTTGAAATTCCAAAACTCAAATCAATTCCCTCCCAATCTAATTAAATCTGAAATTAAATTTCAGATTTTAATTAGTCTCCTCTACACCCCACTAAACCTCATTTCTCCCAACCCAAGCTCCCTCCTCCTTGCACCCGCCGGCCTCGCCCTCTTCCTTTGGAAATCCCGCCGACCTCTCCTTTCTCTCCTCTTCCTCTTCCCCTGTTTCCAACGGTGCTCCTTCATCTCCCGACAAGGATGCATGGCGGAACCCGAATGGAACTTTGGATTTGTGTATGACGATCGAGATCAAGTCGACATCCACCAATCGCCGTTCTTTGACATGGGCTTTGATTTCGACGACACCGTTGAAGACTACATCGACCGTATCCAACCGCCTTAGTTGACGTAATCGACGAGCAAAGATCAAAGGGACGTTGGATCATCATTGGACGACCATCTTCCTCCACCACTCCGACCATCTTTCCAAGAACGACGATCTTCGGTTCCTTCTTCCTTGGAGTGACCTCGATTCTAATGTGGAGACTCTTCTGCCGCTAAAGCCTAGACTATTTGAGCGTATGGGCTCCAAAGGTAAAAGCTCTCATTATTAAATTGCGGATTGTTGGTTAATAGCTCTTAGTATTACTACTATTTTGCTTATCTACTAGGTTTGGTTAATCTACGTGCTCCTTCGCCTAAGCAAGTGAAAAACTAAGGTTCTTTATTGAAATTCCTTGTTATTGCAATAAGCTATTAATTGAGATTACATTGTCAATTATTCTTAATTTTCTTATCAAGCTCCTTTTGCATGGATATGTTTCACATCAACATGCTTCGTTCTTTCATGATGAATATAATATTTTCACAAATAAATAATAGTTGGAAGAGTTGTCTATAATACATCTTGATTGAGGAGCTTACACATCAACCCCATTTTCCAAAAGGGACTTTTTCACAGCTTCAAAACACCGCTATGTATTTTGATTATGTAGTTAATAGATCCACCACAAACTGAAAATATGATTTCCAACTGACTGTTTTTTCAAAGAATTAAAACACAAAATCAGTCAATGAATTTTTAATGTCCACATTTCCTGCAAAATTAATATCTACATACACTTCAAGTATCCTTTCATATGTAGTTGTAAATGGGCATCTCAAACCCAGTTCGTATGCTCCATTGAGACACTTTAGAACCCATTTCACACACTCTTATAATGGTTCTTACTTGAATTAGCCTTTTACTTGCTAACCACACTCAATCTATGCTTAAATTTGGTCTACTTCAAACGATCATATACATAATACTCCAAATTCATTTTTGTAAGGTACCCACAACATGCACATCCATCCTCTCATCATCATTTGATGGAACCTGGTCTTTACTTTGCTTCATCTATTGAGTCAAAGTTTTTAGAACAACTTTTGAATCCTGTATTTCAAATCTCTTTGGCAACTATTTTAAAGTAAGAAGCTTGTGATAGAAATAAATCATTAGAAAATTTGTTTATCTTTATCTTTATTCTATACAAGTCTCATTTGCAGAACTTGATTCTTTTATTTCAAATTTGGCTTGAAACATTTTTGACTTTCGATATCTCAAACATGCCTGCACTAGTAATAAGCATGCCATCAGCATACAAAAGAAGATAAACTGTTTTTAAAACTCCATGATACTTGTAATAAACACAAGATTCATAGATACCTCTTTTAAAATCAATCTTTTACATGTATTCATCAAATTTCATATGTCATTCGTGACGTTTGCTAAAGGCCATGCATGGATCTTTTAAGAAGATATAGCTGATTTAGCTCCTTCCACAATGAAACCATTAGGTAGCTTCATTTATATGATTTTTTTTAACTCTTAATGATGAAATGTCATCTTCACATCAATTTTTCAAGCTCCTTGTTTAATTAAGTAATTATGGTAAGTAATATCCATATTGATGTGCATCGCATAACTAGAGAGAATGCTTCATTATGGTCCACATCTTATGAGATGCTCCTCGCAATTGATCTTGCTTTGAATCTAAATTTTACAGACTTAATGGAACCTTTCATCTTTCAGAACAATTACTTGCAACTAATTATCTTTTGGTGATTTGGTCTATTCTCCAATTCCCAAATGTGATTTTGTTTTAATGGCAATATTTCTTCTTGTACATTTTGGTTCCATTGATTTCTTCATCGCTGTTCACAACTTTTTTGTTGGATTTTTTGTTCATCTTTATTAATTAAATCTGCAACAAAATCATTATGATAAGAGATCTGACCATTTCTTTGTGGTTCTTTGACAGCAAGCTAATATTTGTTTCTCGCCAGGCATATGTTTTTTTTTGACTTTCTTCAATAAATTTTTGTCCATATTTTTAGAACTTGCTTCAATAGATTCTTGATCATTAGCATCATAACTTTCTTGGGTGGACTCCTCTACCTTACCGTTGTATCTTTAGCATCAATAACTTGTCTAGTACATCTTGAAACAAATGGTTGAGGATGGACAACTATTGATCAAATACACCGCAGTTCTAATTGCTTCAGCACAAAAGCTTTTAGGCAGCCTACATTACTTAGCATACATTTTACCTTTTTTCAAGAATGGTCATGTTGAGGCTCTCAACTAACCCATTTTTATGTGAAGTCATGCTTACTGTTTAACGCCTTGAGATCCTTTAATCTTTGCAATGTTTTGTGAACTCATCAACAACAACAACAACAACATCAAGCCTTTATCCCACTACGCGGGGTCGGCTACATAAATCCTTTTTCTCCATTGTGTTCTATTAAATGTCAAATTCTAGTTTAAATCTAATAAAGAAAGGTCATTCCTAATATTTTCTAACTAGGTCTTTTTAGGTCTGCCTCTACCTTTCTTAACATAAGTCAAATCTAATACCTCTACTCTCCTAACCGAGTCATTGGAAGTCCGCCGTTTTATGTGACCAAACCATCTAAGGCGACTCTCTCTAATCTTATCTTCTACTGGAGCTACTCCAACCTTTTCACGTATATGCTCATTTCATATTCTATCTCTAAGGGTAAAGCCACTCATCCACCTAAGCATCCTCATCTCTGCCACACTTAACTTAATATTATGCTTCTCTTTTAATGGCCAACATTCAGCACCATAAAGCATTGCAGGCCTCACTACCATCTTATAGAATTTTTCCTTAAGTTTGAGGGGTACTTTTCTATCACACAACAAGCCCGATGCATTTCTCCATTTCAACCATCCAACTTGAATTCTGCTGATAATATCCCCATCTATTTCACCATCACTCTGAACAATAGATCCAAGATATCTAAAACATTTACTCTTATTAATGACTTGATCGCCCAAAGTCACAATCCTCTCACTAGGTCTATTACTACTAAAATTACACTCCATATATTCCGTTTTAGATCTACTCAAGCGAAAACCTTTAGTCTCTAATGTTGACCTCCATAATTCAAGTTTACTTTCAACTCCCTCTCTAGTCTTATCAACAAGAAGAATATCATCAGCAAAAAGCATACACCAAGGTACATCCTCTTGCAAATGTCTAGTGAGAACATCCATGACTAAAGCAAAAGATATGGGCTTAAGGCTGATCCTTGATGTAACCCAACCAAAATAGGAAAATACTTGGTCAAATCACCTTGTGTTTGAACAAAAGTAATCGCTCCTGCATACATATTTTTAATGATTTGAATATAAGCATTATTAACTCCTTCCTTTTCAAGAACTCTCCATAGCACTTTTCTTGCGCAAAATTTAAATAAATTATTAGTCCTTTGCTTTATTTTCTCCGACTTTAAGTTTCAAGAAGCTGTTTCCATTCCTAGAATTTTTTGAATGCCTCATTCTTGTGTTTCAAAAAAATATGCTCATATCTTTTTAAAGTGATCTTCTTTGTGGCAAATGAAGCATATCTTCTCGAACTTTGACGTGGGTATTGATTGATACTTATTGGAATTGTGCTTTTCCATTTCTTCAATAACCGTAAGGTTATCACCAACGTTTTTGTCATTTGATTTTCTACTCTTTCGTATTCCTGATTTTCTACTCTTTCGTATTCCTTAGAAATTTAGGATTGAGCTCACTTTTTTCATAAGAAGAGTAGTTCTACTGAATAACATATTATCTAGAAAATGTTTATAAATTTTAGGCAAAGAAGTTGAGTGACTTATGATAGGATCCTCATCCTTGATCTCAAGTTCGATGCTCTTAAGATCATCATGACCATGTTTAAGTCGTCGAAATGCATCTTTACTGACTTAGATTCATCCATTTGTAAGTTGTTTAACCTCATCTTGAGGTATAACTGAAAAGTGGCCTTTTCAAGCATACGAACCCAAACTTCCCTCTAATGTTAATTATCGACTCAATAATCTCCCTCAGTCCTTCATCCCCAAGACTTGAAGAGGATTGCACTATGAGCCTTATTAGCAAGATATGATTCTTTACATCCACCTTCTGTAATGCTTCTTCTAAAATTGCTACATCTAACCCGTGGTTCTTGAGCAACTTTTTTTTTTCCTTCTTCATCTCCAGTCTCTAAAATTTGAAGTCATTTGGCGCACATGAACTTCTAGATCTTTAATCTTGTGAACACCTTCTTTTATCTATATAAATGCACACATAAACACGCTTTGACTTTGTTTTTAGCAGGCACACCTTATAATACACTACTCATAAATAGAGTTATTGAGGAAGACCTTGGCTTTTGGCTATAGGCTTATAATTGTGATTATATTGGTGATATTTTGTGGCAAATCAACCAGTCAAAGAGCATGTATCATGTTTTTTAGCATGATATTTTTTTGAGAGTGATCATATGGATACACTTGATATGATATTGACAATTTGTGAGCTTTGTTCAAATTTACAATTTTCATTCCCGACAAATTGGTGTGACGAATGGATGGGTAGCTGCTTTAAATTTCAAGCAGTTGGCTATTTCTTAACATTTTTAGGTTTGTATATTTTTTTTGTATTTTATATTTCATAGGGGGATTAGACTTTTGATCGAGTAATGTATCAATATTGAGATTTTAACCCAAAGTGGTTTTTCTTAGAATTTGTGGATATTTTGATAATTGAATACCTTTTGGTTGAAATTTGAGGCCAACATGGCCATCATTCGGGAGAAAGTTACTTCAAACTTCTTGTGATTGAAAGCATGATTTTTTTTTAAAATATCTTTCGGCTATGATAAGTGATAAGCACACCCATCAAAGTGGTAATTGTACAATTGAATATTATTGTTGTGAACATATTGATTCTATTTATTTGCTTGCAGAGAAATTAGGTCTTGGAAATGAACTTGTGGCTTGCTTTGTAATTATATATGAAAGTGAATTTTATTTGAATGAGGCTTTAGTGGCCCCGAGAGTTTCATTTCAAAGTGAATTTTATTTAAAAGGGGCTTTGAAGGCCTCATAAAGCATAAAACAAGAAAACCTTAATGAAATTCACAATAGAGTATTTGCTTCTCAGTGCAGGGTCATGTGTGCTCATTTAATTAGGCAGAGAGTAGAAATTTAGCATATATTTTAATTGCAATTAGTCTAAATTTGTTGCATAAACATTTGTCAAGAGATGCTTAATAAGTTTTGTCAACTTCAATCCTTAGGACATGGAGGATTGAACTAGAAAATTGGGACTTATGACCCTTATTAATTAGCACGGGCAACCCACTTGAGCACGTAAATGCAACATGTTAATGAGTTTATGCTTGATAGAGAGTTTGTGGATTCTTAGAGTGATTGATGGTTGAAATTGTCCTAATTTTAATTTGGATATTAGCATGCTTAAATCCTTCTCAAATCTATTGATGTAAGTTTCTATTGGATTTAAAATTATCATTTTTATTGTTTGATAGGATATTTATGCTTAAATTTTACTCTAATCGACAGTGTTTGCTATTTAATGGTATTTAATATATATATATATATATATATATATATATATATATATATATATATATATATATATATGAATTTTTTTTACATTGTGTGCCATGTTTAAAATGGCGAACGCCGTGCCGTGCGCTATATGCTATGACTCCTCGGGTGCGCCTTTCACCGCAGATAAGTATGGTTGCGAAATATTACAATTTTGAGCTGAATTTTGTCTTGCAATGTGCATGCTTGACTAGAGACTTGTTTAGATTCAATTGCTTGCAAGAATGCTTTGTCGTTAAAACACACATGCAACTTTTCATTATGGACTTATTTGATCGCATTTTGCTGATGAGCTTGCTTTTAATTGTTCACAAATTTGGTTGCTATTTAAAAGTTTATTGTGCGGTTAAAATAGTATTACTTGTTTGCACTTAGTTTTCATTTTTTCCAAGTATACCCAACAAGTAATGATTTTTCGCCTTTAAATATAGACATTGTGATAGATCATTTTGTTGACCTGTATGCTATATCCAAAGGAAACAAAAAAAAAGAGAGAAATTCAGAATCAAACCTTACCCGATGGATCCACTATTTCTGCCGAAATCCCTGCTGAAATTCCGCCGAGGAACTGTAAATTCGGCGCCGATCGCGTCTGTCTCCGCGATTCCTGCAGAAATCCCGTCGGGGAGTACTCATTTTGCGTCGTTAAATAGGAGCCGAAGGCTCTTCATCTCGACGGCTTCTCCCTTCAGCTCACACACGCGAACTGCTCTGTCCGAGCTCCTCTCCCACTCCCGACGACTTCTTCCCCCATTGTCGAAGCCGATCAAGGTCCCCGACCGAGCTCTACTCGTCGCCTCCTGTAGCCGCAAATCCACCGAAGCCGAAGCTCCAAACCGACGAGCTCCCAAGGTCGGGATCTCCGTCCCGACCCCCATATCCCGTCGTCGTTGCTTCCGAAATAGAGAGAGAGAGAGAGAAGAAGTTTTCTCCCTACCTTGCTCTTCCTCCACCGTGCTCGACTCCTCCTTGACCGTCGGACTTCGCTTCATCCACGACCTTCCCTGCCCGTAGGATCGGAAGTTACGACACTTTGATCGGAAGCAAGAACAGGATCCCGCGGGCTGTGAAGATAACTTTCTCCCTTTGGCGCTACTTCTCCGCCTCCTCAGTGGCTGTGTGACTTCGCTCCTTCTCCGATTTTCCCTTCCTGTAGGAATCGGAAGCCACAACATTTTGATCCAAAGCAAGAACAGGAGCTCGCCGCTTGTGAAGGTAATTTTCTGCCTTCCGAGCTCTTCTTTGGCCAAATCCCGTAAATCCCCAAACAAGAAAAAAAGAGAGAAGAAATGAAGATATTAATTTTAATTAATCGTAAATTAATATTAATTAATTAACTTAATTATAATTCAATTATTTTTTAATTTATAGTTAATTAAAAATAATCTCCAATTAATTATGATTAGTTTAAAATTAATCATAATTAATTATATTATTTTTAATTAATTATCATTAATTATGATTAATTATAATTAGTTAAATTTAATTATTATTAATTGTAATTAATTAAGATTAATAATAAAATAATCCCCCCACTCTCTCACCTCGATGTTCGTGTCGGGCCGGCAAACCACCTAAGCACGCCTTTGGTGCGCGTGGGTAGGAGGGAACCCGGTGCGACACCAACGACGAGGTAGGCGAGTGACCCCTCGATCCACGTGTCAACCCGACAACCCCGCGGAGGTATGAAATTTTCTAAACTCAAAACTCTGTTTCAATGTTCGTGGCGAACCGGAAAACCGCCCCAAGCACGCCTTTGGTGCGCGTGGTGGGATGGGACCCCGGTGCGACACCTACGGCGAGGCGGGGTCGCTCATAAGTACCCCCGGGCGGGGGAAAATATCAAAAAAATACTATCTTTTCAAAAAAATGCTTTTTAAAACCCCAAGCACGCCTTTATTGGCCGTGGTGGGAGAAAAATAAACAATACAACCGTCGCGGTGTCTTACAAACACCAACCGTGCACGCCTTTGGTGGCGTGGCGGGTAGGCGGCCTCTTGGTTTTTCCCCTTAACGGGGGAGACGCCGGGAGGCTGCCGAAATTTGGATTGAAAATCCAAGGACTTGAACAATTTGAGATCTGGACTTGATTGAACTGCGAAGGACTTGTATTTGGACTTGTGGACTTGATTCAATTGACTTAAGTAAACCTAAACTCAAATAAACTTGAAAGTATAAAATTTGAACTACATTTGATGAGAAGAACAAAGAACAAAAAAACTTGGACAAATGATGAAGGACTTGTGTAAGACTTGAGTCAGACTCAAATTGAACTCGAATGAACAATAAAGACTACAGGGGACTTTGATTTGGACTCAAGCCAGAACTTGTATTTGGACATAAAGCAAATGACTAACAAACAATTGAATCTAAGTTTATACTTAGACTTGATTGGAATGCCAAATGAGCTTTGATACTGAACTCAAGCTTATGAATAAAGAACTTGATTCAAATTTGACTTGAGTAGTTGAACTCAAGTAAAGACTTGAATCAAACTCAACCAAGAAGAGTTTGATTTGAGCATGGACATGAACTCAAGTTGAACTCGAACTATACAACATCAAGAAGAGCTTGGACTGAACAAGACTATAGCAAAACTTGAACTTCTACTCAAACTTGAGCTAGAGCTCGAATTCAAATGATTGCTAATGAACATTTCAACCATACCCACAAGCAAAGATCAATTAGAGAATGCAACAAAGTTCCAACTCAAACTAAATGTCGATTCCAAGTACAACTCGCTTGATGGTTGAGATGCAAGAACTATCAGGCGACATAACGACAAGAAGTGACAGTTCAGTGTCAAGCAAATGCAACAAACTCTTACAATAGTTCCTACAAAGTTAAAAGCAATTTACTCACAAGGACAACGAATGGTTGCTTAATGTGTATGTCCCCCAAATACACCATTGAAACCTCTAATGCTAGCAATAATGCCTGTAGATTGAGAATACAGCATTACTACTTGATAGTAGAAGATCTGTCCTTGCAAGCAAGTAAAATAGCCGATATGGTACTGGTGCAAATGACTTTCCTACGGGTATCTTTAAAAGGCCGTATCAAATATGATCCGTCCTCTACAAACACCTTCAGGAGGTCGTAGTGAGTACAACAGTCCTCTGCAAATGGCTACAAACAACTTGTGGATAACAACAGTAGATACATCGTAGGCACGACGAACCACTGTGGGCACAAGTATGAATATCACCTATAGCAACGGTGATCAAGATCTTTAAGTATTTCGGGTACAATAGCAACCCGATGTACGAAAAGACTCTACTACACTAAAGATCTTGAAAGGAGATCTTCTCAAAGTGAAGCGACAATCAGTAAACTTCAAGGTCCAAAAGAATCATTCCCCGGTGAATGAGAAAGAGGGATAATATCAAGTCCAATACTCCAAAGTTCAGAAAGACCCATCCCCGGTGAATGAGAAAGGGGGAGTCAAAATCAAGATGCCACGCCACCGGATCTGTAATCTCCGTACAAGCAGACAGAAGGCGTCTATTCCAAAAATACCCCTGCACGTGCACTATAAATTGTATACACATAGGTACACTAAAGGGGAAAGTACAATCTCAACCCGCATGGGCTCCGGCGAGCGTGTTATTGGTACACACGTGACGTCTAGAAATGCTGCGCGGGTTGACAAGTAAATTCAAATTCGAATCTGATCCTTCTATACGGGTCAATAGAAGTCGACAGGGTTCGAACCATTAAACAAATATATGACCATGACGACCAAAATATTTGTTTTAAAAATATTCATATTAGACCTTCAAGGCCTACAATCAAGAGAATTCACTCTCAAAAGCACGAAGCCTACAAAACCCGATCCTCTGTCGACGGCCCGACAGAGTTGACAAGGTTCAATCCATAAAGAAAAATGACCCCGAACACCCCGATGATGGCCGTGTTGAATGCAGATCTCAACCGGAGGGGTTTCTCAAATATTTTCAAATATCTTCAAAATATCCAAAGTTCACTCCAAATACTTTTAAATTCCACCCAAATACCCAAAGCTTCTCAAAATCCAGAAAAATCTCAAAACTCCAAAATCCTAAAAATATTTAAAATTGAAATAAATCCATCAACGCAGTTAAAGCAAAAAACCCATCCACCCTCCGCAACAGTTTGTCGGGGCGGACAAATTTAAATAAACTCTAGCTCACAAAGAGCTAATGCCTAGTCGAAAATATCACTAGGATCCATTCTCAAACAATCTCTTGCCAGTAAGGATGTGGTACGTGTCCTCTAACCGGCAGTTTCGCCGCCAAATGGCACTGCAGGTAAACGGTTATGACCCGGGGCCCTCTGAACCGAGTGGTTTTGCCGCCAAATGGCACCACAGATAGCGGTTATGGCCAGAGCCAATACGCTCCTTAATGGCGTTAAATCCTTGAGACATGAATCAATAGGATATGATCGATAGGGCACAAAGCCCTCTGTAAGCTAAGGTGGATTCAAATTTGTCCCCTTAGACAGACATTCAACCCCGGTCTATAAGGTCCCCTTGGACGAAGCAACCCATGGCTGCCGACAAGGATCCTTCTGTCAGGTTGGGTCGACTACCTCCTCTGACTAAGTAGACCAGGGACCATGATGGCCCGGGACGACGGAACCATGGGATCTTGATCGGGTCTATCATCCATTCCCCCACCATCCGCTTTAAGTTCCAGATGGTAAAAATTCCAATTTTAAATATCAAATTTCTCAAATCTTTCAAACCAAATTCCAAATATATGAACCTTCAAATTCTCAAACACCCAAATCTTCAGATTTTCAAAATTCCATATCCATTGCTACTACTATATGCCAGATAACACGTATATTCTATACGAATCTGATTGATGACTAGCCTTAATCGAAAGTTCTCTCTCGTGATCGGGAGGGGTAATTAACTATAGGGGCTTGCGCCTATAGGAAACCAGAACTCAGATCATAAAGTCCTCGCAAAATGAGGGCGAAATCTCTGGGTAGTGTCTTATCTACAAACCCATCTGCCTTCCAAAATTTACCTCGGAACTTAGTTCGTTAAAACTTCCTCGCCGAATAAGGAAAAGCGAGCGGAGGCCGAGGCCGAATTTTCGGAGCCCACAGATTTCTGGCGACTCCGCTGGGGAATGGTTTCTCTTTCCATCTTTGGCTAGTCATATAAATGTTATAGTTGCAGCCAAAATACTATGCTCTATACGGTGAACATCAGGATGTGACATTTGGTCCTTATGTCCAAAGATCCATCACTGAAAGGTCTCGACAGTAGCAAGCGAATCAAATTTTAAATTTTCTGAAAATGAATCTTTTAAATAAGATCAATGGAAATTTGTTTAGCAGGGTTTTAAATTCCATGCTAACTCTCCTGCTATCATTCGTTCTGCGCTATTCCTGTTGTATGAAAGTGTAGGGTGATGTATTAATTCTGCTCACTAATCCCCGCCTTTCATTTGTGTAGAATGGAAATGCAGGATACGCCGATGACCGTCCAACTGGGACGAGGAGCCAGGATTCAACTGGCTAATGCTGTTATTGAGACCGGAAATGCCGGAGCTACCATCCAGTTTAGTAGCGTTGACTTCCCGGCGATTGCTGCAAGGAGTGCCGCCATTCCTGTGAATGGTAGGAATGCTGAGAAGTCTGCCAGGAGATTCAATGCTGATGAAGCTCCTATCCGTCGTGTGCATCTGCCGGCACAACGACCTGTTGCTGAAAATTCTCGTGGGAGAATTTCTGTGTTTGAGAGGCTGTCACAGCCTGAGGCCCTGACCACCAGGAGAACTGTGAATGGTGGAAGAATCTCCGTGGTGACTGCAAACACCACCACTCTGTCAACCAGGTTATCTGCACCTGAAAAATACGATGTTGAGGCCTCCTCATCTGGAGGAAGGCCTACGAGAAGGCAAAGAAGGAAGATGAATGCTGAGCTCCGAGCTCAACGTCAACAACTCCCGATCCATCCTTCCAATCTGTCGGCCCAAGAGCCTGAAGCCAATGTTCCCACTCGGAACAAGTTTACTGACCTGAAATGGGTCAAAAGGAATAGCTCTACTGGAGAGCTAAAGAAATCTTTTTGGGATCGGCGGCCTGAAGCCCCAATCCCTCCAAAGAAGAAAGAGCCCGAAACTCTGTCTGCTCGAGTATACAGAGTCCTGAAGACTGTAAAGGAGAAGGGGCTGAAGAAAAAGAAGTTCCAACGGCCTTTGGTGATCGAGGCTAGGAGAACCCCGCCAAAGGAGCGTCTGTCCTTTGCTACAGAAAGCAGAGAAAGACAGTATGTTTCACGCGGTGAACATCGGGGCGTGACACCTGAATTACAGATTCAGGGATCCGCCGCTGAAAGGTCCCGGTGGAAAGGAAAACAAGTCTGGAGGCCAAAGCCTCGGAGAAATGAAAAAGAAAGAAGAGAAATGAGTATTGATTTGGGCGTGACATCCGGTGAGGCTTCCCGGAGATCCGCCCCCATCTACAAACAACGTCAGAAGTGGGCCCCAAAAAGGACCCATAATGACATTCCTCCAGACGGTAGACACCTTGGAGAATCCTCCAAGGGATCCCATCGCCCTCCATCCCCTCCAAAAGAAGAAACCAACTTCGATCGCAGCCCACTGATCGAAGAAATCCCCGTGCCTAATCAGGAACCGGAAATCCAGTGGCGGTGCCGCTCGGAGATCCGAGTACTAGAAGAGGAAGGAAATGTACAAGGGGAAGACAACATCGAAGAAGAGGAATTTCTTGAAGAGGGTGAAAATATACAAGAATACCTCGAAGGGGATGAAAACATTGAAGAAAATATGGAAGAAAATATGGATGAATTTATGGAGGGAAACCTAGAAGAGTTAATGCAAGAAATAAATAATACTCTGGACATGGAGGTGGTCTACATGGTGAGACACACCAATACTAATGAGGAAACCTATTATGATGAGGGTGAAGATGAAGATGATCAACAACCGCCGATTAGGCGAGTTTATCACCGTCGTCGTGAAGCTGGGTCCACCACTGGCAGAGGTGGTCATTCTCAAGCAGAAGGAGAAGGAGAAGAAGCCGAGGAAAATCCCTTCGCTGACGAGAATGCCACACTTGCAGACATGCAAAGACATATAAGGCGACAAATGAGGGCCAAAGATAGAGAAATCTCTCAGTTAAATGAGAAAATGACTGAGATGATGACTCAAATGGGGGCAATGATGCAGATGATGCAGAGAACTGTTGCTGTTGGCGCCATGCCCAATCCTCCCGCTGATCCTCCAAATTTTCAGATGCCTCAAGTCTCGGGAGTACGAGGTATTCCTGAAGGTGGTCACGAGGCTCATAATGTCATCCGTCAGCCCACTCCACAAAATGTTGCAAGTACTTCTGAACCTGTGACCGCTGCACAGTTGGAAGGAATAATAACAGAAAGGATCAGGGCTATCATAGCCGTTGATCAAGCAGAAAAATTAGTGGGCAAAGGTCGTCCGTATCCTGCTGAATACGACCAAGTACCGTACCCAAAAGGATATTCGGTCCCAAAGTTCAACACTTTCAATGGTAATAACAACCCCAGACAGCATCTGACACAGTTTAAAGCCACCTGTGGGAATACAGGAGGAAATGACGCCCTACTCTTCCGACAGTTCATTAGTAGTTTAACAGCGACTGCTTTCGAATGGTATGCTGAACTGCCGAATGATTCTGTGAAAACCTTCGCAGAATTGGAAAATATGTTCGTGAAGAGATTTGCTAGTGCAACGGAGAAAATAACGATTGCTGACCTCGCTCTGGATAAGAGAAAAAGAGAAGAATCAGTGACCAAATATATCACTCGCTGGCACAATTTGAGCATGAAATGTGAGCAGCAGTTAGAAGAAGAGCATGCCGTACAGTTGTTAATGGGCAACATTGACGACAAAATGCAACCCTTCCTGTGCATGGCTACAATCAACACATTTCAAGATTTGCTAGACAGAGTGGCCAAGTTCGAGAAACTGAATTTTTCCAGATCAGAAAACCACCCTGATAAGCCTAAGAAGGCTAAGGCCCCAGGTGCTAGAAGGGGTGAAGCCGACTCTACATTCTTCTCTAGAGCTGATAGAGAAAAGCAAGTAATTTACAATGTAGACAAGGGAAAG
The DNA here is from genome assembly GCA_019514585.1 of Dendrobium officinale. Classification (NCBI taxonomy): domain Eukaryota; kingdom Viridiplantae; phylum Streptophyta; class Magnoliopsida; order Asparagales; family Orchidaceae; genus Dendrobium; species Dendrobium officinale. The sequence continues at coordinate 15,453,375 of CM033683.1, forward strand.
CAGCCGATGCAATATCAAGAAAAGCCCAAACATGCCTACAACCCCAATCCCCAACCGAAGTTGATATTCGGGGGAAATGATAAGCCACGGACTTATCAAACTGGAGGCCAGAAACAAACAACAGGAACTGGTGATAGAACGTTCCAATCCCTTAAAGATAAAATGAATAAAGAGTATTCATTCAAAAGGGAAAGTGTCGCCAAATTATTTCGACAAGTATTGAAATCGGGTTTAGAACTGCCTGAATGCAAGAGACCCGAAGAGTCGAAGCACACTGGTGACCCAAATTATTGCCCATATCATCGGGTACTCAGCCATCCTATTGAAGATTGCTACATCTTTAAGGATTGGCTTGAAAGAAAATATCAAAAAGGGGAACTTACTTTGTCCGACAATGTGTTGTCTCACCCTAGAAAAGAATCAACTCGCGTGGTCACGTCCTCTTCCGTACCCCTGGTTGAAGAAAGAAGAAATGGAAAGAAACCAATTCAAGAAGAACAGTGGGAGACCGCGGTCTCTAAGAAAACTGTAAAAATGTTGAAGCAGCTTGAAGGAGTTTCAGGTGTAAAGTGGAAGTCTCCTATTGAGCCAATGATAGATTTGAAGGCATTGCCGTTGGTACGACCTTCTACTTCAAAACAGTTTTCCAACCAAGTTAGTTCTTCAAAGACTGAAAAGAAGAAATCATCCAAGAAGAAAACCAAGCTGAAAAAGCCTAAGGAGAAAATGACTGCAACTCAGAGAGTTATCAACAGTTTGGATGAATATTACCAGACTGTGAGGCGACCTATCAAGCTCGCTGATTTCATGACAGAGCTTAAAATAGATGAAGCTGAAGAAGATGATGAAGTTTCTCTTCCAACAGAAGTATGTCGGGTCATCTCAGTGGCGCCGAGTACCTCAATGAAAGAAGAATACACAGAAGTACCCTCTGAATCCTGTATGATGGTTTTGCCAATGGATTACAGCTCGGAGGAGGATTTATATTTTCCAGAGGGAGACGAATCAGACCCTAGCATAGCGTCTCGGATGGGACATGTAAACCTAGGTGGTGATTCTGAATCAACGGATGAGTCCCTAGACGCAACGATGGCTGACTCTGAAGAAAATGTACAGTTAAATGACTCTGAACCGGAGGAGATTGCTCAAGTGCAGTTAAGAAGCGGCAAAATATTACCGCCTCCACCGAAGAAAGGGGTCTCTAATAGAGATAAGGAAAAAGAAATAATTATCAACGATGATATTATCCCTGAAGATCCTAAGAAAAAGAAGACTTCAGCCAATGGGATAGATTATAATATCTTATCCCATCTGAGAAAAATCCCAGCACAACTCAGTATATACGATGCTTTGGTGATGTCTAAAGACCTTCGGGAGATTCTGATTCAGGCTCTCAAAGATCCCGAAAGATATGAGGCATATTTTGCTGAACGAAATTTGACTGAAGTTATGCAAGCTCGTAATGAACCATTCATTACTTTCTCCGAAGAGGATATGATGCTCGGAACTGCAGACCATAATCGCCCTCTGTATGTTACTGCAGAGAGCGATAAGCTGATCATCAGTCGAATCCTGATCGATCCCGGATCCTCCATAAATCTGATAAGCTTGAAAGCACTGAGATCCCTCTGCCTTGATGTGGAACACCTCGGGCCAGATAAGCTGATGGTGCATGGTTTCAATGAAAAAGGACAGAAAACCCTTGGATCATTCATGCTCCCTCTTGTATTTGGAGAGCTCCATACAGAAGCTAAATTCCATGTGATCGATGCGGATACTTCATTCAAGGCGCTACTAGGCCGCCCCTGGTTGCATGAATATGGCATTGTCCCGTCAACATTACACCAGTGTATGAAGTATCTCAAAGATGGAGAAGAATTCAGGATCTCTGGTGACATTCAGCCTTTCACAGTTCATGAAGCAACAGTTTATGAAGATGCACGATATTTCATGCCAGAGAAGCAAAAGTCTTCAAGTTCTCTTGAAGCCAGAGCATCAAATTCAAAGACTGTAAAGCGACCTGAAAGAGAAGGTGAGAAAAAGCAGGTGGGGAGAAAGAAGGCAGCACCGACTCTTCCCAAAGCATCGATCATTCCAAAAGAAAAGAAATACGTACCTCATCTTGGGAGTGATACGGATGAAGATGATGATACTCCTGCCAAATCTCGAAGAGTATGCCAGTCCACAGACGAATGGAGTAGGCATGTTGAATTTTCAAATGATGATTATGACTACGATTCTATTTATATGAACACGGTGCAGAATGTGTTCTCTAGAAGAATTGACAGCCTATCAATTTCAGATAGTGTACTCGTAGTCACACGTGTTCCCTTGCAACACTTCAAAGAAATCATCTCACGCGAGGTGCATAAGGTTGAAGAACTATCTACTCTCTATCTGCCTCCCCGTAAAAATGGAACTGTGCCAAAGAATGTGCTATATTCCACGGGAGTTCATGAAGAGGAGAATCATGACTGGGATTGCATGCTCCTCGACTCCGATGAATTATTTCCTACGAGGCTACCAAGGTTCAATACCAGAAATATTCAGAAAATGCTACGAAAGCAAGTCAATATTCCTACCACCAAGCGACAACTTCGTACAAGTTTGGGCCTCTGGTATGGGAGAAATCCACGTCCACTACGATGGAAGGATACAAAGGTATCGGATTCATCAAGCGAAAATTCCTCCGGAAAGAGATTTGTCGCGCCATTACATGCATGGAAATCGAATCCGAAGATGATATTGCTGAAGAGGCATATGAGGCTGATGATTATGATGAACAGCCCGTAGAAGCCGAACCTGCACCAGAAGAGCTTGAAGATGGTGGACAAGCGGCCACTATGGATGAACTGAAAGAAGTCAACTTGGGAACTGAGGAAGACCCTCGCCCAACCTTTATTAGCTCTCTTCTACCAGAAGATCAAATAGAAGAAATAAAAGAACTTCTCTGTGAATTCAGGGACTGCTTTGCCTGGACATATGCTGAGATGCCTGGCTTATCCCCTGACGTAGCAGTTCACAGATTAGCAATCAAACCGGATGTAACGCCCGTCAAACAAGCTCCAAGAAGAATGAGACTGGAGATTGAAGAACAGGTGATCGCAGAAACAAAGAAGCTTATAGAAGCAGGCTTTATTCGAGAAGAAAAATACGCTGATTGGATTGCAAATATCGTCCCAGTGAAGAAGAAGAACGGGCAAATTCGTGTCTGTATTGACTTTAGGGACCTCAATAAAGCGTGCCCAAAAGACGATTTTCCACTCCCTGTATCCGAACTCCTGGTGGACAATACGTCCAACTACGACATGTTCTCCTTTATGGATGGATCGTCAGGATACAATCAAATCAAAATGGCGCTCGAAGATGAAAAACATACATCATTCAGAACACCCATCGGCATTTTCTGCTACACAGTTATGCCCTTTGGCCTAAAGAACGCTGGTGCCACCTACCAGCGGGCGATGACTCATATATTTGATGATTTGATACATCAGAAGGTCGAGTGTTATGTAGATGACCTTGTTGTTAAAAGCCTTGGCCGAAATGATTACTTAAAAGATCTCAGAATTGTATTTGAGAGAATCAGAAAATTTGATCTGAAGATGAATCCTCTCAAATGTGCTTTTGGGGTCTCTTCCGGCAAATTCCTGGGGTATGTTGTTCGTCATCGAGGAATAGAGATCGATCCCAACAAAATTAAGGCAATCACGGAGATGCCACCACCAAGGAACCTTCGACAGCTTCGCTCACTACAAGGACAACTGGCTTTCATTCGGAGATTCATATCAAATTTATCGGGTAGGTGCCAGCCGTTTTCAAAATTAATGAAGAAAGATGTCCGTTTCAAATGGGATGCAGAATGTCAGGAGGCGTTTGATAGCATCAAGAGATATCTGCTGAATCCGCCTATCCTAGCAGCGCCAATTCCGGGGAAGCCTCTTATACTGTATACAGCTGCACTAGAAGAGTCCCTCGGAGCACTATTGGCCCAGAATAATGAAGAAGGAAAAGAAAATGCGCTCTACTATATCAGTCGAAGGTTGATTGGAGCAGAAAGCCGTTACTCTCCTATTGAAAAACATTGCCTGGCACTGATTTTTGCAGTTCAGAAACTCCGCCATTACATGTTATCCCACAAAATCACACTGATATCAAAGATCGATCCGCTGAAGTTCTTGATGACAAGACCAGCGTTGACAGGTCGTCTAGCCAGGTGGGCAGTATTGTTGTTGCAATTTGAAATCATATACATGCCACAGAAGGCGGTGAAAGGACAGGCCTTGGCAGATTTTCTTGCTGCACACCCAATCCCAGCCGATTCTCCGCTAAATGATGATTTGCCCGATGAGCAGATAATGCAGGTCGAGGAAAATGAAAGGCAACCATTCTGGGAGATGTACTTTGATGGGGCATCGTCGATTAGACCTGTCCGACCTCCAAATATTGCAAGAGCCCGAGCCGGCATCGGTCTCATTTTCGTAACACCTGAGGGAGGTATAATGAGATTTTCATTCAGCTTGACTGAACCTCGGACCAATAACGAAGCCGAATATGAAGCTCTATTAGCAGGGCTGGAGATTGCGATCGATGTCAGAATCCAACATCTCCAAATCTTTGGTGATTCTCAACTTGTAATAAATCAAGTACTTGGAATTTACAAGGTTGGTAAAGTCGAACTAGCCCATTACCACCGACGAGCCCTCGAGCTTCTAAAGCAAGTACCAAATGTCAAAATGGCTCGAGTTCCTTCGAGGACAGAATGCTAAAGCAGATTGTCTGGCCAAATTAGCCAAAGAGATGTCGAACATCAACGAGGAGAGTCCTATATTCATCGGGGTTTATACTCGTAGAGTATTGGAACCTGCTCTACTACAATTCCCGAGGGCAGAAGGAATTCCAGATTCAAGTCAGCAGGATGAAATCCCAGTTGACCCTCAACCTCTCCATAAGATCGTTATGGAGAATTATCCAGAAGAACATCATGTGGCCAAGAGACGTAAAGCTAGTCAAGCTTCAGAATCGTGGTGGCATTGTTTAGATATTGAAGTCGAAAATGATTGGAGAGAGCCATTCATTGACTACTTCAAGGAAAACAAACTCCCGACAGAAAAATCTATGGCCGCACAAATTCGAAAAAGGGCATTGAGATACGCATTTGTTAATGACATGTTGTACAGACGAGCCTTCGATCAAATGTGGCTAAGGTGCCTGGGGACCAAGGAAGCTGATAAAGTGGTGACAAAAGTCCACGAAGGGCTTTGTGGAGCACATCAGTCAGGTCCCAAAATGGCTGCTAAAATCAAGAGAATGGGATATTATTGGCCAACTATGGTCAAGGATTGTATCGATCACGCTAAGAGGTGTCACGAATGTCAAATTCACGGTGATGTTATACATCAGCCTCCAAATCCACTACACCCAACAATAGCTTCCTGGCCATTTGAATGTTGGGGTACAGACATAATTGGGCCAATAGATCCGCCATCATCAGCGGGACACCGTTTCATTCTGGCAGCAACAGACTACTTTTCCAAGTGGGCAGAAGCAGCTCCATTCAGAGAGGTCACATCCGAACAAGTGATCAATTTCTTCACCCACAATATCGTTTACAGATTTGGTGTGCCACGCCGCATAATCTCAGACAACGGTACCGCATTCAAAAGTACAAAAATCTACAAGTTCGTTGATCGGCACAAAATCGATTGGCGATATTCATCCATATACAATCCAAGGGCAAATGGATTGGCAGAAGCCTTCAACAAGACACTGGTGAAATTGTTGAAGAAGATTCTCACCAAGAATAAAAGAGAGTGGCATACGAAAATGGCAGAGGCACTGTGGGCTTATCGTACAACCTATAAGACGCCAACCAAAGCCACTCCTTACTCTCTAGTGTTCGGTGTTGAAGCCGTATTACCATTGGAGATTGAACTGCCATCACTACGGGTAGCAATTCAGAATGAGCTTACTCAAGAACAAAACGCCCGTCTTAGAATGGAAGAGCTTGATGCACTTGATGAACGCAGGTTACAAGCCCAACAAAATTTAGAAATCTACCGAGGAAGAATGGCAAAGTCTTTTGATCGAATGGTGCGTCCTCGATCATTTCAGGAAGGGGAATTGGTCCTGGTGCTGAGAAGACCAATCATCCCACACAGAAAAATTGGTGGCAAATTCGTTTCCAATTGGGAAGGCCTCTTCGTCATCGAGAAAGTATACCAAGGAGGAGCATATCAGTTGATCGATCTGAACGGTCAAAGACCCATGCCGCCTATCAACGGTCGACATTTAAAGAAATATCATGCATGAAAATTCCATATATGATGTATTTTGTGATGATCAAAATTTTATATGCATATTTATTAATGCATGATTGCTCATATTTTGAAATTCTCTTGTATAGCAAGAACGCATTTCAAAATCCCCCATCAGACTGGGAGCATTTTAAATATTTATTTGGGTCGACATCGCGCTGCGTGCCGAGATCCCCAAATAAATATTTAAAATCTCAAAGATAAAAAGCCTATCCAAAATGTCCCTACGAGACGGGGCATTTTAAATATTCATTTGGGTCGACATCGTACTATACGCCGAGATCCCCAAATGAATATTTAAAATCTTATGTTCCAAATCTATTTCATTCTGAAATGTCCCTGCAAGACAGGGGGCATTTTAAATATTTATTCGGGTCGACATCGCGCTGCATGCCGAGATCCCCGAATAAATATTTAAAATTATCAATCCAGATATTCTTGTGTGCTAGAGAATACAAATATTTGTTTTCTAAAGTATATGCAGGTGATCTTTTAAAAGTTAGAGACACCTTCTCCAACAAACCAAGACTCAAAAGTCAAGAAAGAGACTTTTGTGGCTACACACTCCTACAAAATCGAGCCGAAGAAGCTTGAAGTCTTTCGACAGCCTGAAGCTTAAGGTTCGAATGGGTGTAAAAGGTCGGATCCAACACGCCCAAATATGGCCGGATCGCTGGCAGCTCCGTCTACTCAACAAGCCATAAGAAAGGCCGTAGTAGCGGAACCCCCACTTCGTCAACCCGTCAGTAGGGACTGTAGGAAGTACGAAGGCAAATTTGACTCGACCAGTTCAAGTGATCGTAGTCTACAAAATTCTCTCCAAATGACTGGAGAATCAAAGTTCTAGTGGAAGGATGAGTCTCGACCACTGAATGTTCGTAGGCTCCAAAATCTGCAACCACAAAGGATGACTCCAAATCTACCAACTTCAGCAAAATCAGCATTGGGGAGCGCAATTCCCATAGCTCAAGTCTGAAGCCTGAATGGGTGTAAGAGGTCGGATCCAACAAGCCCAAATATGGCCGGATCGCTGGCAGCTCCGTTTACTCAACAAGTCATAAGAAAGGCCGCAGTAGAGGAACCCCCATCTCAGCAACCAGAGGACAAAGGGCTATCAAATTCTAGCTCTCCCGATCTGATGAACTCAAGTGATTCAGATTAAAGTCTTCTCACGTGGTTAAGGATCAAGATACTACCTATATTCGGTACTATCAATTTAATCCAGAACCTGCAAATCCTTCAACAAATCCGTAAAGCACAAAGCAAGGATCGAAGGAATTTTTCTTCAACAAGTCCGTCAAAGCACAAAGCAAAGGACCGAAGAAAATTATCCCAGAGTTCATAAAAAGCCTTGGGCTGAACTAAGAGGATTCTGTCATCAACAAGTCCGCTATGCACAAAGCTCTGGACCGATGACTTTTCGCCATTGACCTAATACAAATCTAAGGGTTTAGGTCGTCGGCATCTACCCCTTCAACAAGCCCGCCAAAGCTAGAAGCATAGGGCCGAAGGTACAAAAATCTTCTGACAAGTCAACAAAGACAAATCAGGCGATTCTCCATCAATGTCCGCAGCACAAAGCATAGGACAAAAGAAATCAGTATCTCAATAATCTATTGATACATTCAAGAGATCTATGGAGAAAGAAAATCTTAGTGTGACATCCAAACAAATTTTGGAGATCCACTGAAAGAAGACCTTTGTGTGACATCTAGAAAAAATATCTAGAGATCCGCAAAGTCAATCAGCTTACAACAAACGTGATTCGCTCCAGACACGTACCACATTTGTTGGGGGGCATTTGTTGACCTGTATGCTATATCCAATGGAAACAAAAAAAAAGAGAGAAATTCAGAATCAAACCTTACCCGATGGATCCACTATTTCTGCCGAAATCCCTGCTGAAATTCCGCCGAGGAACTGTAAATTCGGCGCCGATCGCGTCTGTCTCCGCGATTCCTGCAGAAATCCCGTCGGGGGAGTACTCATTTTGCGTCGTTAAATAGGAGCCGAAGGCTCTTCATCTCGACGGCTTCTCCCTTCAGCTCACACACGCGAACTGCTCTGTCCGAGCTCCTCTCCCACTCCCGACGACTTCTTCCCCCATTGTCGAAGCCGATCAAGGTCCCCCGACCGAGCTCTACTCGTCGCCTCCTGTAGCCGCAAATCCATCGAAGCCGAAGCTCCAAACCGACGAGCTCCCAAGGTCGGGATCTCCGTCCCGACCCCCATATCCCGTCGTCGTTGCTTCCGAAATAGAGAGAGAGAGAGAGAAGAAGTTTTTCTCCCTACCTTGCTCTTCCTCCACCGTGCTCGACTCCTCCTTGACCGTCGGACTTCGCTTCATCCACGACCTTCCCTGCCCGTAGGATCGGAAGTTACGACACTTTGATCGGAAGCAAGAACAGGATCCCGCGGGCTGTGAAGATAACTTTCTCCCTTTTGGCGCTACTTCTCCGCCTCCTCAGTGGCTGTGTGACTTCGCTCCTTCTCCGATTTTCCCTTCCTGTAGGAATCGGAAGCCACAACATTTTGATCCCAAAGCAAGAACAGGAGCTCGCCGCTTGTGAAGGTAATTTTCTGCCTTCCGAGCTCTTCTTTGGCCAAATCCCGTAAATCCCCAAACAAAAAAAAAAGAGAGAAGAAATGAAGATATTAATTTTAATTAATCGTAATTAATATTAATTAATTAACTTAATTATAATTCAATTATTTTTAATTTATAGTTAATTAAAAATAATCTCCAATTAATTATGATTAGTTAAAATTAATCATAATTAATTATATTATTTTTAATTAATTATCATTAATTATGATTAATTATAATTAGTTAAATTTAATTATTATTAATTGTAATTAATTAAGATTAATAATAAAATAATCCCCCCACTCTCTCACCTCGATGTTCGTGTCGGGCCGGCAAACCACCTAAGCACGCCTTTGGTGCGCGTGGTAGGAGGGAACCCGGTGCGACACCAACGACGAGGTAGGCGAGTGACCCCTCGATCCACGTGTCAACCCGACAACCCCGCGGAGGTATGAAATTTTCTAAACTCAAAACTCTGTTTCAATGTTCGTGGCGAACCGGAAAACCGCCCCAAGCACGCCTTTGGTGCGCGTGGTGGGATGGGACCCCGGTGCGACACCTACGGCGAGGCGGGGTCGCTCATAAGTACCCCCGGGCGGGGGAAAATATCAAAAAATACTATCTTTTCAAAAAAATGCTTTTTAAAACCCCAAGCACGCCTTTATTGGCCGTGGTGGGAGAAAAATAAACAATACAACCGTCGCGGTGTCTTACAAACACCAACCGTGCACGCCTTTGGTGGCGTGGCGGGTAGGCGGCCTCTTGGTTTTTCCCCTTAACGGGGGAGACGCCGGGAGGCTGCCGAAATTTGGATTGAAAATCCAAGGACTTGAACAATTTGAGATCTGGACTTGATTGAACTGCGAAGGACTTGTATTTGGACTTGTGGACTTGATTCAATTGACTTAAGTAAACCTAAACTCAAATAAACTTGAAAGTATAAAATTTGAACTACATTTGATGAGAAGAACAAAGAACAAAAAAACTTGGACAAATGATGAAGGACTTGTGTAAGACTTGAGTCAGACTCAAATTGAACTCGAATGAACAATAAAGACTACAGGGGACTTTGATTTGGACTCAAGCCAGAACTTGTATTTGGACATAAAGCAAATGACTAACAAACAATTGAATCTAAGTTTATACTTAGACTTGATTGGAATGCCAAATGAGCTTTGATACTGAATTCAAGCTTATGAATAAAGAACTTGATTCAAATTTGACTTGAGTAGTTGAACTCAAGTAAAGACTTGAATCAAACTCAACCAAGAAGAGTTTGATTTGAGCATGGACATGAACTCAAGTTGAACTCGAACTATACAACATCAAGAAGAGCTTGGACTGAACAAGACTATAGCAAAACTTGAACTTCTACTCAAACTTGAGCTAGAGCTCGAATTCAAATGATTGCTAATGAACATTTCAACCATACCCACAAGCAAAGATCAATTAGAGAATGCAACAAAGTTCCAACTCAAACTAAATGTCGATTCCAAGTACAACTCGCTTGATGGTTGAGATGCAAGAACTATCAGGCGACATAACGACAAGAAGTGACAGTTCAGTGTCAAGCAAATGCAACAAACTCTTACAATAGTTCCTACAAAGTTAAAAGCAATTTACTCACAAGGACAACGAATGGTTGCTTAATGTGTATGTCCCCCAAATACACCATTGAAACCTCTAATGCTAGCAATAATGCCTGTAGATTGAGAATACAGCATTACTACTTGATAGTAGAAGATCCGTCCTTGCAAGCAAGTAAAATAGCCGATATGGTACTGGTGCAAATGACTTTCCTACGGGTATCTTTAAAAGACCGTATCAAATATGATCCGTCCTCTACAAACACCTTCAGGAGGTCGTAGTGAGTACAACAGTCCTCTGCAAATGGCTACAAACAACTTGTGGATAACAACAGTAGATACATCGTAGGCACGACGAACCACTGTGGGCACAAGTATGAATATCACCTATAGCAACGGTGATCAAGATCTTTAAGTATTTCGGATACAATAGCAACCCGATGTACGAAAAGACTCTACTACACTAAAGATCTTGAAAGGAGATCTTCTCAAAGTGAAGCGACAATCAGTGAACTTCAAGGTCCAAAAGAATCATTCCCCGGTGAATGAGAAAGAGGGAGTCAATATCAAGTCCAATACTCCAAAGTTCAGAAAGACCCATCCCCGGTGAATGAGAAAGGGGGAGTCAAAATCAAGATGCCACGCCACCGGATCTGTAATCTCCGTACAAGCAGACAGAAGGCGTCTATTCCAAAAATACCCCTGCACGTGCACTATAAATTGTATACACATAGGTACACTAAAGGGGAAAGTACAATCTCAACCCGCATGGGCTCCGGCGAGCGTGTTATTGGTACACACGTGACGTCTAGAAATGCTGCGCGGGTTGACAAGTAAATTCAAATTCGAATCTGATCCTTCTATACGGGTCAATAGAAGTCGACAGGGTTCGAACCATTAAACAAATATATGACCATGACGACCAAAATATTTGTTTTAAAAATATTCATATTAGACCTTCAAGGCCTACAATCAAGAGAATTCACTCTCAAAAGCACGAAGCCTACAAAACCCGATCCTCTGTCGACGGCCCGACAGAGTTGACAAGGTTCAATCCATAAAGAAAAATGACCCCGAACACCCCGATGATGGCCGTGTTGAATGCAGATCTCAACCGGAGGGGTTTCTCAAATATTTTCAAATATCTTCAAAATATCCAAAGTTCACTCCAAATACTTTTAAATTCCACCCCAAATACCCAAAGCTTCTCAAAATCCAGAAAAAATCTCAAAACTCCAAAATCCTAAAAATATTTAAAATTGAAATAAATCCATCAACGCAGTTAAAGCAAAAAAACCCATCCACCCTCCGCAACAGTTTGTCGGGGCGGACAAATTTAAATAAACTCTAGCTCACAAAGAGCTAATGCCTAGTCGAAAATATCACTAGGATCCATTCTCAAACAATCTCTTGCCAGTAAGGATGTGGTACGTGTCCTCTAACCGGCAGTTTCGCCGCCAAATGGCACTGCAGGTAAACGGTTATGACCCGGGGCCCTCTGAACCGAGTGGTTTTGCCGCCAAATGGCACCACAGATAGCGGTTATGGCCAGAGCCAATACGCTCCTTAATGGCGTTAAATCCTTGAGACATGAATCAATAGGATATGATCGATAGGGCACAAAGCCCTCTGTAAGCTAAGGTGGATTCAAATTTGTCCCCTTAGACAGACATTCAACCCCGGTCTATAAGGTCCCCTTGGACGAAGCAACCCATGGCTGCCGACAAGGATCCTTCTGTCAGGTTGGGTCGACTACCTCCTCTGACTAAGTAGACCAGGGACCATGATGGCCCGGGACGACGGAACCATGGGATCTTGATCGGGTCTATCATCCATTCCCCCACCATCCGCTTTAAGTTCCAGATGGTAAAAATTCCAATTTTAAATATCAAATTTCTCAAATCTTTCAAACCAAATTCCAAATATATGAACCTTCAAATTCTCAAACACCCAAATCTTCAGATTTCCAAAATTCCATATCCATTGCTACTACTATATGCCAGATAACACGTATATTCTATACGAATCTGATTGATGACTAGCCTTAATCGAAAGTTCTCTCTCGTGATCGGGAGGGGTAATTAACTCTAGGGGCTTGCGCCTATAGGAAACCAGAACTCAGATCATAAAGTCCTCGCAAAATGAGGGCGAAATCTCTGGGTAGTGTCTTATCTACAAACCCATCTGCCTTCCAAAATTTACCTCGGAACTTAGTTCGTTAAAACTTCCTCGCCGAATAAGGAAAAGCGAGCGGAGGCCGAGGCCGAATTTTCGGAGCCCACACATTTTTAGATTCAATTTCAATTCACAATTCAGATGGCTCTAAATGTAGCTAGAAGCTTCTATACATGTTCATAGGCGAGCTACCAAATTCACTACAAGTCCAGTTCTGACTCAACTTTGTTCTTTAACGCCATACTTTGTATTTTAAGTATTCATTTTGTTCACAATTTATATTTTTATACTTAATATTTTAATTTTGCCGCATTATGTAATTCAGAAAAATATTTTTAGTTTGCTGTTTGGTGTGCAACCTTTTCATAAAATGTGTTAGTTAGCTGGCAATTCCTATTGTGACAAAATATCTTAAACAAATCCCAGTGCTTGCTCTATTATGAATCTTCAAGTGAGTCTGTCTATATGACTGAAGGTTAGTCGATGACATCAGCGTCAGCACAGTCTATCATCTCGAGAGTGAACCCATGTTGATATCCTTGGAATGATGGACCAGTCATGTCCCACCCCCCCCCCCCCCCCCCCCCCCCCCCCCCCCCCCCCCCCCCCTCCCGCATCACGAGTCCCCTAACAAATTTTTTAGCTTAACTTATTGCTTATCCACTCTTAGGTTTCGTTTGGGATAGCTTCTTTGCTGCTTTCTAAAACAACTTTATAGTATAAAAATTTCTTGAATTAGAATTTTTTATATTAAAAAGCAGTTTTATAAAGTAGCATAGAAGCTGTCCCAAACAAAGCCTTAGTATGCCTCTTGAAAGTATTCTTTTCAGTTCTCGAAAGGTCAGGGCTTTCAAAGCCAACAATCTTATCTTCACACCCTCTTGCATTTATGTGGAAGGAACTCCATTCAAAACAATCTATGACATTACCTATATTTAGATATTACATTTTTCTCCCTCCCCCATTTCTTGCAACCCATTATAACTATTTAAACTCCTATGAATTGACAATGCACACCATCTTTATGATTTTACCACTCACATTACTACTGTCAGATGTTTTGATCACCTAGATTACAAATATGATCATCAGTATCTGTGCACTTTGTCTTTGTAAGTGATACTGTTGATTGATGGTCTTGTCATGGTCTTAATATCTTCCATATTATCAGAAGAGTGCACAAAATTTGAAATAATCTTCCCAACTTTCTCAAATGTGGTGTCATCAAAATTATATAAATCTTTTCCTATTGTGTAATGCAGAGTAAGTTGTCATTGCTCTTTTATTGTCACGTTTAACTTTTTAGCCGATGCCGTTGCAAATGCCAACAACTGTAGGAGTTGTTGTGCCCATGTTAACTTAGGCTTCGTTTGTGACGGTTTTCTTTCTTCTTCTTAAAACAACTTTTTAGTACGAAAATTAAAATTTTTGTATTCAAAAGCTGCTTTAAGAATCAATAAAAAAGCTGTACCAAACGAATCCTTAGCCACCACTACTTTCATTGCTTGTACTCCACTTCAACAATAGATTTTGAGATTTTTTTTCTTTCTCTTTTAATGGATGAGTTTCGTTCAACACCACGTAGTGGGACTTATAGTATCATAATCTCAAGCCCAACTGGTGTGAGAGCAATCTACGAAAGCTGTTGTTCATTTTTTAACAAATGAAAATGCATTATCAACTAAAGATCATGTGCTTGAATGTTTAAGCATGCATAAACTTTGAATCTTGATTGACAGCAAGAGATATCTATAGCCTTTGACTGTCAAATATTGAAGATCTTCTATTAAACTCTTGAACTACCGTTAAAAGGAGTACTATCTTTAATTTCGAAATGTTCATGAAGGATTACTAGCATGGTGGCAATGTTGCACACTGCCATGTTTCTATTTAGCAAATCTAAAGCATATTTATTTAGAAATTAGAATTTGTTTGAACTTATCTCAATCGCTATTCTGGGAAAACTTTGTCCTGCAAGATCCTTTATTGAAACCTCATGTATATCATGCTTTTCTGTTGTCCAGTAACTATCTTAAAGTTACTTGTCACAATTATATATCATCAACCTACAACTATAATTAAATAATACATCCTGTTTGTAAACAAACAAGGAATAGCCAGCTGCTGTTCTATGTGAGCCGATATTTATGACTATGTCATGAAAGATTGAGAGCTACTAAATCAAGTTATGGAAGCTTGTTCAGCTTGGACAACAATTTGACCTGGATCTGCATCACTAAGCAGGATTTTGTTGTGTAACTGTTAGATTGGTCAGGTTGCAGATTAAGTGCCACATCTAATCCTTTATTTTTGAAAAAAATGGCTTGGGAGATCCGGTTCTTTTGGTTGTTGCAAGGAGTAGCCTGTGACATGTTATCTCTTACCCTTCTTCATCATCATGAACAAAGCTTAAAATTTTTGATTGTGATGGGATGCAAAACCTTGTGTCAACTTTGTTGGCTGCTAAACATAACTTTTATCAAATCAACTTTTTATTGGAGTAATACTTTTGTTGACCTCTATTCAGATAGCAAAAAAATAAAAAAATAAAAAAAATAAAAAATGCATACCTGTCTCTGCCGCAAATCCCCGAAATCTCGCTCCCTACCTCGTATCTGTCAAAGACGTCCGCGAAACCCACTGATTCGGCGCCGTTCGCATCGCTTCTCCGCGAATCCTGCAGGAATCCTGTCAAACAGCACCCTTTTTGCGTCGTTAAATAGAAGCTGAGGCCTCTTCTTCTCGGCTGCTCGACACAACGCTCGCCTCCACACTCCTCTCCCGATACTTCTTCCACACGATCGAGCTCTCCGACTCCACTACCACTCTCGGCTCCCTGCTGCTCCCGAAGACTCCTCCCGATCTCACCCAGGTCGCAAGCCACAAAGAGAGAGAGAGAGATCCAGCTCTTACCTGGCCGATCCCTCCTTCCTCTCCGACCCCATCCCGCCGCTGCCTCCCGATCTGCATAGAGAGAGAGAGAGAGAGAGAGAGAGAGAGAGAGAGAGAGAGAGAGAGAGAGAGAGAGAGAGGAAGACCTACCAAGCCGTGCCCTATCTCCCATTTACGACGTCTCCTTCCTGTTGGATCGGGAGATACGACATTTTGATCGGAAGCTACAACTGGAGCTCACTGGCCGTGAGGTTAACCCTCTCTGCCGCGCCCCCTCTTCGGCCAAATCCCGTTCCCGAACAGCCCCTTTAGGGCTTTTGTTTTTTATTTATTTATTTTTATTTTTATTATTTATTTTCTTTTTTTTTATTTATTACTATTATTATTAATTATTTTTAATTATAATTAATTTATAAGATAATTATAATTAGTTTTTAAATTAGTTATAATTTTTATAATTAGTTTATATTAATTCTAAGTATTTATAGTTAATTAACTATAATTAGTTATTGTTAATTATAACTAATTATTTTAATCATAATTAATTAATTTCAATTATAATTATTTATTATAAGGTATTTATAATTAATTATAATATATGATTAATTATAATTAAATCTTTATTAATTATAATTAATGATAATTAATTATCATTAATAATAATTAATTATTTTAATTATAATTAATCTAAAATAATAATAATAATAATAAATTGGTTCTTTTATCAATGCTTGCAACGGGCCGGCAAACCCCCAAGGCGCTCACGTAGCGTTGAGGGTGGGAAACCGATGTGATGCTTGTGACGATTTAAGGATCCCTCTTCAATGCTAGCAACGAGCCGGCAAACCCCCGAGGCGCTCAAGTAGCGTTTAGGGTGGGAAACCGGTGCGACGCTTGCGACGAAGGGGATAAAAAAAATGTGTCTTTGTTTTATTTTATTTTTATATAAGTACCCCCGAACGCCCACGTGGTGTAGAGGGGGGAAATCTATGCTTATTTCTAACCTGTTTTTCTTCTTATAATAAACAAATATAAAAACCCTTAAATGCTCACGTAGCAGGCGGGGATAAAAAAATTTTCATTCGCGACCGCGGTGTCATTTTTGACACCTACCTGAAGCGCTCACATAGCGTCGAGGGGAAGGTTGCCTCTTGGTTTTTCCCCTAAACGGGGAAGACGCCGGGAGGTTGCCGAAATTTGGATTGAAAATCCAAGGACTTGTTCGAATTCAAATGAATGTGGAGAACTTGAGAGTGCAACAAATGACTTAATTGAACTTGAACCCAAATGAATTAAATTCTAATTGAAACGAGTATGAACATGAACCTGGATTCTCATTAGAACTTGATTGAATTCATTTTGAGCTCGGACACGAACTCAAAGGACAACAGGGGACATGCATTTGAACTTGAACTCAAGAAGAAGACTTGTAAGCTTGAGCTTGATCTTGAACTCAAATGACTAAGCAAAGGAACTCAAGCATGAACAAAGTGAACTTTGACTTTTAACATACAAGTTGATTATATGAAACAAGATCAAAATATCCTGTGAACATCAATAGATGAACTATAAGGAATTTGATTTGAAAGATAATCAACTTCCAAATAGAGTTATCATTCCAATTGGAATGCAAATGCTGATATGCAAATTCATTTCAAGTGTGAACTTGAAATTTGTGCGAGCAATAGAAATCAATCTATATTAATCATTTCAATTGGAAAGAAGGGGTTGATGAGCTTGATCTCAAATTTATCACAAACAACTTGTAAGTACAATTTGATTACAAGTAGCAAAAAGAGCATGAAGAATATGATTTTATATCAAGATCATATTTTTGGGAGGAGGCCATTGGATCGTAATGGCTCATTTACAAAATTGGAAGCGATGTACCCTCAAGCAACGATCAGTAGAGATGGCAAAAATTAGAGTTCAAATTTTCAATCGACCATATAACTAATGTTATTACTTGCATCATGGGTCCAATGCTGATGTGTTGCACGCCGATGATTGCTTGGAGTTGGTAACAAGAGATATACAATCGCCACGATCTTCAGGACAAAGAAAATTCACAAGCAATGGAAGAATGCGACGGCTTGTTCTTAACCAATAAGTTAGAGTACTATGTGGATGTTGGAGAATCATCATGTTGATTAGAAACACAAGCACCAACAACTATAAGTCATCATACAAGCACGATAATCTGATGAATTTGATGGCCCGAGGCCTACAAGTACAACGCAGGAGAACTACGACAATGCAGTTCACTTACAAGTAGTAGTAATAGTTATGCTACAAAGGTGAGGGATCCTTTATAAACATACAATATATCCACGCCCAAAGAAGTCATCGTAATAGAAGGCGACCAATATCACAACACCTTCACAATCAATCATTGTCCAATGTTAAGCAAGTACATTGATCCGTTACAAGCAAAGATTGATGATACTACAACAAATACAACTATCCATGCAACTAAAGGTAGGAGATTAGTTAGTGCACTATGACCCGCCTACAAAAATCAACAAATAGTGCACGACAGTCTACCTGTACGAAGCAGTGAATAACTCTATTCAGAAGCTGCTATGCCACGCCACCGGATCTGCAACATTTCGTACAAGTAGACAGAAGTCGTCTATTCCAAGAATACCCCCGCACGTGCACAATAGTTTGTATACACATAGGCACACTAAAAGGGGCAAATGTAATCAAACACCCGCATGGGCCCCGGCGAGCGTGTTATTGGTACACACGTGACGTCTAGGGATGCTGCTCGGGTCAACAAGTGAATTCAAATTCGAACCTGATCCTTCTATACGGATCAATAGGAGTCGACAGGATTCGAACCATTAAGCAAATATGTGGCCGTGGCGACCAGAATATTTGTTTTAATACATTCATATTAGGCCTTCAAAGCCTAAAATCAAAAGAATTCACTCTCAAGGGCATAAAGCCTACGAAACCCGATCCTCAGTCAATAGCTCGACTGAGTTGACAAGGTTCAAGCTACAAATAAAAATGCCCCCAAACACCCCGATGATGGCCGTGTTGATTGCTTATCTCAACCGGAGGGGTTTACAAATATTTTTGAATGCCATCCAAGCTCCACTCAAATATCCAGAATCCATTTCAAACTATTCAAAATGTCCTAAAATTTCTACAAAATCCAAAACTCCACAAAAATCCCAAAAGTCCAAAAATGTTTAAAATTGAAATAAATCCATAAAAAAACTTAAAGCAAAATACATCCACCCTCCGCAACAGTCTGTCAGGGTGGACAAATTCAAATAAACTCTAGCTCACAAAGAGCCAAATGCCTAGTCGAAAATATCACTAGGATTCATTTTCAAACAATCTCTTGCCAGTAAGGACGTGGTACGTGTCCTCTAATCGGTAGTTTCGCCGCCAAATGGCAATGCAGGTAAACGGTTATGACCTGGGGCCCTCTGAACCGAGTGGTTTTGCCGCCAAATGGCACCACAGATAGCGGTTATGGTCAGAGCCAATACGCTCCTTAATAGCGTTAAATCCTTGAGATATGAATCAATAGGATATGATCGACAGGGCACAAAGCCCTCTGTAAGCTAAGGTGGATTCAAATTTGTCCCCTTAGACAAATACCCACCCCAGTTCTACAAGGTACCCTTGGACGAAGCAACCCATGGCTGCCAACAAGGATCTTTCTATCAGGTTGGGTCGACTACCTCCTCTGACTAAGTTGACCAGGGACCATGATGGCCCGGGACGACGGAACTATGGGATCTTGATCGGGTCTATCATCCATTCCCCCACCATCCGCTTTAAGTGTAGGATGGTGCAATTTCTATTTAAATATCAAATCTTCCGAACCAAATTCCAAATCCAAAAACCCAATTCTTCAATTCCAAATATCCAAACCCTTCAAATTCCAAACTTCCAATCCTCAATACCAATACTCATTGCTGCTACTATATGCCATATAACACGTATCTTTACGTATCTGATCGACGACTAGCCTTAATCGAAAGTTCTCTCTCGTTATCAGGAGGGGTAATTAACTATAGGGGCTTGCGCCTATAGGAAACCAGAACTCAGATCATAAAGTCCTCACAAAATGAGGGTGAAATCTCTGGGTAGTGTCTTATCTACAAACCCATCTGCCTTCCAAAATTTACCTCGGAACTTATTCCGTTAAAACTCCCCTCGCTCAAATAAAAAGAAAAGAGCGGCGGGGAGGCTAGGGCCGAATTTTCGGAGCCCACAACTTTTTTCCCTTTTTGTATCCAAAAACTGCAATTCCCTTATAATCATTTTCATAGCCCATGAGTATTCATCTCTCAGATTTTTGCGATGGCTTCTCCTTCCATGTGGATCACGATCATAAACTCTCAATGAGTAGTAGTCTTGGCTCTTTACCAATTAACTTGGTGTTCCTTTTAAGTCATCATATGACAATCTAAATAACATAAACTGCTGTATGAAAGGAGTTGGGCCAAAGATACAGGAGCATATTTGAAGCATGCAACATAATCAAAGTCCATTTAGCTGTCCTATGATGTTTTCTCTCAGTAAGTTATTTTGTTGAGGTATATATGGGCATAACATTTGATGCACTATTCCATCTTGTTATAGGATTTGAACTCAGCAGATGTATAATTTGTTTCTGCTATCCTTATGAAAGGATTCAGTTTTGATTTAGAAGCATTTTTTGAAAAAAACTTCTTTGAACCAAAAAAAGCTGTAAAAAGGATCTCTTTCACGAAATATAGCCAAGTATACGAAAGGAGTCATCAATGAAAATAGCATCATATTTAGAACCACACATTGACAAAGTTTGTTCCCCACACATCAGTTTGAATTAGTCAAGAGTTCTACTAAATTAAGTTTGAGAAAGTGTATAAGACAATATTCTTTACATGCAGAAAGTTTTGACATATTTATACCAACTGGATACTTTGTAATTAGACAAGAAAAGACCACGATAGCTCATTTTTCTACTAGACTCATGGAAGCAATACCTGAATTGGAAATGCCAAATATCCTGCTTAAACTTTCAAGGAACAGATGAATTTCATTAGTGTTCAGTTATAGCTTAGATGAAAAAAATATCCTTTCCCCTGAAAAGGAACGAGAGTAGGGGGGTGTGATATCTGGGATGGGAAAAGGACTTGCTTGATTTTTGCTAGCTGTTTATACACATTTGGAAAGGTAGAATGCTTGGGCATGTCTTTCTGCGAATTTTAGGCTTTTATCTGTATTCCATTGGCTTTTCCTGACATAAGAACTGAAGTTCTTTTGAAGTTAAATTCTTAATTTTATTCACATTGAAAGACACAACGTTCATGTTGATGATTAAAGCAAGTGTTCTGTGCAGGTTGAGAGCATAGTTCTGAGTATTATTTCAATGCTTTCAAGCCCCAATGATGAGTCTCCAGCAAATGTTGAAGCTGCGGTAAGTGGGGGCATGATCTGCAATATATGCCATCTTTTTTGCACCTGCTTCTTTGTTTTGAAACTGTTGTGCTAAAACCAAGGCTTTTAAAACTGGACCGGTCAATGAACCGGAAGGAGGGGTTAGTGGTTTAATGGTTCGACCGGGGTCGAACCGGATGATGTAATAAATAATAAAATTAATATAGTAATATGATGATGAGATGATCTAACCTTAAACTTAAACACAAATTCATCCTATCATACAAATCAAGTATCTAAATTAAAAATAAGTTGGAGGTTATTTTATAAATAATATAATTCATATTTAAAATAAGATTAGTTCACATATATATGTTTTAAATTTAATATAAATAATTTCTAATTTATTTTATATGTTTATATATACTTTATACTTATGAAAAGTATACAAAATTTCCATTATAAGATTATATCTATATTTTTCATGTTATATTATTTAATATGAAAATAAAGATAAAAATTTAAAATATATATATATATATATATATATATGATAATTAAATAAAATGAAAACAATAATACATAAATATTAAATATTATTTGTATTATTAAGTTTTAATTATATATATATATATATATATAGTGTATGTATAGTGAACTTGAGAAGTGTGAACTTTTCTTTAGGTTTTAGTCACACATCACCTAAACAATGTATGTTAGTATTGTTTTTGTCTATATAAGCTTTTTGGCTCCTTTAGGAAAAGGCACATGATATGATGGGCCATGTGCCATGTCATAAAACATTTTTTATTCTTATTTAATAAAAATATATAAATTTTAAATTTATTTGTTAAGTCAAATATTTAATAATAAATGTATTAAATATTTTATTTTAAAAAAAATATTAGCCAAATCAGTTTTTGAAAACCGGCACCGGTTAACTGGTTGAACCGCCGGTTCAATCCGGTTTGTGGCTAAAGCGGTTTTTACAAAATTCCGGACCGGCTGGCGGACCGGTTCACGGTTCAACCGGTTGAACCGGCCGGTCCGGTCCGGTTTTCAAAGCACTGGCTAAAACTACTAGTCCATATTTTAGTTTGCTAGTGATGGCAATAATTTTGCATATTGTTTTTGATTAAATCTTCTGGTGAAATTTTTCCAAAAGTAGTTGCACCTTTTTATCATGAGTGGAGATGCTTGGTCATTTTTGTATTTTGGTATTAATCATGAGTTAATGGTGGATATCTTGTGGATACGGATCTGCATCTTGATCTTCTTTCTTTTTGAAATTTGCTTAATTTCTCGCTTTAGATGTGATATAACTAATGAGAAAGTGGCCTCACGGTTAGATTAGAAACAAAGTGTGAGAAGTTAAATATTATCTGTTTTGGCAAAGAGACACTAGCACCTTGGAAACTTACTGAATATGAAAGAGAGAGATCATGAGGATAAAAGAGAGAGAAAGAGATTGGAAACTTGGGATTTTTTATTGGGATTCTTGGTTGGAGAAAGAAATGGGTGAGAGAAAAATGGGAGGAGAAAGAGTCTTAGAGAATTATGGAGAGTACTTGATTTCATTGTATAATGAAAAGTAACTTCCTCCTAAGTCTTTATAGAAACAAGATTTAAAATTAATCCTATTATCTAAATCCAAATTCAAATCAAAATTTATCATAAATGATAATTCCTACCTAATTTAAATAAAAAAACTAATAAAATAAATACAAATGTAACTTTATGAATCGGTTTGCTCTAGGTTCACTCTAGACTTGGGTCTAATCAGGAGTTTGAATTTGTGTCCATGCGCTGCATCAACTCCCCTATGTCTCAAGTGTTTGCCTTCAAAGAGATATAATTGGGGCACCATTCCAGTAGATATGGCAACATCTTCATAAACTCATCATTCATGATCCAATAGTTATGAGAACAAATGAAATGTTTGTCCTGAAGCAGTTGTAGTGATTTCATTGTTGATGATGTATTCCACCTTGCTAGTTGGCGCAATAATGATAGATGAAAGTTCAAGGATAATATCATTATTCATAGAAGTAGAAGCTCCTGAAAAACTACTTATTGGCAGAAAAGGCTCGAAAGTCCCTTGATGTGGTATTAGATCTTCAATGTTAAATGCATGACTAAAATTAAATTCTTGAGGCAATCAGTCAAGTAAGCATTTGAATCCTATTTCCTAAGAATTTTTAAGGACCAAAAGTTCTTGTATGGAGCTTTGTAAATGTATGAATAATATTCATTATAAAAGTCCCTAATACTTTTACATTTCACATTTTATCCAGCAATCTGCATTTATATATTGGTGTACAATTATGTCCATGCTTAGCAAATGATACGCCAACTAAAATGTTATGTATATTAGGAGATTAATGACATTTATATGCTTTTTTTTGGTTGCATATTACAAACAAATTTAAAAGAGATTACTTCATAGCATGATGCACATAACTGTTGCCATCAAACTCTGCTGTTGAAAGTATTAGATCTTATGTACCTAAAAAATTAATCACCAATCATATATCTTTATAGATTACCTAAATTTCCATTGAACACTTGTTTTTGTACATCAATCTATGAATGGAGAGAGCTGAAGAAGATTTCTTTTTAAACAGATCTTCACATAAATATCCAAAGTGATGAATTGAAAATTCATCATGATTAAAAACTATTAAACTAGGTAATTCATGCAATCTAGCAACTTCTTTGAAGAACAACCTTACTACATGTAAGACATTGACAATTATAAAGCAATGCATGAAGTGTGCTAGCTTGAAGAATGTATCAACCACCAGAAATATTGAATCATGCCCACAGGAAGTCTTAGGTAAACATAGAATAAATTTCATGCTCAAATCAATCAATGAAACATTTGGGGTGGGTAAGTGGAAGTCCAAAAAATTTATTTTGTAGCCATGCCTAGTTGACAAATGTGACATTATGAAATAATATGATTGACATTATGTTTTATGAATTTCTAGGAAACTAACATGATGGTCTAATTTCACCCAAGGTATCTAGTTTGTCCAACATCATATAATTCTCATATGAGAAAATAACCCATATCCAAATATCCATCAATAACTTGAAATTGAACTGATGATCGTGTTATAATGTTCTTAGCAGAGTGACATAAGGCATCATCATATGAAAGATTCTTGTCCTTCGATCTATCAGATATTCATAAAAAAATGTTAATGAAGAATGAATGTAACTAAAGATATAAATTGTCTTGTTCTGCACACTTTCTTGGTCTCTAACCACAAAAATAAACTCTTGAAGATGCAACTCACTTAACATGCCTAAAATTATAGGGTTTTTATGTAATTGAAGATATTTTGGGGAATAATAGTTAAAATGTAACATAAACTCATGGTAATAGACAATGTCTCTAGTATCCAAGTGTTTGAGATAAAGCATACAAGTCATTATTATAAGTTGTGTACTTTGATTTGTTGAAATAAGCTTTAATTTAAGTTCATCATTGGAGGACCTTGTTGACTTAGGACATTACTAATGCTAACAATAGAGACATCATATGATATCTCAAAAACTTTGGTTAAGTTGGGTGATCTCAGAATTACAGTTACAACCATCAATTCTTTAATATAGTCTAAGGTCTTACGCAGATAAGGTGGCCAATAGAACTAACATGTTTCAACACAATAAGCAATT
Source organism: Dendrobium officinale (assembly GCA_019514585.1). NCBI lineage: Eukaryota > Viridiplantae > Streptophyta > Magnoliopsida > Asparagales > Orchidaceae > Dendrobium > Dendrobium officinale. Next base: position 15,478,004 of record CM033683.1, read on the forward strand.
GAACCATAATTGTGCTAAATCCCTTAATAAATCTACCATAAGTAGCTAAACAATAAAAGTTATGTACATCATATATTGACTTGGTAGACCAATCTAGGATTGCCTTAAACTTAATAGAATATGTAGAAGTCCCATTTGTTGGATCACAAAACTAAAGAAAGTGACCTTAGGTTGTATAAAGGAACACATCTTTAAATTGATAAAGAACTTTTTACCTCAAATAACACATCTTCTAATCTTCATTATTGTGGGATCTAGTGATCATATATCTTACGACCTCTAAATGATCCTAAGCTTCATCACAATCTATTGGGCATATCCAATCCATGAATGATTGTCTCCTTTTTTTATATGGACCATCACTCATATTATCTTCATGCCTAGTAGACTTAAGACTAAAGAATGATGAGGGCATTTAGGTGCAAGCTGACATGCTTAATTCCATTTAAAGGATCTTGGTCCATTAGAATCTCTGGCAGCTGCTATGCCTATGAGTATAAATGATAGTCTTAAGAAAGGGTTGTGCTTGTCTAATTGGCTATCTAGACTATGCAAGTGTAGCAATACTAGATTTCGGCTGGTCATGGGAGAGATCTATTCATATTTGACTTTATTTTCAAAAAAATTTCAACTTTTTTGGCTTTATGAAAAGATTTTCTCTGATGGAGCAGGTTTTTGTGGTTCTACTTCAATTTAAATATTAAATCTCAAGCTGTCTATTCATTTAGTTTTCATATCCTAATCAAGTTTACTAAGTTTAGGAAATTGTTGTATCTGAACATTATGAATTTTGGTAAGCAATTGTTGTATATGATATGCAGTAAGTATTATGTCCTAACTTATGTTTTATTTCTTCCCAATTATTTTTGGTTGTTTGTCTACAAGCTATATCTTCAGCATTAACTTGTTTCCAAAAATATTTATTAAATCCTGGTAATTTAGCATTGAACTAAGGAACTTTCTTATGTTTAGTTATATTCATCAATGTGAAAAAGTCCACTATGTTTTCTATCCAATCAAAAATTATATTTGGGCATGTCTACCGTCAAACGAGGAAATGTTAGCTTGAATCCTTCGACAAGTATCATTCTAATCATGGGGCATATGCTAATGATGGCTAAGGCTAATAAAAAGTCCACTTCAGGCATGTTTTGCTTGACTTGAATTCAATATTGATTTGACTTCTAGTTGAGCCGACTTGACTCGAAATGACTCAATTTGGGGTTGGCTCGAAATCAATTTTGAGCTGACTTGAAATTTAAAGTGTTAGACGGATTGATTATATCAAATACATACGGTGTATTATAATCTTGATTGCATCAAATTGAATCTCCAATGAGCCACTAAATTCCAAATAGATTTCGGGTCAAGTAGAAACTCAATTATTTGTTGGAATCAGTTTCATTCAACTCGAAAATTGAGCAAATTTCGAGTTCGAAGTATTTTTATCACCACTAATAATGGCCATGTTTCTAGCTGGTCAATGAGGGGGATATAACCAGTATCCTTAGGAAAAGCATCATGATAGTGTTATTTGTCTTTTTTTCAAGGATCCGAGGATTTACTCGAGGTGAAGAACGGGGAGATTCTATGTGATAAGAAATTTCTTCAATTTTCTCATCTTAGTTCCCAACATATGCAAACCTAGGAATAACAATAGATGCCATATTTTGAGTAAATTGCCTCATTTAATTAAAATGTGTGAGCTGAACAGGGATTAAAATTTATCTTATGTCCACCCATGAAATTTGTCATTGTTGTTTTTCCCTCCCTCCAGCGGACCGGCCTGATTTTGATTCCCTTAACTTCCAACTTGACTTGGGCCTTGAAGGTTTTTAACTAGGATTATAGGATTATGTATCTTCGCAATTATGGGCAACAACTTTTGGTACACTGCATCTATCCTTGTGAGAGCAGCACTGAATTTAACTTTGATTTCAAGTCCATCCAAGACATTTTCTTAAAAGAGAACAGATTTGGTAAAGTTGAATGGAGATTTTTTTTGTGCGCGCACGTGTAGATGAGGATATTATCAGCAGAATTCAAGTTGGATGGTTGAAGTGGAGGAATGCACATCGGGCTTGTTGTGTGATAGAAAAGTACCCCTTAAACTTAAGAGAAAATTCTATAAGATGGTAGTGAGGCCTGCAATGCTTTATGGTGCTGAATGTTGGCCATTAAAAAAGAAGCATAATATTAAGTTAAGTGTGGCAAAGATGAAGATGCTCAGGTGGATGAGTGGCTTTTTAGGATACGAAATGAGCATATACGTGAAAAGGTTGGAGTAGCTCTAGTAGAAGATAAGATTAGAGAGAGTCGCCTTAGATGGTTTGGTCACATAAAACGGCGGTCTTCTAATGACCTGGTTAGGAGAGTAGAGGTATTAGATTTGATTTATGTTAAGAAAGGTAGAGGCAGACCTAAAAAGACCTGGTTAGAAAATATTAGGAATGACCTTTCTTTGTTAGATTTAAACGAGAATTTGACCTTTAATAGGACACAATGGAGAAAAAGGATTCATGTAGCTGACCCCACGTAGTGGGATAAAGGCTTGATGTTGTTGTTGCGTGTAGATGGAGCTTAAGATATAAATTTTGTGCATTTTTGAAGTACCTACCTGTACTCTTTATTGGTAGACTAACGAAAAAAAGTGTTGATTACATAGTGATAGGAATAAACCTCAGTATGAGTTTAAGGTTTTCTCACATAAGTGTTAGTTTTGTGTGAAATTTGATTGTGTCAATCAATCAAGTTGCACTGTTGCCTCATACCTCAATTCCATTGGTTGAGCTCGTCAGGGTTTGCAGGGGCTCCTCACCCTGGTTGGGTTTGGATACAGGTCAAAATTGCACAGACAATTTCAAGCTCTCCGATCTTAAGTAATTTAGAAAAATATTGATTAAATCAATAATAAAATCACATATCATCTAAAAAGTATAATTGCATGAAGTAAGAAGAAAGGTTGATTGTAATCTATGATGCACCGACACTTCTCCTCAAAGAGGCGCACAGTGTCCGACACGTATCGACACGACACACATCCGACACGTGTCGGACATGCCGAAAATGTGTACAATTAAAAAGTATTAAATACAATTTGGGCAAGCGTATCCGACACGTGTATCTTAAATATTTTATGATTTTTTTAAAAAAATATAATTTCTTGTATTTAAATTTTTTACTTATTTAAAATATAAAAACTAAATTTCTTATTTCCTATCCACAACATCAAATCAATTGTCCGCACTTAATACTCCATTCATCGAATATTCTCATTTTCATTTCTCTTTGGCAGGTTACAACTTACAACTTTGTTGATCTCAACATCGACGGCTGACGTCTTTATAACATCAACATTTCAAAATCATATACATATCAAAGTCTGACGTCGTCTTTACATTGATGCTTAATGCTAGAATTTCTACACCCACAACTTGACTTCTCATATTTGTCCAACGCCATCTCAACATTGATGACCAACGCCCTCTCAACATCGATGATAAACGTCCTCTTAACATTGAAGTCTAATATTTACTACATAACATCAATGCCTGACTCTCGTCAGCATTGTCATCTCCTCTCTCGATGGCTGATAAATAGCACCAACGTCCGACTTTGGGCATCCTGATATTAATCATTTTAAGCACAAATTCTAATTAAATGATTTATTATTTCTAAATTATTTTTTAAAATTATACTTATTCAATTTTATACACTATTTTTTAAATATAAAAATTATAATACCATGTCCAACCCGTGTTCGTGTCCTATATTTTCAATATTTGACGTGTCCCGTGTCCGTGTCGTGTCGTATCCGTGTCGCGTGTCCGTGTCTGTGCATCATAGACTGTAATATATTCTGGAGATCCCAAGTTCCAAATTATGGAAGCAATCTCTTTGCAAATATAGGGATATGATAATGCTTATACTCAAGTCATTAAGAATATGTATGCTGGAGCTATTACTTGTGTTCAAACACCAGGTGGTTTGACCAAATATTTTCCAATTTCAATTGGATTACATCAAGGATCAACCTTAAGAGTTGGATTACATTTAGGATCAGCCTTAAGCCCATATCTTTTTGCTTTATTCATGGATGTTCTTACTAGAGATTTGCAAGAGGATGTTCCATGGTGTATGCTTTTTGCTGACGATATTCTTCTTGCTGATAAGAATAAAGAGGGAGTTGAAGGTAAACTTGAATTATGGAGGTCAACCTTAGAGTCTAAAGGTTTTTGTTTGAGTAGATCTAAAATCGAAAACATGGAGTGTAATTTTAGTAGTAATAGATCTATTGGGGGGTTTGTGATTTTGAGTGATCAAGTCATTAATAAAAGCACACGTTTTATATATCTTGGATCTATTATTCAGAGTGATGATGAAATAGATAGGGATATTATTAGTAGAATTCAAGTTGGACGGATGAAGTGGAGGAATTCATCGGGCTTGTTGTGTGATAGAAAATTACTACTCAAACTTAAGAGAAAATTCTATAAGATGGTTGTTAGATCTGCAATGCTTTATGGCGCAGAATGTTAGCCATTAAAAGAGAAGCATAATATTAAGTGTTGCAAAGATGAGGATGCTCAGGTGGATGAGTGGCTTTACTCTTAGAGACATGATATGAAATGAGCATATACGGAGTAGCTCCAGTGGAAAATAATATTAGAGAGAGTCGCCTTAGATGGTTTGGTCATGTAAAACAACGGTCTGTTAATGACCCGGTTAGGAGAGTAGATATATTAGATGTAATCTATGTTAAGAAAGGTACATGTAGACATAAAAAGACTTGGTTGGAAAATATTAGAAATGACATTTCTTTATTAGATCTAAATGAGAATTTGACTCTTAACCAAACACAATTGAGAAAAAGGATTCATGTAGTTGACCCCATGTAGTGGGATAAAGACTTGTTGTTGTTGTGGTAATAGAAGAATTATCATATGAAAGGATTTTCCCCATCTATATATACCATAATTGAGGTTCCTTTAATTCACGTTTGTGGCACCTGGTGCCCTGATATGCGTGCTTCTTGATAGATACTGGCTGATGAGGACGCTCCGTTTCTATGGAGCAAAAAAGTAGAAGTGCTTCCGTTACTAGTTCTCTCTTTTTTTCCTGAAAAATTACTAGCATTAGAAAGCATCATGACTCCAACCATTTTATTGCTTAGTTTGAGCCACTCACATTTGCCAATTATTTATGTGGACTTTCATTTCTATCTGGTCTTTCCTTTGTGTTCACTTCTTAAAGGCTTCATTCGTTGTTCTTCTTCTTCTGTTTTTTTTATTCATGAAAGTACCATATCACAATTACCATTGGTATGCAGAACTTTTTATAGAAAGTTGTATATAAAATATGGTCATCTTCCATTACTTAATGGCTATGGGAACTTTTTTTTTTAGAGAAATTTATTTCTATATGAGAAAGGCAACACGACATTAAGAAATGAAGTGACTGTTTGGGGCTTCAGAACTTCTTTTTTATTTTTTCAGAAAGCTGCACAGTTATGCTTGGCTATAGTTTATATATATATATATATATATATATATATATATATATATATATATATATATATATATATATATATATATATATATATATATTATGATAAGAAATATTTTCTTACTATCAAATTTACTAGAATGTGATAGCGATAATAAAATTATTATTTATCTTTTTTATAAAAGAAAATTTATAATATACAAGTTTTAAAAAAATTGGTTTTTCTGCAAGAATTCTACATCCAACTTTACAAACAGATGCAACTGACCCAACAAAGGGATCATATTAAGGGTTTGTTTGGGATAACTTTCTAGTTTTGTTTTTCAAATAGTAACAAAAATTTTGTTTGACTATTATTTCCTCGTTGTTTTTAAGAAATGTTTGTGGCGGAAAGCTATTTTCTTCTACTATAGTAATGAAGTTGATTTCTTCACATCAAGTCCATAACCAATTTTATAAAATGCTGTGGCCATCCTAAATAGATCCTAAATCTTTCGAATGTTATCTATTGCTTTCAGCTCATTGTTTTGTTGCCAACTTTGCAGAAAGAATGGAGAGATAGTAAGGATGATTTTAAGAAGAAAGTTAGGCGCATTGTGAGGCAGTCCCAGGAGATGCTATGATCATATGGGTGTAGCAAGCCAAATTACAAATCGCTTACTCTCTGCTTTTAGCCAGAAAGGTGCTCGTGGGAATCCTGTCCTGTTGCTTAGTGTCTTTTTGATTACTTTCTTCTCTATATCTTCTGTTTAGAATTTCTTTGAGGTTGGGCATCTTAAAAAAGGAGGGACTTTACTCTTTGGTTATAATAGAGAAATCGCAGGTTTCATGTTTCATATGGTTGATGAATTGAACTGAGATTTATATTGTGAGATCTGATGAGTGTCTAAAAAGAGTTGCCGCTCTCTGCTTCTTTCATAGATCATTGAATTGTTGATGCATGCTGGCATGGAAAAAGAATAATTTTTTTTTTTCCTTTATAACCAAATTTTTTTGGTGTGCAGCATCAGCACCATTGATGTTCTCAGATAATTTATACTACTTTAGTAACAACCTTGTAATATTTTACAATAGCTTTATGCGAAAACTCGAAAGAGAGGAAAACCAATGAGATTGACCCAGTTGAAATGATTTTGATAGTATGTTGCTGGTTACAATTGATGTCCTTTCCCATAATTGGAGGTGTTAATATATCATAGTAAGATATGAACTATGGAGGATAACCTTCAATGTTGAAGTTAGAGGAGTCTTGATGCATTGAAGTTATCTTTAATAGATCGTTATTCAATCATTCTCATTGTAAGGGGGATTAGGGACCAAGAAGCTTAGCATAAGCCTTAGTGTTAATGCCAAACATCAACATTAGTATTGACATATAGAGTTGTCCTTATTGAGAATGACGTGCATTAATGTTAGTGTCGATGACATCGATTAACCTTATTGGGTATTAAGGCTTTCGACATTGGTATAGATGGCGTGTATTCACCTTGTTGGTAGTGATGTGCATTGAAGTTGACGTTGATAGCATTCGTCGGCCTTATTGGTAATGACAATGACATGTATCAATGTTAGTGTTAACTTTATATATTGGCCTTCTTAGTAATGGTGTGCATAAATGTTGTTTGATGGCCAAGTGATGATAGACATGTGATAATGGTGATGTAGGGTTTGTAAAAATTTTATGGTGAAGGAAACAATTTGATTAGTGACCCCTTAAGGTGGTGGTACAAGGCTTATTTTAGTGTTGGTTAAGACAATTATTTAGGGTTTGGACAAATTTAGCATTAAAAATTCTAGGCTATCAAAGGGTATAGGAAAAGGAGAAGAAACTCCAAATCAAAGGTTTGAGATATTAGAGAACTAATGATAATATCTTATGAATTTTGAATTAGTGGTTAAGAAGTTGTGATATTTTTAATTCAATTGTTCATAATAAAAAAATTATCTTATTGTATTGAGATTTTAGCAAGAATATATTAGGATTATTGAGGAGTTGAGGCCTTCGGAGGATATGAGTGATATTGGAGAATATTTGAGAGAGTTTTGAATATGTTGGATGCGTTTTGGGGTTGAGGGAAGATAAGATGGGGCCTATACATAGAAGAGAGAATTGCTTTTAGAAAGAAAAGGAATAAGCGTGAGAAGAGATATCTAAGACCTCATCAAAGCGCAAGGGGATCAACTTCTATGCTTCACTATAGAACAGAGCCATCCATGATTAGCATGGATTGTTTGTGTATGATGATTGATCTAAATTTTAATGCAAAGTCTTCTTTTATCATGGTAACATATGAGATCCATAATACCGAAAAAAAAAAAAAAACTCTACTATGTAGAGATAAAGTCCATGTACTCATCAACAAGACTTGTTGTCTTCTTTGATCATTCAAGTGTCCTCAACATAAGGTTGATTTTTTCATATATAACTAAAATTTTGGGTTATGTGCATGTTGGTAGGGGATTTTTTTTCTAAAATGATGCCATCAATATCAAAAAATTATGGGGTATGAGGAACATGTAAACTTGAACTTATGTCTCTTATAATAGAGGGATAACACTCAAGGTGAATTTGAATTAAGACATGATCATCGTCATTATATTTCTTAATTAGAAGAACATTTAAGATATATTGTGTTTGTATGTTTATTATTACTTAATTAGATTTGCTACTTTATTTTTTTATATAAAGTATAAAAAATTTGTACAAATGTGAATGTAACATCCAAAATGAATGATGGAGAACATCTACATGATCAATTGATTTTTGGGTTATAGCCATAACTAATTTAGAATATATATATATATATTTTGATAAATTCTAGAAATAGTATTATTATATGCAAACTTAAAAGTAGGCAAATGCAATTTTCAAGTGCCAATATTCTTATGTACTAAATACCTTAGCAAATTGTCTAAAAATTTATTAACAACTTCCATTTGATTATCTATTTGGAGGTTTAGTGTAGATAAAATATTAATTATGTTCTAGGTATTTTTCATATTACTTTTTAATAATAACAAAATATATATGTCTGAAACTATTATTAATGATGACCCATAAGTCTAACAATTTCTTTGTTTAAAAAAAAAGGTTGTGGGAGGCGAAGCATCATTAGTTTTTGAACATCATAAAAAAATTTCTCATTTTGGAGAACCTATCAACAAACATAAATAATATCATATTCAGTTCAACAACAAAAGTCGATAGGGGGGCTAAAGAGCAATGTAATTACCAATTTTTACATAGATATTTTGAAATTTTTATAATTAAAATAATAAGTAATAATATATTCAATATCTCTTTTAGAAAGAGCCACAAAACATTCATTCTACTAGCTAATGATTTCATTATTGCTAATGTGTCCCGATATTCATTAAAATGAAGCACAATGATCAAGAAATCTAAAAGACATGATATAAAGATTCACTACAAGAAAATCGCTTGTTACCGGCGGACAAAATCCGTCTGTAACAACGATTTTTTGCCGGAAATTATGTTTCCCGTAGATTTTCGACGGTAAATTGCATGTTGGAAAGTCGATTCCGACGGAATTCTGGTGGAAAAAGGGAAGCATAAACGTCATTTCCTTGGTATGAGTTCCAACGTTTTAGCCGGTGGAAATTTGTCATTGGTATTTCTAGTGGATTATCTGCCGGAGTATTCCGCCGAGCATATACCGACGGAGAATCAGCTATAAATAGCGGCAACAAATTTCTGCCAGAACGTTGATAGATTTCGTCGTATCGTTATTTTTGGCGAATAATCCGCAAGAAACCTATAGCAAAAAAAAACAGCCTTCTCTTATAGGAAAATGCTTTCTACAACACGAGGGATCTCAAATTTATCTTCCTTTTCTCTCTTCTTTTCTCCTTGTTTGGTCCCCTCTTTACTGAAGAATAAGTGATTTATTTATAGTTTTCTGAAAGTGACATGACTTTTAAATAAGAAAAAAGGTCAAAGGTATGTTAGGAGTGTTTCGAATGGATGACTGATATCAACTCATTTGATCATAAGTTTGTTGAAATTAGAGTTCGGATGATCCTAGATTTAATTTCAAAAGTTTCTAATTCAAATTTGCATCGAGATTCATGCCCAATAATAAAAATTATTTGAAGATATATCAATTATAAATACATATTGTATTGTATTAAAAAGTGCCAAAAAATTTAATTTAACTATTAGTTTTTGTAACTTTTATTAATTATTTATTCCATTAATACTTGCTCGTTATTTATTGTTCATTAGTTTCTAAATTTACTATTTATTTAATTAATTATAAATGCTATAATAAATTTAAATTTTATATAGAAAACACAAAATAAAATTTGATTTTCTAAAAAAACCAAAATTCATTTTGGATTTTCTAAAAAAGCACTAAATGAATTTCAGTTTTCTTAAAAAAAAAAAACAAATTCAATATTGCGTTTTCTTTGAAATCCCTAATTTTTTTTTGCGATTTTGTTCTTTTTTTCATTTCTCTATAATTACATTATTTTCCTTATTAAATCAACTATAATGATCCTTCTTAAAAATTTGCCAAAGTTCAAGGCATGGGAATGGGAAGAGAGTAATGGTTGGGGTTCTAAAGAATCCATATACAATTTCAAAAGTATGTAGACGGTTTAAAGGTGATAAATCCAAATGATGATTCAAGTGGTCAATTTAAATGATGGCAATCCATAAGCGGTCAAAAAGATCAAAATTGGGAGCTAATACACAATATGAATAGGCTAACTTTGCCTATATTGATACAACTACCATCGCAAAATATTGTACATCACCCTAAACCCTAAAAAACCCTAAACCCAAAAAAGTGAGAAATTATTCTATGCGGACATCGGACAGTTTGGAGATCAACCAGAACACGCTACGTCACCTGGTACACAACGATACCGAGTACATGTACTGAGAAAAAAGTGACGTGATGCATTCTTGTTGGTGTTCGGACGACGTCTGGTGTTCTCACAGAATAATTTTTCCAAAAAATGACTTAATAATACAAAGAGCAAAATATAGCTAGACTCAAAAGACTCAAGAATACTAGGGTCAAATCTAAAAATATATACATATAAATACGCCTTGACCATCTGTTATGCCGGTTCTGGCTGAACAGGCCCAGCCGGCCATCGGGTCGGTTTAGCAAGTATACATGAGGCGGAGGTAGCCCGCCTCCTTCGCTTTTCCGCCCTTTGGGTGGGGCCCATCCAGCAAAATAAATTCAAAAGGGAAAATTGTGGGGCAGCTTAGGCTTTGTGAGGGAAAATTAATTAGGAAACCTTTTGTATTAAAGTGCATGAGGGAATTAGAGAGTTTTATGTTTTGATTGATTGAAATTAGGGTTCTTGGAGGCTTGGGTTCTAGACAATCTTGTCTAGAGATTTGGGAGAGATGATCCTCCTCTCGAATTGAGGATCTCTTGTATCTTTGTTTTGTTCTTGTTTCTCTTTGATTGTTATAAGATTTGTTATAATTTGTTTGTTCTTCCACCACGATTCTTTTGTTTTCTCGCTATTTTTTTTACTAATTATTGATTATGTTCGAACTCAAGTATTTCCTATCAAATTGGTATCACAGCAAGTCTTAAGACCGGTGGAGGGCTGTTTTCGACAAATTACAATAGCAATTTTTTGCTAAAAACAAGAAGAAGTTGCTGATTTTTTACCCCAAAATCCTGATTTTGTGAACCTACAAACTCCGGATTGTGATGACGGCCAAAAAAGTGGATGCCATGGAGGAAAGACTCGAAGGGGAGATGAATCAAATCAAAAAGACGGTGGAGAAAATGATTTCTTCAATGGAGGGACAAGTTGCTAATCTTCGAGATATGATGAAAAAAATGTTGGGAATTCAAAATCAAATGACGGCTTTAGTGGAAAAAGGGAGGGAAGAAAAAAGTACGAATTCTGAAATTCGTAGGGAGGAAGATGAGGTGGAAATCATGGAAGGAGAGGGAAGAAGATCCCATATGGAGACTGTCCAGAGAGAAGAAAGAGGAGGAGGATATGGGGAACGCCAGGAGGGATACTATGGACGCCGAGGTGCTGATTTTGAAGACAAAAGGGGAGATTTCGAAGGGGGATTGGGATATGGCAGAACAAGGGAAGACCGGAAAACATGGGGTGCACCTAGCACCTAGCTCTTGGGAGAGGGGAAACAATGGAAGAATCAAGGGCAATGAGGGCGACCAGAAGGTGAGGAAGTTGAAGATGCCCATATTGGAAGGAGAAAACGCGTATGGGTGGATTTACAAGGTGGAGCGATGCTTCGCCGTCAATGGGCTGACGGAGGAGGAGAAGATGACCGCAGCCGGATTATACTTGGAAGGAAAAGCTCTATAGAGGGAATTAATGGAAATCATTTTGTCCATCCAGAAGTGGTGACCCTACCTACTTGGGAGACATTTCGTTGTCAGGACAAACCAGCGGAGCTTGAAATACCTGCTGGAACAACAGATGGTGAGAGAGGAGCATCAAAGGTGGATGACCAAGTTGCTTGAGTATGACTTTGAGATCCAATATACGCCAGGAATGGAGAACAAAGTGATAGATGTCTTGTCCAGATGTATGGAGTGGCTACATGCAGTGGCAATATATGTTCCTCTTATGCTTGATTGGGAGGCCATCAGAGAGGAAAGTGCGAGAGATGAAGGTTTGGGAAAGATCATGTCAGATTTACTGACAAAAGAGGGTAGCCACCCAGGGTATGCATTGGAGGGAAACAAACTGCTATATCATGGGAGATTTGTGATGCCCCGGTCCTCGATTCGCATCCCAAACTTACTTCAGGAGTTTCATGGAAGTGCGGTAGGGGGGCATTCAGGTGTATATAAGACATACATGAGGCTAGCGGTGGAATTGTACTGGAAAGAGATGCATAAAGATGTAGAGGAAATGATGGCCAGATGTAAGATATGCCAAAGGAGTAAGTACCTGGCTATGTCACCTGGAAGAGTGTGGGAGGAGATATCTATGAACTTTATATAGATGGGTTGCCCCGCTCAGAGGGGTTCACAGTGATCTTGGTGGTGGTGGACAGGTTGAGCAAGTATGCACATTTCATTTCCCTCTGGCACCCCTAAACAACAGTGACAGTGGCTTCAACTTTCATCAGGGAGGTGGTCAGATTATATGGAGTACCCGAGGCGATCGTATGAGACAGAGACAAGGTATTCCTCAACCCTTTTTGGAGAGAATTGTTCAGATTGCAGGGGACAATTCTGAAGAGGAGTATAACTTACCACCCACAGACGGATAGCCAGACGGAAGTAGTCAACAGGAACTTGGAGATATACCTGAGATGCTTTGTGTCAGAGACACCCAAGCTATGAGCTAAGTGGCTATCATGGGCGGAGTATTGATACAACACATCTTTTCATTTTGCTTCACAGACGACCCCATTCAAGGTGTTGTGCGGACGGGATCCTCCACACTTGGTGCACTTTGGGAGTAGCAATACTCCCATTTCTTCAATAGAAGAATACTTGGAGGAGAGGGATCGAGTGCTAGAGGAGTTGAAGAGGCATTTACTACGAGCTCAACAAATTATGAAGAAACAAGCAGATGAGCATAGGAAAGACATCTAGTTTGAAGTGGGGTATAAGGTGTTCTTGAAGCACCGACCATATAGGCAGAGGACAGTCTCCAACAGGAGGAATGAAAAGTTGGCTCCAAGGTACTATGGGCCTTATGAAGTGCTGGAGAAGATTGGGGCAGTGGCATATCAACTGAAATTATCACCATCGATGATGATACATCTAGTTTTTCACGTCTCACAGTTGAGAAAGACCATTGATGACTACACAGCCAACCCTGAGCTACCTGCGACACTTACTGAGGATTTAGATGTGATTTTGGAACCCTTAGAGCTGATGAGAGTTCACCAGAAAGAAGATGGAACTAAGGAAGTGTTGATCCAGTGGAAGAACATCCCTGACTACGAGGCCATCTAGGAGCCATACGAGAGGGCGAAATAGTAGTTTCCGGGTTTTCACCTTGAGGACAAGGTGGTTCTTTGGGAGGGTGCTAGTGTTACGCTGGTTCTAGCTGAACCGGCTCAGCCGGCCATCGGGTTGGTTCAGCAAGTATACATGAGGCGGAGGTAGCCTGCCTCCTTCCCTTTTCCGCCCTTTGGGTGGGGCCCATCCAACAAAACAAATTCAAAAGGGAAAAGGGTGGGGCGGCTTAGCCTTTGAGAGGGAAAATTAATTATGAATTTTTTTGTATAAAAGTGCATGAGGGAATTAGAGAGTTTTATGTTTTGATTGATTGAAATTAGGATTCTTGGAGGCTTGGGCTCTAGACAATCTTGTATAGAGATTTGGGAGAGACAATCCTCCTCTCGAATTGAGGATCTCTTGTATATTTGCTTTGTTCTTGTTTCTCTTTGATTGTTATAAGATTTGATATCATTTGTTTGCTCTTCCACCACGATTATTTCATTTTCTCGCTGTTTTTTTTTTACTAATTATTGATTAGGTTTGCTTGCGAACTCAAGTAAATCCGATAAAATTACTTGCGAACACAAGTATTTCCTATCACCATCCTTAGTGCAATACAACAAGATTGACATATCAAACTAACTCTAGGGATTCATGCATCAAGTACCCTTGGTTAAATGCTAGGGCCAAATTGTGTTGAAAAGAAACCCTGGTATGCCAACACGAACCCAAAGCAAGCACATATAATATTTTGGTTTCATTTAGGACGGTTTTCTTACTATTTTTTAAAATAATTTAATAAGATATTTTAGAAAGCAATGAGAAAGCCGTCTTATTAACACACTATCAATATAAGCACCGAGCCAAAATGTACAAATCAGGCCACCTCTGAGAGAGAGCAAACAGCATCACTCCCAGCAAGCAAAGAGCACAAGCAAATATTGTCAACAATAGACATAAAATCAAAGCTGCACCCAAAATAGCAAATACTGACAACAATAAAAAAAAGACCAAAATCCTTGAAGCCAAATAGAATTCCAAACCAAATAATATCGATGAGAAGTTCTTGACATTTTAACTCCCAGGTCCTATCAAAATGTGTTTCACATCAATAGGCAACAGAAATTGTTCTACAAAGTTTCAAACCAACAAATAACTACGGATGTTCTCTATTTAAGAGCAAACAAAATGAAAATTTACCAACGAAGCAAGTCAATTTCATATTTTGAAAAAGAAAAGGAAGGCTACTCATCTTGAAATGCTGCAATTTTATTAGCAATGGAAGAGGTAGTAGATCCATAGATGTCAAAGAAAGATTTAACAAACGATTTGAGAGGATTTTGAATCGAAGAAGTGATTAACAAATCTTATCCACAATACAACTTCGCCAGAAAATGCCTAAGTTTTTATATTTACAAGAACTCAGGAAGATAAATATAAGAGAGTCAAGTGTCTTTTCTAGGAACATCACCTTGCATCTTCAAGTTGGTGTCTTTGTTCTTTTCCATGACCGACTTTATCCCTTCTTGATAACCTTGTATGAAGCTTTTAAGGGCATCTCTATAAGCAGAAGCGCGAGTCATGTAAAGCCGCTGCAGAGCTGGCCTTAAGGTTTCCATGCCACCTCGTGCTGCCACTGCAAGATCCTCCAACGTGGAAGGCTCTTCATTTTTAGAACTGGCATTTCTCCCCTGATCACCATTGTCATTTTTCTTCTTCTTATAGTCATTAGGTCTTAAATCAGGGCCAATATCCCTGACCCAACTAATTGCATAAAGCCTAGAAGCTTCTTTTAAAATTAGCCAGCGTTCCATCCATGTAAGCTTTCTGCGTTTCTTTATATGAGGAGGATCAGGTAAAGAGGAGGGGAATGCGATTTCCTTGAGATCATAACGGATGTAGTCATACACTTTCCTACTGACTGTCCTCAATTTCATACTTCTGCCAAATTCTTTCCGCTAGAAGTATGAACAGGTCTTTGAACAGCCGGATCCTGCACGAATCTTAAAGAACATGGACAAATTATTCCTCTACTCCTGTTGGTATTTTTTATAAATTTGGCGTATGTGAGTTGACCGCTTACTCAGCTTCATCTTCAGACAATAACTTATGATTGAAAAAAAAAACCCTTCTTGTTGGTAAGTATTCAGAAAGAAGATTCACTCAATTTAAAAATTTATAAGTATTGAAATAGTATACAAAATGAAAGGGCCAAGTAAAGTTTGTTGCTCTTGTAAGGCCTTTAATGGCTGCTGTATAAAAAAATACATCATCATTCTTTTCCAATTGTTCGGATAGCTTTACGAATTCCCATATTCTTCAATTATTTGAGTTCAAGCTATATGGGATGACCATATTTTATGAGAATTTTATAGCACAACTTTTAGTCATGTCACAATCAGTCCACACTTAGACTCCTTTCTAATTTTTTCCATGTTAATTTTATCTATTCGTATATAAATACATCATCTATCCTTGATTTTTAACATAGATAGAAATAGGAGGATCATTTCTATTAAAAAAAAAAACTTTATAAGCTCTTTTCCTTTTTTTTTTTATTAGAGGTAGTTTAATAATTAATATCATTTAGTCTTTGGGTTCTTCTCTATAAATACCTATATCTTATATAAGAGAGGGTAGCTTTTTTATTTTCAGAAAATTTATTTCAGGCTATCTTGAGAATTAATAGATATTATGATTCGTAGGAAGATAAATATTCTATGCATTTAGGAAATTAAATGGGTTAGAGAGAAGGCTAAGGAGATTAATAGTTTAGAATTTAAACTATAATATTTTGGTAGGATACATATTATAAATGATATAGGTGTGATTATAGAAGAATTAAGTGAATATGTCATTTTTTTTTTACTATGGGAGAGAATTATGGAGCATAGGTTGTGATGTGATACTAATATTTCTCAAAATCAATTTGGATTCATGCCGGGTAGGTCAACTATGGAAGTTATCATTTATTGAGAGGTTTGATAGAGAAGTATATAGAGAATAAGGAGGATCTACATATGATATTTATTGATTTATAGAAAGCATATGATAAAGTTCCAAGAGAAGTGCTATGGAGAGTTCTAGAAAAGAAAGGGTTAATAATGCTTATATTCAAGTTATTAAGGATATATATGCAAGAACTGTTACTTGTGTTCAAACACAAGGTGGTTTGACCAAGTATTTTCCTATTTTAGTTGGATTATATCAAGGATCTGCCTTAAGCTCATATCTTTTTGCTTTAGTTATGGATGTTCTCACTAGACATTTGCAAGAGGTTGTACCCTGGTGTATATGCTTTCGCTGATGATATTCTTCTTGTTGATAAGACTAGAGAGGAAGTTGAAGGTAAACTTGAATTATTGAGGTTAACCTTAGAGTCTAGAGGCTTTCGTTTAAGTAGATCTAAAATTGAATATATAGAGTGTGGTTTTAGTAATAATAGATGTAGCGGTGGATTATGACTTTGGACAATCAGGTCATTAGTAAGAGTACACATTTTAGATATCTTCGGTATATTATTTAGAGTGATGGTGAAATAGATGGGGATATTATTAGTAGAATTTAAGTTGAATAGTTGAAGTGGAGGAATGCTTTGGGCTTGTTGTTTGATAAAAAAGTTCCTCTGACACTTTTAAAAAAATTCTATAAGATAGTGGTGAGATCTGCAATGCTTTATGGTGTAGAATGTTAGCCATTAAAAGAGAAGCATAATATTAAGTTAAGTGTTGCGGAGATGAGGATGCTCAGGTGGATGAGTGACTTTACTCTTAGAGACATGACACGAATTAAGAATACACATGAAAAGGTTTGAGTAGCTCTAGTGGAAGATAAGATTAAAGAGAGTCGCCTTAAATGGTTTAGTCACATAAAATGACCGCCTTCCGATGACATAGTAAGGAAAGTAGATGTATTAGATTTTACTTATGTTGTAGAGGTAGACCTAAAAAGACTTGGTTATAAAATATTAGAAATGACCTTAAATGACATTTTTATTAGATTTAAATAGGAATTTGACTCTTAACAGGACAAATAGAGAAAATATTCATATAGCCGACCCCACATAGTGAGATAAAAGCTTGATGTTGATGCATCTTGATAATAGGGTGGATTACCCAACGTTCAAGATTTTGCCAAGATTGAGGAGAGGGACGAGGAATCATAATGGAGTTCAATATTTTGCCAAGATTGATTGCAAAATCTCCTCTCTCTTTCCTGTGGTTGTCCCTTCCTTCTCGTGGAATCATTATCTTGGATTGAGCCATTTTTAGCAATTATGAGAGTAAAAATATGGCTTGGGCTACTTGTTGGGCTAAATTCCATCCACCCAAAACTGGTTCCAGGCCTTCCAGCTGCTCACCTTAGTTGTCCCTATTGGGATCCTACATTTTGGATGCTTCTTTCTAGTAAATGAAAAGGTCGAGGAGGAAAATAGCCTGATGGCAACTCTGTCCATATTTTTTTAGGAATCTACAAGCATGTGATAGTAGTAATTCTGAGATTTTAGGATCTTGGTATGATCCCAATCGCTATAATCTTGAGGCAACGGTGAGGAACCATCATTGACTTCATTAACCATGAAGGAGAAAAATATATTGGAGAGAGAAGTGCTTGTAGGGTTTCCAACATTACTCATGAAAAAGAGTGGCTTCACCGCCATGCCATGTCGGGAGCAGGAGTGTGGTATTGAAATTTTTGAGTAGAGGCATAGGGAGTGGGCGTAGGTCAAGAGACCAAACCACTATTGGTTTGCATTTTTCTTTAGTTTTATTTTCTTGCAATTTATTTCCTCCAATCTTTTGGTTATATGCATTGTTGTGAAAAATTGTTGAAAATATAGTTTGAAATTTAAAAAATAAATTCTATAATAATAACATTTTATTTGTAATTAAATTCTTGTTTTATTAGATTGATCTTCAAAATATTTTAAGTTATTGTTCAGGCTTAGGGAGTGGACGAAATAAGCATATTCACGAAAATTTTGGAGAAGTTCCAATAATAGATAAGATTAGAGAGAGTCACCTTAAATGGGTTTGGTCATGTAAAACGTCGGCCTTCCGATGACTCTATTAGGGAAGTAGATGTATTAGATTTGGCCTATGTTAAGAAAGATAGCAGTAAACTTAAAAAGACTTGGTTAGAAAATATTAGAAATGACCTTTCTTTATTAGATTTAAATGAGAATTTGACTCCTAATAGAACACAATGGAGAAAAATGATTCATGCAACCAACCCTACATAGTGAGATAAAGGCTTGATGTTGTTGTTGTTGTTGTATTGTTCATACTTTAATTGGTTTGAAAAATATTAAAAGAAAATATTATATTAGTGTTTCTCTAAACGTTTCCGCACAAGTTTTATATTTTTCAATACACACCAATTCACCCATCCCTCTTGGGTGTGTTATACAGTTTAGATTAGCATCAAACCACTTTCACTAGCTTGGACCACTTGTTCAAAAAACTCATTCTGAGCACTCACCAACCCAATAATCACTAGTCAAGAGCACTTTCCATAGATATTCGTCGGAGGCAGCCAAACCCGCATCAAAGATATGGTTGTCTATGTGTAGCCATAGTGCTGCCCATATATATGTAACACTCAAATCATGCATTATTTACGATATCTCTAGATGTAGCCTCCCTTGTAGCTTTTCCAATCTTATAAATAAGGAGTTGAAAGGCATTTTTGACATCTTTATGTTATTTTCACTATTCACACTATTCACAGAGAGCAGTGGATTCTAGAGCTCTTCTCTTCATTCAATCACTCATCCTTCCTTCCTTGTCCTATCTGCCTAGCTAGACTTGCCAGTAGGGACAAGGTGTCACCCCCAAGTAAATTTGAATCCAACAATCTAGAAGACAGCTAATAAAAAATGTAGAATACGAGGGAAAAAGTGTGCTGTGTATCTTTTTTTTTTTTGGTGATAAGTTTATGTTCATATTCTAAAAGGCTATGTGAGCTACATGGATTCAACAAATGCATATATTTTGGTGAGATGTATCTTACTTTCTTTGTTTTATGTGCATATTTATTTCCATAGTGATGGCTTATCGATGCGATCTAAGAGTTCTTATATTTTTCATGGAGTTGTAATTCTTTCATCATTTTAGACATGAAAATCAAAAAATAAAATTCTGATGATTTAGATAAGTAAAAGCTGTCATGGCCTATTTAATTAGGCAACAAAGTTTCAAAAACATAACAATTAGATAGGGTAACATTTCTAATTTTGATATGGCCAAATCAATTGTACAAGGTATGGGCAGTTAATATCTACCAAAATAAATCAAATTAGCTAAAATCTTTGAATACATTTAAATTTTCACCAAACAAAATATGATTATATAATTATTACAATCACTGATCATGGCAGAATCTAAATCCCACAAGCAACAAAAATGCTAGTGAAGACACTACCTATGTTTTTTATATCAATCTCATGATATACATCTTACAAGCCAACCGTTAAACTCTCAACTTTAACATGGTGAAGGAGCATTCTTATCCATTAATAATTGGGTAAGAATACACCTTAATTGAAAATTAACAACATATGAAAGGGAGGATAGTTCAAAAATGTATCAATAATCGATCAATATAATGCAAGCAGGAACAGTCATAAAGCAATACTAGACCATGATATTGTTGAAGAAATAAATGCACGTGTCAATTAGATGTATGCAACAACAACAATAAACCTTTATCCCACTATGTGAGGAATTAGATGTATGTGACAATAAAAATAATATCAACTTTCAATCATGTCAATGTCATATCAACAATTTTAGTTGACTAGAAATTAATCTACATAAGACGACATAAAAACAATCAACAAGTATGTCCAATTGAAGCTAAAATTGAAAAAATCATCATTCTTAAATAGCCTATTGACATCTTCTCTATCACATTGAGAAGATGTCTTCTCAATGAGGTACAGAAGAGACCTATCAATGCTAATATGAATCTGTGAGCTTCAATGGGACCATTGATCCAAGCAATGCGGCCCATTAGTCAGTAATAAATAAATCAGCTTGACAATATATTGATCATACAAATAAGAATATATCATCTCCTGTAGAATAATAATATTTCTATATTAACAAGCAACAGTATCAGGCTCATTAAGCAACATAACCATAATGAATATGTAGGATTCCAACATGCTTAATAATATGCCTTATGTTGTAATAAAATATGTAACAATAAGCATGCTCGGTTACGCTATTAACATGTAGTCAATAAACATGCTCATGCAACTATATAATAATCAACCCACCTTTAAAAAGCACGTGCAGTAGCAACAGAACATAAGTTAAGAAACTTACTAATTAATGATAGAACAAGCTGGCTCAAACGCACCAAAAGTCGTCTTGGGCACTCGTCATTACTTCACCTTTTGGTACAAAACTGAAACAGAGAGTGCTACAACAACAATAACAACAACATCAAGCCTTTGTCCCACTAGCCTTTGTCCCACTACGTGGGGCCGGCTATATGAAACAAAGAGTACTGCAAAGCTAAATTCAAACATGTCGATCAAGCAAAGTTTAATATAATATAACAATAAGATTACGCAAGACATCTACCTACTACATGATTAAATTATATTTTCTTTCACATGTGAACATTCTCTTATGAAGGTTATTCCAAAACCTAAATATTCAATAAGTGCTCTACTAAGCAAATTGTAGACTCATACACCACTTTACCAACTATCTAGTCATGATTCAACCCAAAGAATTATATAAAAATCTAAACAAGCCTTCATGCGTACAACATATAACTAATTAAGTTCGTAGCATTGAGTTATGTAGTGGTAAACTCTGGCTAGATAAATTTAGCATTGACAACCCTTAAACTATCTTGACAATAATCCTTACCCAATTATGATTTACCATTAAATCCCGAGTTATTCATCTGTTAAAACCAAATTAAATTATAATTTCTACTTAAACGTAAAAGGGCTTCAAAATAAAATCAAATATAACAAACAAGTTATTAGTTAGAAATGGCTGAAGTGTTGAGCAGCATAGAAACAAATCAAAGACAATATTCAAATATGAAGTTACTTAAGATGCCATCCAATGTAAGGATAGCTGAAAGTGTTGAGCACTATAGTGATCATATCAACAATTCAAAGTAAATAACCAAA
Source organism: Dendrobium officinale (assembly GCA_019514585.1). Taxonomy (NCBI): domain Eukaryota; kingdom Viridiplantae; phylum Streptophyta; class Magnoliopsida; order Asparagales; family Orchidaceae; genus Dendrobium; species Dendrobium officinale. The sequence goes on from CM033683.1 coordinate 15,499,604, forward strand.
ATGAAGTTGATTAAAATAATTCAACTATGAAATGCCATGACACATACAGAGCATGCAAAAAAATTGAAAGAAATCAAATTAAACAGAAATGATGAAGAAAAAACAACCATTCTTGCATTCATGGTGAAGTTACTGTAAATGACGACCACGATTCTCTTGGAGTCTTGAATTCCAATGATTCATGACATCTGACAAGGTGAGTTCTTTGAAGATCATTGGCATGTAAGGTTACCTCATCAACACACCGCATTAGTAAACCTATGAATAACTTTCAGGCTTCCAACATTGTTCGACTCCATATCAGTTCAATTATTCCTCTAATAATTACTATGTTTTAAAATTGTATAATTTGAGAGACATGCCTCAACTTTTTGGCCAATTTCACCTTGAGGCATGTGTCCCATGGCCTTCCATATAAGGTGTATGCCATATATATAGTGAGGTGTATCTCACCTAAAGATGTATGAGGCATGTGCCTCATATTACTTAGGATTAGAGTGTTTTTAAACAAATATTAAAAAGATATTACAAATTAAAACCTCTTTCATTATTTATCTCCCTCACACAAGCTTGAGCCCCACTATTTCTCAATCTCAAGTCGGGGTGTCAATTTTGACACGACCCGAACACGACCCTGAAAAATCCGGGTTAGGGTCAACCCGGACCCGAAATGGGTTGGGTTCTGGTTCAACAAATCAAACCGCTTTAAAAATCGGGTCGGGTTCGGGTTGACCAAGCAACCCGAAAATGACCCGAAATTGACAAGAAAACTCCTATTTGACTGGGAAACCCAAGATTGACCCGTTTTTTGACCTGATTTTGACTCGAAAATCGAAGATTGACCCGATTTTTGACCTGAAAACTAGCAATTTCAGGTCAACTTCGGATCATTCGTATCGGGTTGGGTTGACCCATACCCGAATTGGGTCGGGTTCGGGTCCGAAAACCTGACCCATTTTTAAAAATGGGTCGGGTTCGGGTTGACCCGAACAGTGCTGGGACAGTTTCGGGTTCGACCCGAACCCGACCCGTTTACCTTGACACCCCTAATCTCAAGCAAAGCCTAACCCCCTCTCAACTCTCATGTCTCTGTCGGCCATCTCCATACTTGCTGGCGCCTACCATCTCCTTCTCAGCCCCCCTCATTGCCAAGCATTCTTCCTTAACAAGAGACGCATCTCCAACTCCTCCATCACATCTTTTCTTTTTATCGGTAACTTTTTTTTTCTTTTCTTCTATGATTATTTGATTTTTCCTTTTTTTTAATTAACTTTTTATGGCTTTTTTAAATGGTAAGATTGTAATGATAAAAGACAATGTGATATAGAAAAAGACTCAGCATGGAGGCATATTATGTATGTTGAAAATGGAGAGAATGGCAAGACATATATTTATCTAATGTAGAACTATTGCAAAAATGTTGTAAAGGGGGTGGAGATGCTACAAGAATGAAAGAGCACATTTTTGGCTTTCACATAAATGCTACACCATCCATCAAGATGCCTAAGAAGGTGAAATAGGTGATCCATGCATATACAAACAAGGTGACGATAATAAAGCATTTAGCACAACAACAGTTTTATTACAAAATAGTGTTGAATCTTAAAATAGTGTTGAATATTATCATGTAGTAGGCCTGGTGGCAAAGATTCCTCATCTTCTTAGTCATACATATCAAGTAGAGGTACAAAAGGAACTGTGAATCAATGCATCATAAATGTGGAATATGATAAAAATGATGGCCTGAGGGTAGCCCATAGGATGTCTCTAAAATGTTAGAGAGGCTCCTAGATGTGTTTGCTTGATATTGGAAGATTTTTTTTATGAAAAATATCATCCCATTTAATTTGACAACCACCTCTTGACAACCACACCTTCTTATCTGAACATGATTTATTCCACAGGTTCTAATGATCAAGGTTGGAAACCACCATCTATACATAGCCTAACAAATACGAAAGGAGGAACTAAATTCTATTGAAAAAAGTCACTGAACAGATTATGAGAACTTTGAATAAGACTAGAGTGACATCATGTCTGATAGTTGATTTGATATCAATGATAGAAGCTTAATCAATATTTTGATTAACAATCCTTATCTAATTATTTTCTTAAAGTTAGTTGAAGGGTTAGATCATATAAAGGATTTGAAGTATATCTGTAGACTTCTTGAAGGAGTTATAGAGGCGATTGGAGAGCATCTAGTGGTATAAATTGTTACAGATAAAGCTAGTGCTTAGGTGGAGGTTGGAAATAAGTTGATAGAGAAGAAATATGATTTGTGAGAAACTTACTTGTCTCAGCACAAGAATGCCTTAAACAAAGCACATAAGTTAGTAAGATCATTTACAATTATTTGAGGGTTTTTGGCTTTGATGAGAAAATTTTCTAAAAAAGAAATTCCTACGATATGATACAACTAGATTTGCTACAGCTTATTGGACTCTACAAAGCATGTTGAAAACAAGATAACCTTTGGAAGCTATATTCACTTCCACAAAATGGCTTTGATTCTTTCAAGTATATTTTTGCACTTTTTGATGCAGTCATAAAGAAGGTTGGGGAGCCTTTAGTGATATAAGTTGTTAAAGGCAAGCTTATGCTTATATTACAATGGCCCATAATATTTAATTTTCTAGAAACCCATAATTATGTATCCTTACGGAGGCCCGCAAACCTTTGTGAACAGCCACAAAGACTTTGTTTGCGTAGGTCCGTTAAGTTTGCATTATGTATTATTTTCTATTTATTTTAATTAATCAAATTTAGGATATTTTAATCAAAATATCTACTTATTTTAGTTTAGATAGAGTCTTAAATAACATTTAAGAAATAAATTTTCTATAAAGATAACTCTTTTAAGAGTATAAATACATAAAAAACTAATTTACTTCTAAGAATAGTATCAACTTTTCTAGCTTAGTAACCTTGCATGTCTTCAACATTTTAATTATGACTTTCTCTAACACAAAAAAAATATAATAATGTCTTTTCCTAGTCTAACTAAGTTTGTCTTGTTATGCTTGAACATCCTTGATGGTGTACACATTTTATGCCTACAATAGATTAAAAGTTAAAACAATCAGCTATGTTTCCTTTGATATTTATAATTATCAAAATCTAATCATAAATTTAGGCCTCAAGGGGTCAATAGTTACTTGGCATAATTTCTTACTTTTTATTATGTTAGGATGTTAATAATATTATTTTTTAATATGTTAAATTGCTATGATGTTAATATGTTACTTCTTACTTTATACTTGCAATTTGCTGATTCTAAGACTTATGCCTCATAAAGCCTCACCTCACAGACATAAAATAGCTCAATACCTATTTACGCAATTTTATACCTAGGTCATGACCTACGCCCACCACATTAGAACATTGAGTAAAGAAGCATGACAAAAATTTCACCTAAACCCTAAACACATCAATCTCTCTTTGTTAGATTAAAATAGAGTACCGCTCCTCACGAGTTTTCAAGTGAAACCTAAATCCAATAGGAAGAGGATGACCGCGGAAATCACGTGCAGGAACACCAATGCTGTAAGACTTCAGATCTCACTGGAATCACAACCGCCAGGGCCCGTTTGGATGCAGGTTTTAGGCCAGATTTAGGCAATATTTAAGCTAAATACAGCCAAACGCCAAAAAAATACAAAGTTAAATCTTACGGTAAGTCTAATCTCTACTTCACGGCGTTTTCGCCATTTTTGCCATATATCCCGGATTTCGTAAATCCCTTTTTTTTGTGGATTTCGTAAGTCCCACTGAAGGAGCCCGTGAAATGGGAGAAATATCGTTACCTTCGCGGTGAGCTCCCTGCGCGACTTCCGATCCGACAAGAACAACGTGGAGGAGGCGGAGAAGCTTGACTCTTTTAGAACTCTACTTCACGCGAAGCAGAACAGCAACAAATAAATGCAGAAGAGGAAAAGCAAACAATAGACAGGTAATGGCGAGCGACTCTTTCGATGATCTACCTCACCGTCCTCACGCGAACCAGTGAAGCAGAAGAGGAAGAAACAGAGGAGCAAAGAGGAAAGCCAACTCGAATACAAGGATTAGACTAAGGGGCTGTTTGGTATCGGATTTACAGCGGGATTTAAGTCGGATTTACGCTAAATCCAGCCAAACAGTTTTTGTGCGCGCTTTAAATCCCGGGATTCGGTAAATCCCAGATTTACGGATTTACGGCTTAAATCCGGGATTTAGTAAATCCGAGGGGTAGTCGGATTTAACGGGATTTATCCGAAGAAGCGCGCGAAAGGGAGAAAGTTACCTTCACAGCCAGCGAGCTCCCGTTCTTGCTTCCGATCAAAATGTCGTAACTTCCGATCCGACAGCAAGGGAAAGTCGTCGAAGGAGCGAAGTCGAACAGCCTCGAATGAGCTGAAGAAGCCACGCGTGCAATCTTTACACCAACGAAAGCCCAACAGCAAGGAAAAAGAGAAGACGAAAGGCAAAACCCTTTACACCTCTAAGGTATTATTGATTAACTTAATTAATATAATTTAAATTATTAATAATTAAATAAATTAATTATATAATTTAACTTAATTGCATAATTAATAATTAAATATTATTACAATTATATTAATTAATATAACTTAAAATATATATTATTAAATATATAATCAATAGTGTAAATAATAATTAACGAATAATTTGTATTTAATATGTTATTATTATTTTATTAATTATGACTAGAAAGTCGTCGCAGAGCAAAGTCGAACAATCACGAAGGAGGCGCAGAAGCAACGCGTGCAATCTATACACCTGCAAAGCAACGAAGCCGAAGAGCAACGACGAAAAGAGAAGATGAAAGGAAAACCATAGAAGCCTCTAAAAGTTATTATTGATTAACTTAATTAATATAATTTAAATTATTAATAATTAAGTAAACTAATCTAATAATTAATTGTATAATTAGTGCATAAATTAATTATCTAATTTAACTTAATTGTATAATTAGTAATTAAATATTAATATTATTAGATTAATTAATATTATTTAATATATCTATTATTAAATATATAATTAATTGTGTAAATAATAATTAATAAGTAATTTGTACTTCACATATTATTAAATTTATAATACATTATATTTTTTATTTTTAATTATAAATTTATTTTTAAGTTATAATTATATTTTTCACATTTAAATCCCTAACTGTCATAAATCCTGAAATATGTTACCAAACAGTTTCTCAGGATTTAATAGGATTTAACATTTGGCATACCAAACAGTTTTCAGGATTTAACATATTTCGGAATTACTAAATCCGGATTTAAAGGATTTACTAAATCCCACTTGTTGCCAAACAGCCCCTAATTCTTAATTTTTTAATTAGGCATTAATTTAATTAGCTAAATTAATAGAATTTAAAATAGAAATAATTAATTAGGTAATTAATGGTGTAAATATTAATTAAATAATTAGTTTGTAATTGAATATTTAAATGATTAATTAGAAAATTATAATTATATTTAGAACTTCAATTTTAATATAATAATATTTTAAAAAAATAATAAATAGTGTAAATAGTATTTAAATAATTAATTTTTTTAAATTATAATTAAATAATTAATTAGATAATTATCATTAAAATACTTATTAAATAACACATAAATATGTTAGTAAAAAAATATTAATTTAAATAACACCCTTATTATAGTATTCATAATTATAATTTATTAATATTAATTAATTTTATAATTACTAATTTAATTATAATTATTGGTGTTATAATTATCATAAAATACATTCAAATTATTTATCAATTAATTACTTAGTAAATTAATTTCATATAATAATTTTTATGAAATCATTAAACCACAAATAATAACACTTTTAATTAATATTTTAAATTTAAAAACACATATATACTTTAGTTTATTATTATTATTACTATTATTATTAATTAATAGATTTTAAGCTTTTTATTAAATTATAGTTATTAAAGTTAGTATTCTAAGTAATTAACTAATAAGTAATAATCAATTAATAATTTATAGAATCAATTACATTTAAATAATATATTTGACGGTAAAATACAACCTTTCTAATATGATCAAAAATTTAAATTCACATGCGTTAAATATTTAATTTATTTTAATTTCTCATTTATTGCCTTTGATCAAAACCCTTGCATCATTTAATTTTATTAATTCATGTTTTTTTATTATAATTTTAATTCAAAATTTTGTAAATTACTTTCATCCAATTAATAAATTACCGAATAATATATATATATATATATATATATATATATATATATATATATATATATATATATATATATATATATATATATAATCGGCCAAATTTTCGAAAGAAAGCGTGTTTGTTCTGGAATTTAGCAGAAGGAGCGTAACGAGGAGAAAATTTGAGAAGCAGCTAATACGCGCTCATGCTTAACTCATTCAAAGAATGCGCTTAATGAAACGGCGCATTCTATGAATGCGCTGTACCAAATAGCGCAATATGTCCAATACGCGGTACTTTGTGGCGTATTCCTCCCGATCCAGACTTGAATGCGCGGTACCATATGGCGCATTCTTAGGAATGCGCGGTACTATATGGCGCATTCCGAAGAATGCGCGGTACTATATGGCGCTTTCTTTGGAATGCGCGGTAGTATATGGCGCATTCTTTGGATTGTGCGGTTTCATCTTGCTGTAATGGAGCGGAAAACGAGGGGATTTTGTATTTTAGCGGGGACAAGATCCGGTTAATCCGCGAAAGTGGTTGAGGATATGGTGAAATTGATGCCGGTCGCTGAATATGAGTGGTTGGGAGCTGATAATTGATGACGGGAGTGCTGCGTTCCGGCTATAAAAGAGCTTGCTGCCTTCTCGTTTACAGCACTCAGCAACCAGCGAAGTTTCTCTCAAAATTTCGGTGTTAAAGCTCAGAAGGTATGGTTTTTTATTTGCTGCTTAATTTCTTTAGATTTTATGTTAGTGTTGTAATAATATAGTTAGATTTCTCGCGTAGGGCTCTTGAGTTATTATTGAAGCTAGCTGATTATGTCGAAAATAATTTTTCTTTTTTCGTTTCTGTTGGCAACATTTAGTTGGAATTTTGTGACTTTAGAGAAATTTGACAATTGGAACTATCTTGAGTGTTTGAGATGACTCCTTTTTTTGTAAAAATGATTGAAAAATTGACATGAAAAATATTTTTTTAAGAATTATTGCATAAAAAACCTTACTAAAATTTTTTTTTGGAAAGAAATAAAAGAACATATAAAATATTAATAACAAAAATAAAATAATAAAAGAATTACTCATAGTTTGAAAAAATAAAATAAATAAAAAGTTGTTCCAAACAGATTCTTAATCACAAATTTTCTTACAGAGAAGGATTAACTGTTAAGAAAAATTAGATTATCGTTATCATGATTTTAATTACTAATTGCTGTGCTTAGATAGATGTGAATGGTACACACTAGGAGAATAGCACACAGCAGATCATTTTGCATCAACATGTTGATGTAGGAGTACTGGTTTTAGTAAGAGCTTCCCATTCAAGGACAATATAACTCTAAAAAATTATAGCAAAAATAATTGATTTACAATTATGTTAAAAATATTATTGAAAATATGTCAATATTTTTAAAAAATATTTACTCTGACACAAATTGAATCTACTTTAGGCATGCATGGTTAAGTGTCTTTGTTCACATTTTAGTTTTATATATGTATATATATATATATGTATGTATATATGTATGTATCTATGTATATGTATGTATCTATGTATTCCCATGCATATGCAGGGAGCTTGCTAGTATTATATTTATATTCATCTTAAATTATAGTAGAAAAAAAAACAAGGGTTTTGAGGGAATTAAACAAGAAAAAGAAAAAAACTAATATAAAACTTCAAAGTTTAAATAAGTAAAGGAATATTTTGCAATTCTCAACCAATTATCTAATTTTGGAGTCCTCTCCTTTTGGTGTAACCAAGAACCAAAAGACTTGGGAGCATAATTTAGCCCAAGGTTTAACTAAAAAATCAAGAATCCCCTTCTTAAGTAAACAATTGAATCGTCCTCTTCTAAACTTGCAAAGCACCATATAGTTTAGAAGTCTAAATTTAAAGAACATGTTGGAGAATCTTTTGCAAATTCACAACATCTGTTAAACAAGGTCATTAGGTTTATGAAAAAAATTATTTAGTAAGAGAGAAACAAGATCATTTGTATGTAATTTTTTATTAAAACTAACATAAAATCACGCCTTCATGCACATTTGAGCGCAACAACATGTGAAGCTCGCAATGGGACCGTCAGTGTGTGAAAGCGTCGAAGTTACAATTCAAGAACCATAATATATGTTTTAATTTTGAGATATTGAAATTGGCAAGCAAAATGTAGATGGATTTATTGAAATTACCCAAGTACGTATGGAGAAATATGCATTTTAACAAGGCAAAGGGAATCATGATCTCCAAATTCCTATTACGAGAATTAATTAGAAAAAATAAATTTTATATGAATGGTTCTGAAATATATACTTAGAAAAGTAATTACCTTGCAATTACTTTATGGAGCAAACTTTTATGAACCAACTTTAAGGAAAACCCGTCCATCTCCAGAGTCTCGCCCATATACACGATATAAGCCTGACAAAATTATTCGTAAATAGTCGATGTTAATTAGCATTAATGGCTAATTAACTAACAATAAAAGTAACTAATTTCATGCAAGTTTACCTTCTTGCAGAGTCGTCTCCGTTAATGGTTCTGAAGAGAAAAGCATGGCTTCTAAATTAGCTAGTCGATAATGAAATAATTATTAGTAAGTAATTTTTAGGATTGCCTTTGATCATTAGCAAATAATTATTGTTTTAGTTAATATTTTTGCTCTTAAAATATTTTCTACGTTATTTTGAAAAATTTTCCCAAAATATTATCATAATTGGGTGAATGAAGTTAAAAATAAGTTTATTTGGTTACCATCAATACAATTTTAAAAAATGATGGGTAAGAAATATAATTTTATTTAAAAAATGAACTTGTATTTACGAAAATAAATATTTTGATTTATACAAAATATATAAGAATTAGTTATGTTAATAATCTCCAAGTTCCAGAATATGTTTTTTTCCATTCATTTTTTTTGGATTTAAGAATAAACTCTAGTTACATTTAAAAGAAGTTATGTTTAATGTTGTAATTTAGGAATTTAGCAAATTTACTATTTATGAAAACTAATAATTTAAACATATTTTCACCCCGTATCAATATATGTTAATTTTTTTGGATTCCTTATTAATGACATTTTTAAAGTTTTGTTATTAACTTTTTAATGCAATATAATTTAGAATAAATTACGAAGATGATAGTGTTGATAGTACATCAAAATTAGAAAAAACTATTAAGATATGATTTAAGACTTGTATTTGTGGGTATTAATCTTGATAATACGTAGGTATTTATTAAATAACTTTGCTTATGTTGATAGTATGTCTCGATTATTGCTGTATTTCAATGGAGAGTTGCAAATTTCGGCCGAATTCACACCAAGTTATATTGGCGGGACGATTAGACCACTCCTGATCGATGATAATATTTCCCTTGAAATGTTAAAAAGAAGAATTATGCGTGCACTTAGAATAAATTATACAACAACCACTATTAACTTCGCATGTCGTCTGCGAAATAATGGTGGATTTTGTGCGATTCATGTCACCGATGATGAGGTTTGTGAGTACATGTTGATGGAGGCAAGATCACAAGCTGTTGTTGTTTATGTGGAGATTGAGCAAATTTCACCTATCGAGGTTGCTGCACCAACGGTTCAAGCTTACATGTGCGTAACAACTATTGTATTTCATGACAGTTTGACTTAACTTGTCCTTACACCTAACTTAACTTTTATGTGTTAGGCACACCATCACATCTGAAACCTTAATGACTAGTGTTAGAGATGTTTCTAGAAATGTTGAAGCTGACTTAGCTGGTTGTCCAAGTTTACGGGAGCAACCTAGTAATTCGATAGAGCAGCTTCCAAGAGTTCCACTTAGACAAAGTGAAGGGGAACATTCATATTACGACACCTCTAATTATACAGTAGTAGGAGATATCAACCCCTCAATGCCTTTCATGGAGCGTAATTCAGAAAATGAAGATGAGGGATATGAAACGATGAATAGCGATAGTACTAATTCATCAAATGATGATAGCCCGATATTGGAGTCCCACATACCGATGGAATAATTTACCAATACGAATTGTAATGGAGAAGAGTTCATTGCAGAAACACGCAACACAAAATCGTGATGGGATTGATGGCATGAACATGAATAATGATTTTGTCGAAACAGTCCGGACAACTCAACAGTGGGATGATGATGAAAATTTTGATGCTCCTTGTTTTAGCACTGTTCCATCCTTACAAACAACAACTCCAGTAGAGTTATATGAAGGTATGATATTTCATACAAAAGTAGATTTACAAGTTGCAGTTAATGCTTGGTCGATACTGCATAATGTTCAATTTATAAATTCCACATCCAACAAAAGTCGATTGAGTGTCATTTGTGCTCATCATCAAGCTCCTGAACGTCCCTGCCTTTGGCGTTTACATGCTGCACGAAGTAAAAGATTAGGCGGATTATGGAAAATATCGACATGTGGACCTCCACATACATGCACTCACCCAATTTTGGCTAGTGGACATCATAATTGCACCTCAAAATTTATATGCAGACAAATAATTCCTCTAATTAAAAAACAATTAGACATGAAGCCAAAGGAGATTATAGCTAGAATGGAATCAAAAGTATGACATTAAGATATCATATATGAAGGCATGGGACGCACGTAGAAAAAGCTATCGAAGCCACTTTTGGTAGCTATGAGCAATCTTATTACTCTATATTTTGTTTTTATGAAGCCTTAAGGTTATCCCAACCAGGCACTGTATATAATATTCATGTCGTACCTCCTGCACGCTTCAAGGCACTTTTTTTGGGCTTTCGGTCCTTCTATAGATGGGTGGCAACATTGTAGACCGGTGCTTAGCATGGATGGGACATTCTTGCTTGGGAAGTATCGAGGGACGCTCCTAGCAGCAGTAGGCATTGATGGAAATGGTGGGTTGTTTCCACTAGCTTTTGCAGTGGTGGAATCGGAGAGCAATGAATCATGGATTTGGTTCCTGCAAAAACTACAACAACTTTTACCATCGGTTGCTAATCGACAAAAGTTGTGCATTGTTTCAGATAAGCACCCAGGTCTAGTGCGTGGGTGTAGGGAAGTATTTCCTAATGCTGTTCATAGGCACTGCCTACGGCACTTGCGTGAGAATTTTAAAAAGATGGTTCGTCGTTTGGGAACTCCCGATAGTTATATTACTTTCGCTTGTGTTCTTCAATTCTTCTATTTAAAATAATTCATTCAATATTATATCCTTAATGACAAACTTAATTGCATATACAAAATATTCAGCTACAAATGTCATCATCATCAAGGAGCTTATCAATAAAGCGATCACCATCACGGGATTTGCTTCATATTATTCCAAGAAAGAAGTTGATCTATGATGGTACTATTCGAGTAACAGAATGTATGTCGTATCCCAGGGATGAATTCTTGGAGGAGAAATCAAGATCAAATGAATTTTTTAGATGTTGTCTGCATGAATGGTCATGGTATGAAGACGATAGTTTATGGGATACATATCATGAAGTTATCAAATGTCGTGATCCAATGTATGTGGAAGGAGAAACTATTACTGATTTGGGCTGGAAATTTGTACGACAAAGGTTTAGAGATCATAATGGGCATTTCGCTCCTATAGGTACTTTAAAGATAAGAATCAGTGAAATCACAAAACAAAAGGATGGTTCTGTTGTGGTCAATGTTGAGAATCCAATAACTGATGTGCAACATTGTATTCTTTACAAAGAGTGGCATACTTATCAAGATGCATTTCTATCACAGAAATATCAAGAGCTGAATATTATAGATGGTAAAAAGAAGGAGTTCTTAAATATCAATGATTGGCACCAAATTCAAAAGCAGTTCTCAGAAAAATTCTTATGTTGTCCTACGTTAACCCAACTCCAAGCACGTATGCGCATTGTACAAAGCCGCTCGTAGTTATAATTTCTTTATCTTTCCTCTAATTCTAATGATATGTACTTCCTTCTAGTAATGAACTTAACATGCATTTTCAATAACTGGTTTTAATTACTTTTCGTAATATTCCCATTCCAATAATTAATATATTGATATTAAGGTATATTTGCTTTGTAATCATTATCCATATTAACTATAATTAAATAATAAACGTTAAAAAAAATTAAAAGTACTAATTATTAAACGTTAATTACGTATTTTAAATTTATTTAAATATATCAATTAAAATTGATTAAGTTTATATTCTCTAATTATGGTTAAAAATTAAATATTAAATTATATTAATATTCAAGTTAATAAAGTTTATGGGGTTATAACTTAAATTCATATTTATAATCTTATCATACTAATTTTTGTCAATATTTTTCATTATTTTAATTTAAAATTATAATATAATTAAAATTTAACTAAAAAATCTAAAATTAAATAAATATTAAAAAAATTTCAATTATTTAAAATTTAGTTTTAATATTTAAATAACTTTATTTTAATCTCTTTATAAAATTATTACCATATTTTTAAATTAAAAAAAAAACTTTTTAAATTATTTTTTAGCTATTTAAAAAAAAAATGTAATTAAATAATTGAAATTTTTAAAAAGTAGCCGACCCCACGTAGTGGGATAAAGGCTTGATGTTGTTGTTGTTGTTGTTGTTGTTATTTAAAAAAAAAATAATATTAAAATATTTTGAAATCTTACTGATTAAAACTATTAAATTTATTTTATTTAATAATCCATATATTTAATATTACAATTATTTTTGAAATACAAAATACATAGATTAATATCTTTCATTTCTTTTTAAATTAAAAATATAATTAAAAATAACTAACAATTCTAAAATAATTTAAAAATTACATAAATTTTGCAGATATGCGTCGGCCTAAATAGCAGACATGCTCCTTCTGAAAATTTGGCCTCCAGTAAAAAAATCTGAAAAAATTTAAATTTAATAAAAGTTTAAACATTTAAATATTTTATCAAATTAAAATTTCATTTAGGATATAAATTGATATTACTACAATTTTTTTTAAGATTTACGATTATTACTTTTGAATCCATAATAAAATATTATAAAAAACTAATAGATTATATAATATACATTAATATGATTTCAATTATACTGAAATTTTTATTGAGATACCAGTTCACTAAAAACAATGCCCAATCATATTGCGAAATCGAATGTGAAAACAAGGAAAAGCATTTTAAACGGGGAACGGAAGAGGATTTGTGAATGCAGAGTAGAATGCGCCTGATCATTCAGCGCAATCCAAAGAATGCGCGCAACGTTTCGGCGCATTCAAAGAATGCGCGCAACGTTTCGGCGCATTCTTTGAATGCGCCGTTTATATACGCGCATTCTATGTATGCGCGGACATCTTCGACGTATTGGCTTGTTTTCAAATTCTCTCACAAACACGCTGCTTCTCCTAAAATCTGCCACAACCAAACTGCTTCCGAAAATTTGGCCTATATAATCTGCATTTCATTCAGTAAAAATCCCCATGAAAAGTTCTACTGTTTTTGTTCAACTTGACTACTTGAGATGCTGTTAGGTTTTGTTTCATCACTATATAGAAGGGTTTCCTAACGACGTCCCGCCTTATTCGCTCGGCCTCGTCTCTGAAACTCTAGTGAAAGTGCTCCTGCATCTCGGATCACAGGTACGAGGTCTTTCATGTTTTCTATTCTTATGGGGTTAAATCTTACATTTGGCGTTTCTTGTTATCTATATGATTGTTTTCTACTACTGAAATTAGCCTGTAGAATGTGGTTTTTTTACGGCATTACTTCTCTCTGAGGTGGAAACCAAGTGAAGGGCTTAAGGACTGTGTAATGGGGTTTGCTAATTGGACAGGAAGGTGGAGTCTTGATTGTTTTAGGAGTGGCTTCTTTTATTGACTTGTTTATTCATATTGGGCTTCTCAGGATGAGTGAGGATAGAAGCAGGAGCCCTGCACCTGCTCGCCGGCTCCGAAGCGAGCGAAACACTTCCCGTGACGTGCCATATAGGAGAGATCGTATTGGATACAGGTGCGCTTACATTGTCTGATGGTATAATTTTCTCGGTGTATTGTTTTCAGAAGTTGTCTTTGTCGTTTCTAACATAGGAGCAGATTTTTGGTTTGTGTAAGGCTTGTTGCAGTTATAAATGTTATGTTGGTGGCTTCTTGGTGAATTCTCAAGCAAATTTCCTGTGATTTTTTGTTTTTGTAATCACCATTATTTCTTTATTATTTGTCTGGATTGCGGTGTCTCTTTTCAGCACGTGGTTATAAATAAGCATGTTTTCATGTTTTTTAATTATCTATTGCATAATAATTTTCCAGCAAAGATAATCATTTGTAAGACGGGTATCCTGTTTATTGATGAGTTTAAATTTTCTAGATGATATATTTCTTTGGACAATAAGTTCTTGCCGTGGACTATAATTTATCTGTCTTTGAGTCTTCTTCCATTGGACAACTAGGCAATGACCGTATCCTTTTCTTGGATTTCTAAGAACAACAATTTTAATTGGTTTCCTTTGCTGGATGCCAAGCACTCTAGCTATTTTTACTTTGTATAGCAACCAATGCAGATTACAACAACCAAAATTGTTGTTTTCTCATTTGAATTGTTGCAAACAATAACCTATTCATCTTAATTTTGTTTGAAATGAGTTGCAACAACAATATAAATCAAGAACAATATGAGGATGAAAACAACTGTATTGGAGTAAATTAGCAAGTGTGTCATAATTTTGGATGTGTTAGCTATAATACCCAACACTATTTGTTACAGTACCCAATGTTGTTTGCTACATAACCAATGCTGTTTCTAGAGTATTCAACACATGTGATGAGAGGCATGAATGATCTTGTCATGCCCAAGAGATTTAGGATCCTATCTGTCATGACCAAATGGTAACAATGGAAGGCCTACGATGAGGAATTCAAGAATTAGAAGTAAGATTAGCAGTATATGTAAGAGGCAGGATTGTGACTTTTATTAGATCCATTTAGATGACATTTGAGAAGATCTTTAGATGGAACAACCGTTCCGTCAAGATTTTTAAGGATTATTCATAGAGGATGAACCTGTTCCAAGGTTTCCGAGAAGAGAACCAAGAAGGTGTTACCAAAATTATGGGGTAAAAGTATATATATTATATTTTGAAGGTCAGGTGAATCCATATGATTTTATTGATTGGTTGCTTATGGTCATGCATGTCTTTGATTACAAAGAAATGCCACCCGATAGGCTTGTTAAGTTACTAGCCATCAAACATTAAAAAATGTGTGTCTATATGATGGGAGAGCTTTAAGAGAACTAGAGTATGGGGTAAGAATAAAACTGTTACTTGGGATAAAATGAAAAAGGAATTATAAAAGAGATGCTTGTCTTTCCATTACAAAAAACATTCATTAAACTTCATAATTTTTAGCAAAAAGGTTTATTTGTATGAATAACATATAACTAACTTTGAGTAATTTTGTTGAAGTGTGATTTGGTAGAATTTGTGCAAGAAAAGATTAAAAATAAGAAGATTTGTTATAAAAATTGGTTTAATTTTAAAAATTTTGATAATTGGGAAATATATAAAGTGGCTCGTAAGGATTCTAAGAAAGCAATATGCGATGCAAAGACATTAGCTTTTAGTGATTTATATAATAGATTAAATACTAAGGAGGGAGAAAGATATATGTATAAGTTAGCTAAACAAAGAGATAGAAGTAGTAAGGATTTAGTTCAAGTGAAGTGTATTAAGGATAAAGATAAAAAAATACTTTTATTAGAAGATGATATTCAACAAAGGTGGATGAGATATTTTGTTAAACTTTTTAATGAAGATTGTAAAAATAAGATTGATTATAGTGACCTTAGCACCTTAAATGAAAATAAAGATTTCTGTTTTTATCGGCGTATTAGTAAAACTGAAGTTAGAGAGGCTTTAAAGAAAATGAAGGGTGGAAAAGCTGTTGGACCTGATGATATTCCAATTGAGGTGTGGAAATGCTTAGGAGATGAGCGGATTTCTTGGCTTACTAAACTTGTTAATACTATTTTGAAGACTAAAAGGATGCCAGATGAGTGGAGACTGAGTGTGTTAATTCCTATTTTTAAGAATAAAAGTGATGCACAAGATTGTACGAATTATAGAGGTATTAAGTTAATGTGTCATACTTTAAAATTATGGGAGCGAGTTATAGAGCATATGTTGCAGCGTGATACTAATGTTTCTCAAAATCAATTTGGATTCATGCCGGGTAAGTAGACTATGGAAGCCATACATTTATTAAGAGGTTTGATGGAGAAATATAGAGAAAATAAGGAGGATCTACATATGATATTTATTGATTTAGAAAAAATATATGATAAAGTTCTAAGAGAAGTGCTATGGAGAGTTCTTGAAAAAAAGGAGTCAATAATGCTTATATTTAAATCATTAAAGATATGTATGCAGGAGCTATTATTTGTGTTCAAACACAAGGTGGTTTGACCAAGTATTTCCCTATTTCGGTTGGGTTACATCAAGGATCAGCCTTAAGCCCATATCTTTTTGCTTTAGTCATGGATGTTCTCACTAGACATTTGCAAGAGGATGTACCTTGGTGTATGCTTTTTGCTGATGATATTCTTCTTGTTGATAAGACTAGAGAGGGAGTTGAAGGTAAACTTGAATTATGGAGGTCAACCTTAGAGTCTAAAGGTTTTCGCTTGAGTAGATCTAAAACGGAATATATGGAGTGTAATTTTAGTAGTAATAGACCTAGTGAAGGGATTGTGACTCTGGGCGATCAAGTCATAAATAAGAGTACACGTTTTAGATATCTTGGATCTATTGTTCAGAGTGATGGTGAAATAGATGCGGATATTATCAGCAGAATTCAAGTTGGATGGTTGAAATGGAGGAATGCATCGGGCTTGTTATGTGATAAAAATGCACCCCTCAAACTTAAGGGAAAATTCTATAAGATGGTAGTGAGGCCTGCAATGCTTTATGATGTCGTATGCTGGCCATTAAAAGAGAAGCATAATTGATGCGGACATCGGCACGAAAATCTGGCGCATCTATCACAGGAGGCGTCGTAAATCGACGGCTCTGATTTAAGTGTCATTTATGAATTATTTTATGCATTTTAGTTTCTATTTTATGTTATTTCCTGTTTTACCCCTAGGTTAATTTATTTGAGTGTTGTAGCCCGAGGGGCAATTTTGTAATTTTTATTTTCTCATGTTTTGGCCTATATATATGGCCTTTATCTATTGTAATAGGAGGGTTGATTAATATGAAAAAATTTGTTTTCCACAATGTGTTCTTTTCTTCTTGAGAGAGGACAAGAGTGAGATTCCATTGGAGAGGAATCGAAGTTGTCGCCAGCCGCAGGATGGGTCCGGGCTCGTGAATTGAGGTCCCTTGGAGAGGGAAATCGTATCACCCACCAACCTTGGAGACGGCCGGGTTCGTGGTTTTATTCTTTTCGTTATCTTTTCATCTTCCCCTTGTCGACATCCCCATCCTCCACCCAATCCATCGACCACCTCTTCGCAATCCCGCCAGCCACCTTTTCACAACCCGCCGGCCACCTCTTCACAACCCGCCGGCCACCCATCCCCCCCTTTGTCTCTTTTATTTTGTTGCCTAATTTAGAATGGGATTAAATGGAATTAATTTGAAATTCAAAGTCATTCAAATTAATTTCCCTCCATTTTTCATTCAAATCCTGAAATTAATTTCAGGATTAATTCACCTCCACCTTGGCATTCACTCATATTTATTTCCTTTCCTCCCTATTTGCTCCAGCCAAAATATTCAAAAGGATCAATTTGAACTTTCAATTCAAATTGGATTTAATACCATGCTTTCCTAATTCCAATGTCCAAATCAATTTGCATTAATTTACATCTCCCGTAACTCACTTAATTCCATGGAATTTATTTCCTATTCAATTTCCCTAATTCACTCCACGGATGCAAGGAGTCGAATTCCCTCATCTAAAAAGTTTTAAAGCCAAAACCTTTAATTAAGTTTCCAAAATCTGTAGTGGGTGAAAATCCCACGTTGATACCTCATTTAATGCTTCCCCTTTTTTTTTCTGGAATTGGCATTCACTCTCAGCCACCGTAATTCCCTGCTGGCTGGACTCCTCCCTCAAATTCAGCCACTACATTTAACACACCGCCAAATACAAATTCCAAACATTCAAGGCTTCATCCCTGCTGCCTTCCCAGCTGAACACCAGTCAATCTTCAGCAATTAGAAGCCTAATAATTGATGTATTTACCACAGCAAATTGTTGTCCAGCAATTTCTGTTGTACGCCTTGTCATACAAACCTTTCTAAAGTTAAAAAAAAAAAAAACGGTTGTTGTCCAGGGATTCCAGGAGTTTTGGAGCTTGCAACCTCTCTCCTACCAAGAGAAAATCTGAGATTCTTCTCAGGTTTTGGGCAAAGAAGTTAGACTTTCTTTCAGTTTTCGGAGAGGCTCAGGTTTAGAATAAAAATCTGAAGGAAATTTTCAGATTTTGATAGACACTTTGGAGTTGTCAATCATCCCTAGCAAAGCCTCCTACCCGTTCTACATCAATAATACTAAGTTAAGTGTGGCAGAGATGAGGATGCTCAGGTGGATGAGTGGCTTTACCCTTAGAGATAGGATACGAAATGAGCATATACGTGAAAAGGTTGAAGTAGCTCCAGTAGAAGATAAGATTAGAGAGAGTTGCCTTAGATGGTTTGGTCACATAAAAAGGCGGTCTTCCGATGACCCAGTTAGGAGAGTAGAGGTATTAGATTTGACTTATGTTAAGAAAGGTAGAGGCAGACCTAAAAAGACCTGGTTAGAAAATATTAGGAATGACCTTTCTTTATTAGATTTAAACTAGAATTTGACCTTTAATAGAATACAATGGAGAAAAAGGATTCATGTAGCCGACCCCACGTAGTGGGATAAAGGCTTGATGTTGTTGTTGTTGTGATTTGGCAGAATTTAATGAATATACTATTGCATGATTCATCAGCTGTTTCTGTTTTACAATTGCTAATATAATAAAGTACAACAATCTTCAAAGTTATTACACGTGACCAAATTGAAATGACTGCAACCAATTGCTAAAACCTTTCCTTCAGGATTAGGACCAAAACCCCAAGCTTTTCCAAAGAAAAGCCATGAGGACACATAATGGACATGGGTTAATGTTAAATAACCACCCAGTACTTGGGATGAGGTGATGATGTTGATTAATATAAATGCAAATTGATTGATGATATGGTTTTATCAATGATAGATGCTAGCATGATTATGCAAGTGTAGGGAGATCTCAGTTTGCCACCCATATAATTAGTATCGAACTAACAGTTTTTTAATTAGTGGGCTAATCTAATTTTGTTTTATGCAACTATGCCTAAATGGTGATTTAGTCTGGATATAGGTTTTCATGTTTTATGCGACTGTAGGTCCTCATTAATGTTTCTTTTAAGCAGGGGCCTTGTTTGTGTTTAAATTCTCCTTTAGCCTTCTCCTACATAAGCTGGCCATGAGAGCGCTGAGCATAGTGTCATGGCCAAACAACAACCATCTTTTGTTTCATATTGTGCTAATTTTTAGTTCTCAACTGTGCAGTTGTTTAATAAGGGGTTGTTTAGTTGGCTAAAAAAGGAATGCAGTATAAAAGGAATACGTTGGAGTTGCTTGGATGAGTGTAAAGTAAATACAGGTGAATGATTTTTTTGTTTGTTTTGAAGTAAAAGGAATGCAATGTAAAGTTTAAAAATGGTGGCCAGCGGTGGGTGACAGTAGTGGCAGAGGGTGGCGGCAGCAGTGGTCATGCAAGCTGCTCGCGGTGTAAAGCATTCTTGCTCAAAATTGGATGAGTTTGATTTACCTCAAAAATAAACTGTAATGGTTGACACTACATAAATTTACTTTGAATTCCTTTTTCATCTAAACAAACACCGAAGTTGTTAAAACCCCTATATTTGGAATACTTTACATCCTAAAATATTTCAATCAAACAACCTCTAAAAGAAGTGGAAATGCTAGCAAATAGATTCTTTTTTCCTTGCTGATGTTTGTCTATTTGAGTAAATCCCATCCTGCGAAGTGCAACTTCTTGTATTTATAAACCTCGTGTAGATCAACAGATCTTCCTGTTGTCAGAATAAAAGGATGATGAATATGATTTATGAAGCTAGTGTTAAACTTTGTTGGAATTATGTTCATTTCTTTGCAGGCCACTATGTCGTACATGTCAAATATAATCATCTGTAAGTTTATCATCTAAAAGAATCTAAGGACATTGCTAGGCTGGTAAACTATTGTAGGCATGTATGGTTTTGCATGCTTCAGTACTTTTATCCCTGAAATTGTTAGTAAAAGCTTCTCAGGTATTTTTATCTATATTAAACAATAGCGGAGACATGCATTTACTTGGAATTGCTCCTGGCAGATCCCTTCTCTTTTTAAACATTAATCATCCTTTGTAGCCGTAGCATCAGTTGCAAAATGTTCTAACCTTTGCAGCCATCATGTTTACTTTTCCTAGAATGTTTGATAAACTTGTTTGATTATCTTATTTGTTAGTGACCCTGATATATGTATAGTGTATCTTGCTAATGGAGAAATCACATGACATGAAGCTTAAAATTCTTACATCAAAGTTGAATAGCAGTGATTTGGATGCTAATGGAACCTTGTCTTAGAACTAGAAAGTCAAAAGTTGATCATCTATGCATTTGATGCACTGTTTAATTGTTTCATCAAGCTTGGACTTGATTATCTAAAACAAAATGTTAAGGCAAGTTTTGTGGTGGCTTTATACTCAATTTTGGATCGTTAAAGATTTCCTTCTAAATTTGCATGACTGGATTGAACATAGAAGTAAACTTTCAATTAGCAGAGTTTAACAAATTTGTTATAACTGTCATATTTGTGATTTATTAAAGTTTATTATAACATTTGTTGCTCTGTATATTTGATGAATCTTATTTTCTATGTACTCATATAGATGATTCCCCATTTATTCCAGGCAGGTCTTGTGCAAGAATTGCAAGCGTCCCGGCCATTATGCTAGAGATTGCCCTAATATATCTGTCTGCAACAACTGTGCACTTCCAGGGTAAATTACTTTCTTTCTGTCAGTTTTTGATTGAGTTGATTCAATATCAATCATCTTTCTAAATTATCTGAATTTCTTATTATTTTATTTCCTATTCTAAATGTCTAGAATTCGTGTAGTAATCTTATAGATACCACAGCCTTTGGATTTTTCCGAAACCTTGTTCTCAGATCCTTATTTTTAAGAATGTTTTCAGTAATTTAATACGATAACTAACGAGGGAAGTGCTTACTACCTTTTCTTTTGGGGTGATGTGAATCATTCCATATCCTCTACATTCTAACCTTTGTATCCGTGTATTTGAGCATTTCTTTTTGTGCTTTTGCATTTTGTCTGTTCAAGCATATCATGAACTCAAGTTGATCCCTGGCTATGCTAATTTGTTGTCTTTATTTAAAATTTTGAAAATCATGTTCCCTCAGTTGGGTTTTTTTCTTGTCGTTGACATTTATACAAAAGGACCCACAATGAGTGATTAGGATTAATGCATAAAGTATTCACAATGAGATTAAAATCACTTGAAGACACCAAGATTTACATGATTCGACTAACACAATAGCCTTCACCTGCTGGAGGGGAGTTGTTCTAACAAACAATCAATATCATCACAAAAGAGAAACTCCAAATCTCTCAAACCAAACGTAAGAGTCACGCAAGAGTTGATAGAAGCACAAAATTTTTAGTATTACAGAAAATTCTCCACTTGAATGTTCTGCAAAAAGGTAGCTTCACACATGTATATGGAGCCATTATGTTATTTTCGATACCACCATACATGCAACTTCTTAAATAGTTCTACAGAATTCTTTTTCTTTTTATTCTTTCTATTTTTTCCCTCGTCAATTTACCTCTCTTTTCTCTAAATAACATGGCATCTCTTTTTCTTTAGCGTCCTACAAGTATAAACATGAATTCCACTTCTTTACAAGGAGCCCATAAGCAGAAATGTCATTTCGGTTTTTTGCATAAGACTTGGCTCCTCTTTGCATGCAGAACTTATCTTACTGCTTTGCATATTTATAGGGATCGTACGGGAGTGCTGTAAAATTTAAATAGGGTTTAAATTTTGACTTGTAGATATCTATTTGAAAATTGATCAAAATGAAAGGAAATTTTTTTATTTTCCTAAACTATCTATTTTGAATTTTGTTTTTATCTTAGAGAACTTAACTATTTAATTTAATATCCGAACATTCTCCTCCTTTGCTTAATAACATGTCAAAATGATTTTGGGTATTCTATGTGAGTCCTCCCAAAACTAAGCTCTGGAAATCCTGAAGAGTTGAGCAATGCGCAAACTCAGCAAGCCTAGATGGCACGCTTGAACTTAGGAGGGACTAGCTTACATCCAAAAAAAGGCAAAGAGGAATTCAATCAGCTGTAGAGAAGCTGCAAGAAAATACTCTTCGTCATACGCCAGTAAATAGTGTCCAAAATAAAGAGAGAATACCATATGAAATATTATAAATAAATAATGATGAAGTAATTGCTTAAAATTATCCATTTAAAAGTTTCTTTATAGGGTATCTTCCCATGTGTTTGGAATCATCACAAAATTTGTGGCAACACTGTAATCCATGGTCAAACAATATCCTATTTTTAAATATGGTATTATGATAGGAGTCGTACTAGAAATGGTATAGGTTTGATTATAAATTAGATTTTAAATATGATGTTATAAAAATTAATAGATTTAGAGATATAATTATAGCTTTAAAGAATATTATTGATGTTAAGATTATTAATATTATAAGTGTTTATGCTCCTCAAATAAGTTTGATGTTAAGATTATCAATATTATAAGTGTTTATGTGTTCAAAATTAAAATTTTGGAATTGCTCAAAAGAACTAATACATAAGATACCTCTTGAAGAAAGGTTTTTATTGTGTGGCTCCAAAAATTCGTGTCCAGGCCTCTCTGCGGACCCCTTTCTTTTTCTTTTTAGGTCATCAAGGAGAGTTTTAACATTTAAGTTCCAAGGCAAATTTTCAGAAGGCAGATTGAGTTCTAAATAAGACATTACCCAAAGATTTCTTCCTCATTTTACGAGAACTTTATGATTTGAGTTTAGGTTTCATATAGGCATAAGCCCTTATAGTTAATTACCCCTCTCGATGGCTAGAGAGAATTTTCGATTAAGGCTAGTCATTGAAATTGATACATCATATTTTGTGTATAGTAGCAGCATGGGTTTAGATATTTGAGAATTTGATATTTAAAATTAAAAATTTCAGCATCTTTTAGTTAAAGCAGATGGTTTGGGGGGGGGGGGGGGGGAATGATGATGATCCCGATCAAGATCTCATGGTTTTGTCGTCCCAGGTCATCATGGTCCATAGTCTACTTAGTTAGAGGAGGTAGTTAATCCAACCTGATAAAATGATCCTTATCGGCAGCCATGTGTTGCTTCGTCCAAGGATACCTTGTAGACCTTGGGTGAATATTTGTCTAAAATGATAAATTTGAATCCACCTTAAATAACAGAGGGCTTTGTACTCTATCGATTATATCCTATTTATTCATATATCAAGGATGTGAAGTCATTAGGGAACATATGAGCTCTAATCATAACCGTAATTTAGTGGTGCTATTTGGCGGCGAAATCACCCGGTTCAGAAGGTCCCGGTCATAACCGTTTACCCGTGGTGCCATTTGGCGACGAAATCACTGGTTAGAGAACACATGTCACGTCCTTACTGGCAAGAGACTATTTGAGAATGAATTTTAGTGATATTCTCGACCAGACATTGACTCTTTGTGATCTAAAATAATTTTCACATTTGTTCATCTTGATAAACTGTTACGAATAGTGGATGTGTATTTTTGCTTTGAGTGTTTGATGATTAATTTAAATTTTAAATATTTTAAATTTTTTGTGATTTTGACATTTTGGACTTTCATGGGCATTTTGAAGGCATTTTAAATGTTTGTGGTCCTCTCCGGTTGAGATTTACATTCAACACGGTCATCATCAGAGTATACTTATTGGCAATTTCATTTCATTAATCAAACCTTGTCAACTTTATACCTATTGCCAGATAATCGGGTTCATTATAGGTTTTGTGCCTTTATAAATGAATTTTACTTGTTGTAGGCTTTGAAGGTCTAATATGAACATATAAAACAAATATCCCGGTCGACACTGCGACCATATAATTGTTTAACGGTTCGAGCCATGTCAACTCCTATTTATCCACATAGAAGGATCGGGCTCGGACTTGAGTTCATTTATTGACCCGCGAAGCATTTTCAAATATCACATGTGTGCAAACAACATGCTCGTCGAGGCCCATGCAGGTGTATACTTTTACATGTATTCTTGCATAATGTATTTGTGTAGTAATTATACGTATGCGGTGCCATAGGTGTATGCACATATTCGTGTGTATGCATGTATGAATGCGTCAGCACTCTTTCGACACATGAAGGGGTATTTTAAAATGCTTGTCGCTGATCAGCTGTGCAAAGGATTGTCATTTGAGTGCATGCAGCTTCTTGCTTAGAAACTTGTAAGCACTTTCTGTTTGCTTGTATGAGTGTTGTAGATCCGGTGACATTTTTTAGCAACACGTTGGATCTCATTTCCTCGGTTGCTTGCTATTATTTTCTTCAATATCTAATCTGCATGAGTATATTTCTATGCACCATTGTTCGTTTGTTGCTTCCTGCAGACGAGTTGTCCTGCACTGACGAAACCTTCTGCAGTTACTCATAGATGCTTGCACTCATCACGGGCTGCTATGCTCGCATGTAGATAACAGGTTATGCATATGACAAATCTTCTACGACAGCTTGTAGTGTTTGCATTTGTCACAAATTGGTCACCTTTACTTGCATGGGATCAATATATTTGCTTGACGTTGAATGGTGGTTGATTGCAAGGGTGTCGTAGCATCCATTGCTTGTCGTTGATTATCATGTTAGACCGGTCCAGTGGACCGGTCCAGCCGGTCCAGGCGGGACCGTCCAAGTCGCGAAACAGACGACCTGTTCGCCTGGGCGGAGGCCGCGCGCACCGCGTGCCTTGCGGGAGCCGAATAGGAAGCTTTTTTGGGTAAATTAAGAGGGGAATTTGAATGTAGGGACTGTTTAGGGATTTCCTTTTGATTTGTATGCATTAAATAGTAGATTTTCCTAGGGTTTGAGGATCTTGAATTTGGCTGAAATTTGAGATCTCTTAGATTTAGGTTTTCTTTGGGCTCTAGCGGCGTCTAGAGATTTGGGAGAGATCGATCCTCCTCTCGAATTGAGGATAAATTGTATCTTGCTCTTTTATTCATCGTCTAAGTGGAATACAAGTCTTTTCTTGAGTTTTCTCTCGTATTTTCCCGAACAAGTGCTGTTTTCCTGCTGAAAACAGCAGAAATCTGCTGTTTTCCTGCTGTGGACAGCCATTTGGCTGTTGTTGGTTCGCCGATTTTGGATAGGTTGCTTGTGAATACAAGCACTTCCTATCAAATTGGTATCAGAGCGTCGATATGGGACCACCGGCGGCTGAAATCCTGAATTTCAGCAAGATCTTTGTCTCCGGAAGAAGATTTTTGTGGATTCGATAGAAAAAAAAATAAAAAAAAAATGGCCGGAAAGAAGGTGGACGTTTTGGAAGGAGAAATCGGTCAATTGAAAACCGATCTGGAGGAGAGATTCTTCGACTTTCAGAATCAGATCACTACCAACAACGAAAGGTTGGAGGGAAAGTTTATGGCCATAGAAGAGATGATGAAGAAATTGTTGGAGATGAAGACAAATCTGACAACGTCAGAAGCAAGAGAGAATACCGGAGACCATGGTGTAGGAGGAAATCCGAACCCGCGTAGGGGGAGGAGAAATCAAGATGTGGAGATCCTTGAAGGAGACGATGACATGCCACCTCTAGAGCCACTTTCTAGAGTGGAGATGAGCATGGGAAATGACCGCCGAGGTGCTGATTTTCAGCGTCGAGGTGCTGATTTCCAGCGTCAAGGCGTGGATTTTGAAGGCAGGAGGGGAGAATATGAGGGAAGTGCAGATTTTGGCGAGAGAAGAGGAGAATATCAGCGTCGAGGTGCTGATTTTGAAAGGGGAAGAGGGGATTATGACGAAGGACTCGGATACCAACGACGGAGGGAGGACCGGGACACTTGGGGAGCACCTCCTCTTCGAGGAATGGGAGGTTATGGAGAGTTCCGGGGTAACGGAAGGGATCCGAAGGTGAGGAAGTTGAAGATGCCCATCTTTGAGGGCGAAGATGGGCATGGTTGGATCTACAAGGTGGAGCGTTACTTTGCTGTCAATGGGTTGACAGATGATGAGAAGCTGACGGCGGCAGGATTGTGTCTGGAAGGGAAGGCATTGGCATGGTATCAATGGAGAGACAGGAGAGAACCTATCAGGAACTGGAGAGAGTTCAAGGATTGTTTATTAGAGCGTTTCCGAGCCGATGGGGGAGGAGACTTCTATGAGCAGCTCTTTGCTCTGACTCAGGAGGGGACCGTGGCTGACTATCGGGACAGATTCGAGTATTTGGCTAGCCGTTTGGATCACATCTCAGAGTCAGCCTTAGAAGGGAACTTCATGAAGGGGCTGAAACCAGAGATCCGAACAGCAGTCAGGGTACTGGAGCCGAGGAACCTGGGAAAGGCTATGGAGCTGGCGCAGTTGGTAGAAGATCAAAAGAAAGCAGAAAGAGGGGCTCGAGGAAACTGCTCAGGAGGCTCTTACAGGACGACGACCACTCTTCTAGCACCTAAGGGATCTGCATCAAGCAACAGTAATGAGACCACCCGGGAGAAGCCAGTAGAAGGAGGGAGTGGGGAAAATTTCATAAGGCTGACCGAAAAAGAAATGCAGGACAAGAGAGCAAAGGGGTTGTGCTTCAGATGCGATGAGAAGTACATGCCTGGGCACAGGTGCAAGGACCGAACTCTTCAGGTTCTCCTTGTCTGTGAAGATGAGGAAGACGAGGAGGGAGGAGGCAGCAGATCTGATGATGAGGAGGAGAAGCTGCACCTAGATGTGGCAGAAGTCTCCCTCAACTCTGTAGTGGGATTCACCCCGAGTCACACTATGAAAGTGAGAGGAGAGATAGCTGACCGCGAGGTGGTTGTGTTGATTGACAGTGGGGCAAGCCATAATTTTATTTCCAACCAGATAGTGGAGTTATTGGGGATGGAGTTAGTGGATACCAGAGGCTATGGAGTGATGATGGGCACGGGGAAGGTGGAGATGGGTAGAGGAGTCTGTCGAGGAGTAGTACTGAAGATTCAAGGGATCTATGTAAAGGAAGACTTCCTTCCCTTGGAATTGGGGAGTACGGATGTCATCCTGGGGATGAAATGGTTGCAGACCTTGGGGGAAACCAAGGACAATTGGGGAGCACTCACGATGGAATTAATGGTGGATGGGAGAAGGGTGGTCATAAGGGGAGATGCAGGGCTATCCAAAGCCATCACATCACTTAAGACCATGGTTAGGGACATACAAGAGGTGGGGGAAGATTATGTGGTGGGACTACACAGGATGGAGGCGATCAGTTTGGAGGAGGGAGAGGATGTTTCTCGTTCTGTGCAGCCCTTGGTTCCGCAATACAGTAAGGATTTTCAGTCACCTCAAGGATGGCCACCTCCACCGGAACACGAGCATATCTCCACCTTGAGGACAAGGTGGATTTTCGGGAGGGGAGTATTGTTAGACCGGTCCAGCCGGTCCAGGCGGGACCGTCCAAGTCGCGAAACAGACGACCTGTTCGCCTGGGCGGAGGCCGCGCGCACCGCGTGCCTTGCGGGAGCCGAATAGGAAGCTTTTTTTGGGAAATTAGGAGGGGAATTTGAATGTAGGGACTGTTTAGGGATTTCCTTTTGATTTGTATGCATTAAATAGTAGATTTTCCTAGGGTTTGAGGATCTTGAATTTGGCTGAAATTTGAGATCTCTTAGATTTAGGTTTTCTTTGGGCTCTAGCGGCGTCTGGAGATTTGGGAGAGATCGATCCTCCTCTCGAATTGAGGATCAATTGTATCTTGCTCTTTTATTCATCGTCTAAGTGGAATACAAGTCTTTTCTTGAGTTTTCTCTCGTATTTTCCCGAACAAGTGCTGTTTTCCTGCTGAAAACAGCAGAAATCTGCTGTTTTCCTGCTGTAGACAGCCATTTGGCTGTTGTTGGTTCGCCGATTTTGGATAGGTTGCTTGTGAATACAAGCACTTCCTATCATATCACTGCTGTGTCTACAACACATCTTCTATCGTTGTCAGGAAGTGCTCACATTCATTGCAGCTCTCCCTGCGTTTACTTGCAGATAATACATTGCATGCATTCCTATGTTTATTAGCAGATAATGTACTCCATGTATTAAGGGTCTCCTACAGTGGCCTGTAGTTGTTTGTACGTGTTGCAGGTGCATCATCCTTGTATGTAGATGATAAGTCTTGTGTTCACATTCACAAAGGATCCCATCGTCCTTGCAACATATCTACCACTATTGTTGCTACTCACTAACGAATCAATGCACTTTCCTTGTCAGTTAATCACTGTTGATTGCAAGTTAGTTGATATTGATCGGAAGGATGTCATGGCATTCGCTGCATGTTTCTCAAGTACATTTGTAGAGTGACTGTCAGTGTTATCATTTGCAAGTGCATGTGTATTCATCTGCAAGTTAATGCCGACTATGGGGTGGGATTCATTCACTTGAATTTAGAAACAATATGTTTATTCAAGATCTAGTGGTGAATTTGAATTTAGAGTCATTGCCCAAGGAATTTGCGAGCTTCTATAGATTAAAATTATTTTCAAAGATTTAAAAAACAAATTATAAGGGTCAATAAAGATATATTATGATACCATCAGCTTGTTCATAATCCAGCACAACACGATCATACCAAGCGTGTGGTGCTATATAGATATTATAAACTAGAAATTGGATAGTGAGTTGATACAGACCTCATATGTGCCAACAAAAAAAACTGCAGACATTCTCATCAAATGACTCTACAATCTCATATTGAAAAATATTGTATGCAAGCTTAGAATGATAGATTTATATCATTCAGTTTGATGAGTATTGAAGGATCGTGGGACTTACAAGTCAATCAATCTTGATAGAATTCCTAGAGTACATGGATTAAAGATTCTAACTATTAGATTGATCCTCTTATGGCCTTAGATTGTAACATATGCGCCTTCTTTCTATTCTAGTCTTAGGCTCTTCTTGGTGATTTTCTTAAAATAGCTTTGATTTATTTCTATTGTAAGTCTTTTGTAGAAGTCTATGACTACTTCTACGCTTTGTACATAATCAAGTAATAAAATTCAAAGTAATTTTTTTCTTCTTTCTTCTTTTCTTCATGGATTTCTTAGGATAAAATTCTAAAGATAGGAGAATGTATTATTCTGTGAATGCATGGATCTGCAAACCATAAGCTTTGACATTTACAACCTCTTTGGAATTCCCTAGCCAAGAAAAAGAATGTGAAAAACATAGTGAAAAAGATGGTATATCATGTCTCTTTATATGGTATATTTTTTTTTTTTTGACGCCAGCATGAAATTGCACAGCTTTTGATTCAGTTTGTATTTGACCCAAGTTGAACCACATTATAAGCGTGCGACTTCAGATGTTTGCTAAATTCTTGTATAAAATGTAGTGTAACAAAGTTTGCTCCTTATCATTGATTACTACCTTTATACTCAAATATCTAGCAATTGAGTTAAATTCATTAAAATATAATTTAATGGATATATATATATATATATATATATATATATATTATTCGATCAAAATAAAGCTTATGAACGGGCTTTTGATCATGTACAAAGACATTCACATTCAAATTTGTGCTCTCCACTAGTTATTTCTTGTACCTCATTCACGAAACTCAACTGGATCGCTTGGAGTTATTTGTTACCATTTTTTTAATCCATCTCTATTTTATCTTTATAACTCGTACTCTTAGACATATTCATGCACGTCATGGTCTCCTGATAATCCTAACTGAATTAGAACAACTCTTTTTGGTTCTACAAAGCCTAAAAATCCTTGAGGCATTAAACTTCATCTAATGATTTTTAGTTATTGTATTTCACGTTAGGATTTGAAGCTTTGAATGAAGTGTTCTGAAAAAAAAAAACTTGCATGCAACAATGAGTTAGTAGTGAATATGACAAACAGAAGTAGTATTCATAGAGCCATCAAACAATAGAATAAGAACATGATTTACATGGTTCGGTCAAAACAACAGCCCATGTCTGCAGCACTAAAAGCATTATTCCCCAAAGTCAAATATGGTCAATATCACCACAAAAGATAAAACGCTAAGGCTTCGTTTGGGACAGCTTTCGCACTCCTTCCTAAAACTGCTTTCTAGTATAAATTTTTCTAATTCAAGAAATTTTTATACTAGAAAGCTGGTTTAGAAAGCAACAAAAAAGCTGTCCCAAACGAAACCTAAATCTCTCGAACCAAACACAAGATAGAATCACACGGGAGTTGATAGATGATAATCATAGTAGATTAAATAATACAAGGAATTTAAACTTGAATGCTCTTCAAAAGGGTATAAATATGCATGTCTATGGAACCGTCTTGTTATTTTGGCATTATCGTGCTTCCACTGTGTTTAAATAGTTCTCCACAATCAGAGAAAATTGAATCAGGTGAAATTATTTTGCTTTTCTCTCGCCCTCTCTTTTCTCTAAATAACTTCCAGCCTCTCTTTATCAAAAGAAGCCCACAATAATAGTCCGGAATTCCACTTCGTCAGCTAAAAGTAGGGAAGTGTTGAATTGTTCACACTAGACAGATCATCTTTGCATGCGCCATATGCCCTTCTTTTAATTTTTACAGGGGCCATAAGGAAGTGATTTTAAATTTAAATTAGATTTAAATTCTTATTTGAAGTCATTTAAAATAACAATTCTGTAGAAATTTTAAATTTAATTTTATCTTTAAAAATGATAATTTATAACACTGCAATTGCCAGTTCTCCAACTTTGGATGTAAAACATAAATATTTTTATTAAGCAGTCAACAATCAGTATAAAATTTATCGAATATTCATGGTATGAATTCCAAAAAATGCTAATTTATGTTTGTTCGAGCACATATTTTGATTTTTTTGCTTACATCGGGTAAACTCGGTTCAAATACCATAGCATTATTTGTCATATTTGATAAGTTTTCGTTTGTCTTATGGCGTTTGACATCTGTTTTATTTATTTACATGGCGATCTTCTCTCAGTCTTAAGGATGGTCAAAAATCTATGCCTTCTCGTTGGATATGCTCTTGAAAGGGCTTAAATTGCAAACTAATAACTATCTGAATTTCCTTAAACTCTATAGGCAGGGTATTGTTGATTTTACTTGTTACTGCGGCTAACCTCGTCAATTTAAATATATTCTGGCATCTTAAACTTGCCATCTTATCTGTACGGGTTTATATCAACTGTTATAATCTGATTGACTTGATAAAAATAAAAAAAATAAAAAACTGATTGACTTGATGTAACTGTCCAGACTCAAGTTCCTGAAGGCTTGTCTGTTTTTCGAGAAATTATTATGTGCGGACACCGGACCGTCCGGATACAAATGAGAGCGCGCCACGTCACCCAGTACACAGCAAAAAAGTGATATGACATGTTCTCATTTGTCTCCGGGCGCTGTCCGGGCCTTATACAGAATAATTAATCCTGCTTTTAATAGCATTTTGAGCTGTTAAATTACTTCATTCAAAACACACATATCTTACGCTATTTGTATTGTTTTTATTCTTGCTTTAATTGCACGACTGGTTGAACCTCAATTTACTAATATTCTCTTGTATTGTGCTATGCTAAAAGCCACATTGCAGCTGAGTGCACTGCTAAAACCATCTGTTGGAACTGCAAGGAAGCTGGACATATTGCTAGCGAATGCAGCAACCAGGCTGTCTGTCATAATTGTAACAAAAGTGGGCATCTGGCTCGAGACTGCACTGATTCTGGTTTATCAGTCTCCGAGGCTCGGCTCTGCAACAATTGTCACAGGCCAGGCCACATTGCTGCAGCTTGCAGCAATGAGAAGGCCTGCAACAATTGCCGCAAAGCCGGCCACCTTGCTAGAGAGTGTCGCAATGATCCAGTATGCAATCTCTGCAATGTATCCGGCCATGTTGCCCGTCGGTGCCCAAAGTCTAGCCTGGCATCTGAGATCCAAGGAGGACCCTTCCGCGATATTGTGTGTCGAATGTGTAATCAGCCCGGACACATCAGCCGCGACTGCGCAGCAACTGTCACCTGCAACACATGCGGGGGGCGCGGCCATATGTCCTATGAGTGCCCATCTAGCCGAATGTTTGAACGTCGCATGTTCCGGAGGTTCTGATGCGTTTGTTTGCATTCCCTGTCTGGAAAGTTAACATTCATGGATTTCTCAAGATGGTAGCTTATTCATGGCTTTGGCCACACCTTATTCTGGTGTCTGTAATGAGAACAATTATTACGTCCTCTGACCTGACGTAGAGGTACGTTCGGCCGCCAATAACATATCGCCACGTGGTCTTACTCCTTACCGCGCGGCCCGACGACTTGACCCGGAGCGGAACCCGGGAATGCTATGTTCGCGATTTTCTCGGTATTGCTCGGTATTGCTTTGCAAAAACGAGAAATACCGCTCTGTGAAGACAAAAACTATACAAATACTGAGTTGTACCGAGTTTTTCTACAACTCGGTACAACTCGGTATTTGCTCAGGATTTGCTCGGTATTGCTAGGTATTTGCTCAGTATTGCTAGAAAAAACTAGGTACAACTCAGTATTTGCTCAGAATTTGCTCGGTATTGTTAAGGATTTGCTCGGTATTGCTAGGTATTTGCTCGGTATTGCTAGAAAAAACTAGGTACAACTCAGTATTTGCTCGGTATTGCTAGAAAAAACTAGGTACAACTCGGTACAACTCAGTATTTGCTCAGGATTTGCTCGGTATTGCTAGGGATTTGCTCGGTATTGCTAGAAAAAACTAGGTACAACTCGGTATTTGCTAGATATTTGAAATATATCCAAAAGGTGATGGGATGTTGTTCGCCCCGTCAAGGAATTAAAAAAACGCACGCGCTAGAACCCAAAAAACAGTGGGTCGGGTCGGTAACTTTTCTTCATGCTACGTGGCGCTAAAATGTTGGTGGCCGAACGTAGAGGAAGGTACGTTCACCGAACCAAATAAAAGTTCCTGTAATGATACCTTCGGGCCACCAGCTATTGATTCATGGGCTTAAGCTTATTGTTGATATTCGTCGCAATTGCATTCAAACTCTAGCTCGTGAGATGAGCTTAAGCTTATTGTTGATAAAAGGAGCCAAGTTCGAGTTTAATATATGTGCTCAAGCTCAAGCCTTACTTGAGATAGGCAAGTCGAGCTTGAGTGAGCTATGAGTCGAGCTTAACTTGACTATTTTAAGACCCTAAGCGCAATAGTGATTATCAATATTAGAATGCCATCCGCAAGCTCATATTCAAAAACATAGCAAGTTATAAATTTAGAATCCTCTTAGCGCTAAAAAATAAAGAGGTCGGTGGGACGTAATGTGAAGCATTTAGAGATAGAAGTCTGGACCGCTAAATCTTAAATGTTATTTTGGAAATAATGAGGGCTTTACACTCAATTTCACTGAAAGAAAATTAAATTATAGTGTGGGGTAAATGATGAAGATACCTACATAAAATAGTCAATCATGATCGAAATAAAAATTAAGCCCTATTCATGATCAATAAATCAAAAGAAAAACCTCCCACCAAAAGGTTGAGAATAGGCTCAGACATTGACATTACAAAAATTCAAATGTCGTCTAATCAATAATAAAGATTTTTGTGATTCAAGGAAGTATCAAGAGAAACGTACATAGAGTGTTGGGTTGCCTTAGAATTTTGTAAATAGGTACTAACTATATCATTGCATGTAGCCTAACAATATTAGAAAATGGAACAGTAGAGTGATCAAAAGACAACAATTCAAAATAATTCTAGTAGAAATTAGGGGTGTCAATTTTAGGTCATAGGTCGGGTTCGGGTCGAATTTGGAACTGACCTGGTTTTATTCGGGTCAAGCCGAACTCGATCCTTCTTAGAAACTGGTTTGTTTTTAGGACCTGAACACAACTTGACCCATAAGTCTTAAACATTATTCATTTATTCCGATTTCTCGTAACTCACGCATGCGGTTCGGTCCTCCGGCAGCGGCCGCTTGCAGGGCAGCGGTAGAGGTGCTAGTAGCAACGTGACAACAAGCAGACGGCAAACGCGACAGCGGGCAGGTGACTCGGGCATTCTTGGTCAACTCAGGTTTTTGGGTCAACCTGAACCAGGCCCAATTTTGCAAACGGGTCAATTTTTCAGACTCAAACCCAACCCGCTTCAGGCTCAGGTCAACCCAAACACGAAATTTTTAGGTCGGATTGGTGTCAAGTCCAAACCCTAAACCCTAGTAGAAATCACCCATCTAACCAAACAAATTATGTAATACTCAATCAATGTATAGGAATTAAAGCCCGTCCAGCAAAGAGGAGATATTATGAAAATCTAGTTCTTAAGGCAAGAGTAAAAACAGATCATCCAACCTCTATCAACAAAAGAAATTGGACTCAGCCTTTAAGATATTCCCAAAATGCAGCTCATCTTGATCTATTCGTTGGAAGCTTTGGCTACCAATTAAGAGTTCTTGGGTTTGAAACTTGCGTATGTAATGTGTGTGTTTGCCTTAATTAACCTAAATTCCAACTTAATAATTTGTAAGCAACCTTACTTTAGCAACGATGCCCTTCAGGTTCACCTTTGAAGATTTTTTCATTTCTCTCCTTTCAAATGCAATAAATCACAATATAGATAACAAGAAGATAAATTCTCCATATCTTTATGGAACTATTTTCAGAAGAATGGGAGAGAACTAGGTATAAATTGGTTGTATTAAGAATTATTTGATGTAGTGAAAAATATTTTTAATGAGACACATATAAAAGAAACAAACATAAAAAAGATGAGCATGTTATTCTATTGCCAAAAAAATATGCATTTGCATTAAAGAATTGTTATAATAAAATTTGCCTATTATTCTATTGAGTTCATGTAAAGGGTGCAAATGTTTGGAACACTCAATTCATGGGACTCTAAGTTGTTCGTTTAATATGCGCATAAAAACAAGCAAAAATGAAATGCACAGACATACCTTAAACTATCTCACTTGACTTATAAATCAATTCGTATAACTTAAAAAAAAATTTAAAAAAAAAACCAACTCCTATAACTCTTTTTTACAATCAATTTTTCAAAATAATAGCTTTGATACCAAAAAGTGATTGTCACAATTCAACCCGATAAGACCCACAAACAGAACATGTCTTATTGTTGGCTTGCAATAGGCCAAATTGAAGATTGAAGTTTTGGAAAACTTTTTAGATGTTTTCTTCCAATATAATATAGAAAACCTACAACATACTATAAAACTGTTAATAACTGTCAAAATATAGAAAATAACTCAACAACAAAATTTCTTTTCATTTCTCATCAAAATGTAACTACAATAATTATATTACATTACATTGCTACATATTGAGTTACAAAATATAGCGATTTAAATAACTAGTCATGATTGTATAAATAAGTAAAAAGAAAATTATCTATACAAACTTATATAGATTAGATCCTAAATTGCTACTCAACCGGCTCCTTCCCTTTTCCAAACCTTGAAATAGATTGCGGATAAATTATAATCTAACACAGCTTAGCAGGCCACACTTTTTTCAAATAAGTCACTTATTATGCATTTAATTTGATTTTGAAGCAGCTTATAAAAATGTAATAGATTGTTATTACTTACAACTATTTAAAATAAAATAGTTTGTGCATCGAAAATAAACAAACACACATTTCATATATCAGAGAAAAAACCAACTGATTCTCTCAAGTCCTTATACCACTCATCTAAATAGAATTCAAAGAAATCTGGCTCTTATGACTCTCCTGCTAGAATATCAAATAAATGGCAATGTTCACTTCTAATGCCCAGCACCATAATAGAAAGTGCATACAATACCATAACAAAGTATGAATATAGCACCAGAATATATCATTGGCACAAGAATGTGCGTTTAGCACTTAAACTTTCTGCACCAACACCAGATCTTCTCGGAATCACATATTTCAAGCATAATAAGCATATAATAAAATAAATGCAAATACACTCATTTTAGAATTTAATAGAATGCTTTATCATTAGGCAATATAATATACTACTGAGCAGAAAAACTACATTACCATAGTTTGTTGGGAGCATCATTTTGAAACTTTAATCGTACCACACCATTAATTTTGGGAACCTGAATTATGATCAAAATTGCCAAAAGACCTGTATTTTTTTAATTTACCCTATGAAAATTTCTTAGAGAAATGTCTCAATGTCTAGAATAATTTTCTTCATAGCATAGAAAAAAACTATATGGTGAAATTTTTGCATATATCAAGTTATCCCTATTTTTCACTAACGAGATTATAAATTCATTCAAAAATTTCCAAAATTCTCATATTTTTAAAAATTGAGATAGAAAAATATAACCTACCTTGAGTCGAATAATTTTTAGAACTAGTCCGACAATCAAAAACAGATTGTAGTAGCCCACAATTGGTTCTCTTTCTAGAAATCCTCAGATCTCTCTCTCTCTAGCCAGCCGCCTTGATTGGGTGGAAATGAAACATTTTAGTGGAAAATGATTCAACCGAGTGCCATGGCGCCCAATTACGCGGGTTGTGACGCTCTCTTTGGAAGCACTTTCTATTGATTATTAAGATTTTATATGGGACAACTTTCTTACTGTATCTTAAACTAATTTTTTCTATAAAAATTTTAAAAATTAAAAATTTTTATTAAAAAACTATTTTAAAAAACATTAAAAAAATCTATCTCAAACGCAGCCTTAGGGCATCTCCAACCGAAAATGTCATTTTTCACTCCAAAATGCAGGGAAATCAAAAAAATGCCGTGTTTCATCTCCAATCCAACGCCATTTTGCCGCTAAAATGGTCGTTTTCGTTGGCGCCTTTCTTCCCAAGCTGTTCGGTAGAGAGAAGAAAATGCCGCAGATGAACAGTGCAACGCCAATATTGACGTCGCACTGTTCATCCGCGATCAAATGGCGTCAAAAATGGAGATCGGTTGGAGCAAAGCAAGAACGGCAAACAGTTCGGTTGGAGATGCCCTTAGTGTGCTTGCATGAGATCCCAACAAAAAAACACGAGGCGGCGACGGTTCTAAACGAGAAGTGTTTGAATTTTTCGCTATCATATCGCTGTTTAGAAAATGAAATGCCAAATAATGAAGTTGGACTGGACATGTGGCTACGATAATCTGAAGCCAGCGGCTACAATTGATGATTATCTATATCATTTATTGTTTATCACAATTTATGAATATCGATATCAATTCTATTTTTTTTATTATAATTGATGATTATCTATTAATTATATTATGCTGATAATTTTTTTACCTATTTTGTAAGATTGTTATAGGAAAATAACTTTTTAAAGTTACTATAAAAAGCAGCATAGTATAATTTCTTTTAAGAAAATAGTCGCATTAATGATTTTTATTTAAAAAAATTTTCAAGCATAGTTAGTGATACGGCATCACAAAATTAGCTTCATCGGGCACGAATCTCGAGGCGAAAGCTAGTTGGAAACTTCAAAAATTAATTCCGAGAGCACCCCAACTCCGATTTCAGCAAGCTTATAGTCGAACTGAGCGTCTCGGAAATACGAACTCAACGACACCAAGATCAACCCAATCCGAGCCCAAATGGGTCCAAATAATGGATCCAAAGTGCTGTTGGAAGGTTCAAACCGTAATTTGAGTTACCAAACGGACTCCGATTTTGACGAGCTTATACTCGAATCGAAGGGCTCGATGAGACGAATCCAACGAGCCCAAGATCACAGAATTCCAACATCACTAAGGCCTTCAAATGTCCAATGAACGGTGTATGATCGTAGGATTCAATATCGGCCATCCATTGGACCACTCCCTATTCGGCCCTGATCTCATGCCTATTTACGGGCCATGCCACTCCAGAAAATCTATAAATAGAGCCCTCATTTCTCATAAGAGGGGGATCCAAGCAAGAGAGAGAAGAGGAGAAGAGAAGGAAGGAGTTCCTTCTCGACAGCCGCCGGACCACCGCCGGACCACCGCAGGAACCTCGCCGAACCACCGCAGGAACTTCGCCGAACCACCACAAAACCTCGCCGGACCACCACCTTAAGGCCCGACGTTCATCCCCGACGTCCTGCCAAAGACCCGACGTCTTGTTCAAGGCCCGACACTCAGTCCCTACATCTTGCCAAAGACCCGACGTCTTGTTCAAGGCCTGACACTCAGTCCCTACTTCCTGCCAAAGACCTGACGTCTTGTTCAAGGCCCAAAGTTAAGTCCCGACGTCCTGCTGAAGACCCGACGTCCTGCTGAAGACCTGACGTCCTGCTTAAGACCTGACGTCCTACTCAAGGCCAGACCATCAACATCCGATCTTCCAAGTGACACTGGGACTAACACTTGACTCATTATCTCTTACCGCCTACGGTCCTTCTGACCACTGTCGCCTAATACGGTCCGTCCGACCTCCATCACCAGACAACGGTCTCCGGCCGACTACGATCTCCTGCCGACTACGGTCTCCGGCCGACTATGGTCTCCGGCCGACTACGGTCTCCTGCTGACTACGGTCTCCGGCCGACTACGGTCTTCTGCCGACTACGGTCTCCTGCCGACTACAGTTCTTCAGGCCTTTGTCGCCTACTATGGTCCTTCCGACCTCCATCAACAGACAACGGTCTTTTCTGACCCAGGTCTCCTGCCGACTCCGGTCTCCTGCTGACCACGGTCCTTCAGGCCAAACAAACCTGTATATGTAACTCTTACCATGTAATGCAATCTATATGATGTACATTTGCTACATCAATCCAAGGCCTTCTCCTAAGGAAGGGCCTCATTTGTAATCGACTACAAATACTAGTGGATTCATTCAAACCGGGCCAGACCCCGTGGTTTTTCCCCCTTTTTTCAGGGGTTTTCCACGTAAAAACTTTGGTGTCTCTTATGAACGCTACACCCTCTCACTTATCTGATTGTGTGCTGGATCTTCGTACAACGCTAAGACGTTAAACTATATATTTCTCTACCGCCGCGAATATTCCAGGACGCAACAGTTAGGATATGATTTCAAAAGATTCAAATAAGGTATCACTAGACAAAATTATAAAATAGTTAAATTACATGTTTAAATTAGTTTTATTCAATATTTAATTAAGGTTTAAACTTTTAAAATCACATAGTATAATAACAAAAGTAATCACAATATTTACAACAAGATTCAAACATGTAGGACAATACCTACGTAGTAAATATAACACGTCAACTATAATATAAAAATTGTAAGGAATGTAACATAGAATTCATATTATAACAAAGTTTTTTTGAAGGAGAGACTATTATGTGTAAAGTTCTGCTTCAGAGAATCATTCGGTTGTGTGTGATTATGAACAGTAAAAGTGCAATGGTGAATAGTAACTGTGCTTATATTATTCACAGTCACACAATCGAACGGTTCTCCGGGTTTGAACTCAGCGCGTAAGAATCTCTCTAAGAAAGTAATAGTACAATTGGATTCACAAAGTACAATTGGAGTGTTATAGTACCATAACACAATACATATAATTATAAGTCATGTATATCAAGTTCAAACGAAACTTTTAGGCATATCTCTCTAAGAAAGTAAAATTTATGAATAGTTCTTCTATTTTAAATATTACGTGGAGTTTAAAATCAAATTTTTTTAATAAAATTTGATAGTAAAATTTCGAGACAATTTGTTATTTATAAGTTGAAGTGAAGACTACTTCCCTTGATCTTGAGTTGTATTTGATTAAATTCACATGAAATCTCAAGTGATGTCCCTCGTTAAAGGAAAACAAAAGTATTGTTTCATAAATATCTCAAAGTTTTTGGATCTATTTTGTACAATTTATGGGGCATTTACTATCATTTCTTAGGACAAAAATGTAGGCCTAGCTTTACCCTTATAAATCGAGACGACAAGACAAGGCCAAATAGAGCTCCAAATGACAAACGTACACCAAAATTGGATTCAACATTAACAAAATTTTAATGATCCTAATTAACTACTCTAACAAACCTTTAATGATCCTAGCTAAAACATCAATAGAAATCATTAGTCTTAAATAAGTAATTAGTAATTACTATATCTAATCTTGTTTATCATAATTAAACTACAATATAATCGTACTATTATTTTTTAATTAATAAAAAATTAATCTATAATTATCGGTTTTTTTTAGTCTAATTAATAGAAAGTTGTCATATATGATTATTTCTAAAAGAAATGAACGAGCTTTGATTTTTCACGTATTTGACTGGAAATAAAACAAATGCAAAATATTCTTTATATTTATTTATTAATAAAATGATAAAATCTCAAAGCCTCATTTTTTTTATTCTTGCAGGCAAGAAAAAACAGGTG
The DNA here is from genome assembly GCA_019514585.1 of Dendrobium officinale. Lineage (NCBI taxonomy): Eukaryota > Viridiplantae > Streptophyta > Magnoliopsida > Asparagales > Orchidaceae > Dendrobium > Dendrobium officinale. The sequence goes on from CM033683.1 coordinate 15,540,395, forward strand.
GCGGCGGCGGCGATCCGCAATGCAAGATTTTCTTAAAAGGCTCGAAGCTGATATGCCAATTACGAAGCTGAAATTTTCATACACAACTCCCCTTGGCCTATTGGTTGAGAGCTTAGGCTTCCAACTAAGAGGTCTAAGGTTCGAGTCCATGTGTATGCGTTGTGTGTGTGAGTTTGCCTTAAATGGCCTAAATGTCCCAAAAAAAAAAAAAAAAAGCTGAAATTTTCTAGAAAAAAAAACTGAAATTTATCTTTATCCATATTTTTTTCTTTTTCAAAAGCCGCCACTACTTTATTGGTAAGTTATAATTTTCAAAAAGAGCTAAAAAACATTGAAGCTTTGTTTGGCAGAGCTTTCTTACTACTTTTTGAATTAATTTTCTAATAATTTTTTTTTTAGTTTACAAATTTTTTGTACTAAAAAGTTGTGTTAAAAAATAGTAAGAAAGCCGTCCGAAAAGAAACCGGAATCTCACTTTGAATTGATTGTTGAGTATGTTTATGAGCGAGCGTGCTGATTATCATCAAAGGAAAAAATAAGAAAAATTCTAAATTTAAAACCCTAATAATCCATGCAATTGATGACAAATTTCTTCTATTTATTTCCTTAAAAACATATAAAAAATTTATTTTGAATTAAATTGCTCAATTGTATATTACTACTTATGAAAATTTATCACAAACAAAATGGCCTCGATCGAACTCGTTCAAGTTCGTTATTGTTTGATTTCAATCTTGAAGCATGATATGAACCAAGATTCGAGTCTTTTGTCATTCTTAAGCATATTCGATGTCTTCTCCTCACTTGCAACTGGCCCCACAATGCCTTTCTCAGCAAATTCTATCTCATGCACCAGTCCTACGAGCCTTGCTAAGCAAGGTCATGTTTTCCTCACATGCAATCGATACTTTCATTGCCTTCTCCAACGAGATCTTGTTCTTGCATGAACTCAATCCTATTGTCATCATCCTTATCACACGAACAATTTGAATTGAAAAGTAGTCCATAAATACAAAAATGAACAGTTTGTTTTGAAAAAAAAACTTTCTAGCATATATATATATATACATATATATATTTGTTAAAGTAAACAATATAATTATTTGATCAATTACGTGCATTATGTAGTTATATTTCTATTTTTTTCCTCCTAAAAGTAGGAGTTATCTCTAAAATGAAAAATGGCAAAAGAACCTATGTAAATATATGCTTCCCATAATGTACTAAGTACTCAAAAACATGAGGTTGGCCACTTCTCTCACCCTTCTCGTAAGAGTAAGATATTGCAATTTTATAGTAAAAGTGTGTTGCAAGAAGGGATATATACTTTTTGCACATGGTTGAATGACTTGAGTAGTAAAGCTCAACTTTAGGACTTTTGAAGATAAACCAAAGCCATTTGGCTGCCTTCCCCACACGCAAGCTTTCATTGTTATTATCTTCTTATTTCTTGAAGCTTCTTCAATGACCCATAAAATTAAATGAGAAGCTTAACGGGACAAAAAAAAAAAATTAAGTCTGCATAAAGCCAATAGAAGATAACTGTTAGTTTGTCCAGCTCAGATTTGAGCTTGGTTCAAAAAGAGCTTTTGACTTGGAATTTTAGGGTGGCTCCGTACCCTTAATCCTAATTCCGTTTAGGGGAAAGGGTTTACGTGGAGAAATTGTGTTTGGTGTGTGGGACAAAGACAGCTATGGGTGCTATTCGAAATGGAAAAGCAAAGACAAAACAGTAACCAAACGAAAGCTGTTAGCTTTAACGGAAGCACATTGTTTCTGAAGCTCTGTTCTCAACTTCTCATATAACTTCAAAGTTGAAAAATATTCATCAAAATAGCATGCAGGAAATGAAGCGTCATCAACCACTTGGAAGGCAATTTTTCATATGCTAAGAGATAAAAGGTGTCTTTTAGTTCAAAAAGTATATCTTATCATAACTTTACAAAAATATTTTGAGAAAATTCTCTCTCTCTCTTTATACCTAAAGTATATTATTTTGATATATTTTTTTTGAAGAAATTTTAAATAAGAATATTTTTATTTATTTATTTATCAGAATAATTTTAAATGCTCTTGAATTTATTTTGAGTGTGTAATATTTGCATAAATTATATTATATTAATGTAAAAATTTAATATAATATTAAAGATAAAGCATTTTTATTTTAAAAAAATTACATACATATCATTTTATAACATCATATTTACATATCTAACTCTTATAACTTTTCATATTACATGCATACCTTCTTATATTATTTTAATATCAAATATACTATTTATATTTCTTTCCTATCACTCATATATTTTTTTTTTTACCATTCTTATTTGATATTAAAATAAATTATGGGTGATATGTATGTAATATTAAAATTTTAAGTGTTAAATATGTAAATAAAATTATATTATTTCGTATGTATGTAAAACTTTCTTTTATTTTTTACTATAGTATTTAACGATATTTTTTATTATTTTTTTAAAAAAAATCCTTATATTATATTAGTTTAACGAACGGTACACGGCGTTATGCACGCATAACTCGATCCCATACAGCGTATCCCACTTTTTATATTATTATATTCTCATCTGTACCCATATGTTTATTATAAATAGCAACCCATCTTCCCTTCAGCAAGCACTCAGCAAACCAAAGCATAACCCAATACTCCCAACCTACCAATCAACCCACACAGCCATGGCCTCCTCCCCCAGCTCCCCAACAATCCTCCTCCTCCTCCTCTCCGTCGCCACCTTATTCAGCCTCCTAACCACTCCCGCCTCCGCCGCCAACCGCCTGAACGCCGGCCAGTCGCTTGGACCCGGACAATCACTCGCACAAGGTGCCTACTTATTCATCATGCAGCAAGACTGTAATCTCGTTCTTTACGATAACAACAGAGCCGTCTGGGCCACGGGGACCAACGGAAGGGCCTCCGGCTGTGTTCTCAAGATGCAGACCGATGGCAATCTCGTAATTTATAGTGGAAGCAGAGTGATCTGGGCGAGCAACACCAATCGCCAAAATGGGAATTATTATCTCCTCCTCCAGAGAGATCGCAACGTCGTCATATACGATAACTCTAACAACGCTATTTGGGCGACTGGAACCAACGTTGGCAATGCTGCTGTTTTCGTCATCCCGCATAGCAACGGCACGGCGGCAGCATCCGGCGCAGCGCAGAACAAGGTGAAGGAGCTGTATCCTTGAAAGAGTAACATTAATACAGAGACGATGAAAGAAGTGTTGTTAGTATATGTGTTTTGAATAAAAAGGCATTGGCTCCTATGATGCTATTGCCTAAGCAAGTTAATTTTCCAGTGATTGTGTGTTGTTGCAATATGAATTTATCAAATAATTAGTTGGTTATCTAACTTATATATTTCACGAGCTTTTTGATGGTTAAATTATTGGGTTGAGTAACGAATTTGAATGAAACTATCTGTATGCTTATAGGAACGAGAGAGATAACTTGTTCAAAGAAAAAAAAAAAACCTTCAATGAGCCAAAGCTTGTTGGTAGGAGGGAAGATGAACTCTTATGTAGAGTGCTCACTACAAAAACTATGCCCGCTTCCTAACTGAGGGAGACTCACGAAAAAAATTAAGTCAAAAACTTATAATTATGTTATCAAAATTTTGGTTGTAATATGTCTCTATTTAAAAATAAATGGGGAATATAAATAATTGATATTATATTTATCTTAAAATAGATTTAAAAAAATTCTAGACTAGCTATCTTAATAACTTTTTGGTTAGGAGATGAGGATATGATTTTTTTTTTTTAAATAACACTTATTTATTTTTTATATAAATAAAAATAATTTGTGAGGTCAACTTTATTTTTTTTTATTTTTTAATATATTTTGAGATGATTACAATAATAAATATTTAATATTACACTCTTATTAAAACAAATCCAATAATTTAATTAAAAATCTATTCAAATAAAAAATGAAGTCAAAAGACTTACAAAAAAATTTTCCTATAAAAACATTTTTTAATATATATATATATATATACTTTACGGTTTATTTACCTATATTCAATCACTTTTTTGGAAGGATAAGGGAATATGTTTGATTATTTTTTTCTTAACTATGAAATTTAGTTATTTTTATATAAATAAATATCAAAGTAAAAATAACTTGTCAGATCATTTTTTTAAAGTCATTAAACTTATTTTAAGATTAATATAATATAAAAATAAGTTTCATTACATTCATCTAAAAATAGATCCAAAGACTTCAAAATTCTTTCTAATCTAAAATCTAATTAGAAGATTTTGACAAATTTTTTTCTTATAAAACATATTTTAAATTTCGCATAATATATATAATATTATATATATTATTAAAACTATATCATAAGTTTTATTTACCTATATAGTCTACACTCGAATTTTCTCGACACGAGATCTAAAATATTGAGTTGAAAAGCTTGATCAAGAAGAACTCATGAAGTCGTTCAGCCTTCAAGATTATTATTCCAAAAAATTTTACTGCTCCTGCTGAATACTTATCAACTTACTAGACAGTTTTTCCCTATAGTATCTCATCTTCCCCACTCAATAAAACCATTAATGTGATGACACCGAGTTGGATAATATCCGAACCGATCATGATCAATTGACACAGTGATCTGATCATTTAAGCAATAGAGAGTTACTGAGCTCGTTAGATTTTTCTCGTCGAGCCGTTTGATTCGATTACAAACATGTCGAATTTGAAAATCATTTGGCCATCCAAATAATATTATGAAGCTTTCAAATATGCTTGAAAACATTGATTTCTACCCATTGGGGTTATAATTGGACCTATTTTGTTATAGTTAGGGGTGAAATCAGGAAAATGTAGGGTGGGCTCTTGCCCTCCCTAAATACTAAGCATTTTAATTATTTTGTTCACATTCAATAATTATAGAGTTATAGTTGCCGAAATTCTTTGAATTCTTTTTCTATTTTATACATAAAATTATACATTTCACAATCCTATCAGGCATATCCTCAAAAGATAGACTAGTTCCAACCCTAGTTATATTCGATTCACCTCATTGAGGTGTTCAATTTGAATACAAATATTTTGAAATTGGAGTTATGAGTTCGAATGGTCCCAATTTAATTTGAAATAAGCCGAGTTATTTGGGAACAACTCCCCTATACTGAGTAAAAAAAATTATTATCATTGTTGATTGTACGCAGTGGCGCTACATTTGACATCTTGTCGGCGGTCCACTCAACCAGCTACCAGCATTTCCTAGATGAGTTGTTCGTCCGTGAGTGTTCTTAGGCCATCTCCAACTGAAAAACTCAATTTTCACTCTCAAATGCAGTAACTCATCTTCAACCTAACTTCATTTTTTTCTCATCGATCTTTTTATATATTTATTTCTAATCATATATATAGGTATCATTTTTTTTAATAAGACATATTTATAATATTTTTAACAAAATTATTCTTACTCGATAAATTATTTCGAAATACAAATATACACTAAATAAAACTAATATTTATTAAATAAAATAAAAATTACATTAGAACACATAAATATGATTGAATAAATAAAATACACATGCAACTAAATATTAGAATGGCAACTAAAGTTGATATTAAAATTTTAAACCTAAATTAATAATATAATTTTTTTAATCCTAAAAAAAAATAAAAATAAAAATAAAAACTTAGGAAAACATAAATAAGCAACAAAAATATACTTTAATTAATATTGATGTCGCACTGCTAATCTAATGATGTTTTTGGGGCATTTTGTGTTCAAATGGAGCTGGCGACAAACGACATACACTCCTAATACGCGCTCTCAGTTGGATATCTCCTCTCTCTACTTCTCCCCCTCACGACTCTCATATTAATGCTTCCTTTGTTTCGGCCTTTTTTTTTCCTTTTCTATTTAGAAACAAAGAAATTATTTTTTTGTCGTTGTTTGGGTGAGACGCTTCTATAGAAATTCTTTTTAGAGAACTTCATTTTTCTAATTTTTTGAGAAGTTTTTGATATTTGTTTCTCCGTTGGAAAACTACATTCTCTTAACTATTGTTTCAAAAACTATCTTTTTTTTAAGTAGAGGAAGAAATAAAGGAAGCTTAAGAAAAAAAAATGTTGGGATTTACCGATTTAGTCTTCTCCATCGCTCCACCCAACCCAACATTGATAAAGATATTATTTTAAATTTTGCTTAAATAATTTATTAATGATTTAATATATCAAAATAAATTTGAATAACATTCATACATCGTTCAAATAAACTTTATTCAATGTTGATATCCTAGATGATAAAACCATAATAGAGCATGAATGATCTTTATTTAAAAAAAAAATCAATCATAATTATAACATGGTTTGAATAAGACATTTATGCATATTTCTTCTATTTTAAACATTACGGGGAGTATAAAATCAAATTTCTTGATGATATTTGATAGGGAAACTCCGAGACAACCTTTTTTTTTTTTTTTTCTAAAGGGAAGCAAAGGAAAAATACAACAAATAGAATTAAAGGCGCAAAAAAGCTCAGGAAACGACCGAGGCTCCCAGCGACCCAGACGCCTCGCACGGACCGTCCAATAAAAGGTTGCCACAAGCAAAACGACCTGGCCGCGAGCCCCGACCACATCATTACTATAGTCCATCGAAACAACAAATCAGCCAACCAAAAAATCATATCAACTCCGATGAGAGATGAAGAGAACGACAAACATGAAAATTCAACGTCGACGACAGCCTCTCCCCCAAAATTTCCCCCGAGTTTGAGCATTGACAATAGGTTTAGCACAAACCACCGAGAAATCATTACCAGGGTCCGAGTCCGCTCCAACATCAGAAAATTCAGATTCCGAATCACCATCCGTTTCACCAACCAACCAGTTAATTTGGTTCCTAATCTCCAAACCAGAACAATCATCCAAACAGTTAGCCATAGATTGCGAATTAATCAAATTCACAGGAACCTCAACAAGCATGTTCACAATCGGACCACATTTCTCACTGACATCAAGAAAATGAGGCTCCGCCTCACCCATATCCGGTTCCATAACAACAATCGAGTTATCAGCAGCACCATCCGCTAAAGTATTAAAATTCTCAGTAGCGATAGCTGCCTTGATGACATTGCTAACAGAAGTTAAAGCATTATGAACAAAAGGTGTGGCATTAGGAGATAAAACACCTGAAACAGCCTCAGACAAAACTCCTCTAACACATTTCACCCCATTTTCTACCAAAGCAGATTTAGGGTCATTTAAAATGCATTGAACTAAAGTAATCGGAACGGACTCAACAAAAGTAATAGGCGTTTCTAAATTTGTAGGAATAGCAGAAAGATTCAGATCATCATTAACAGTAATGCAATCAACCTCAGCACCCTCACGAAGCACCACCCCATCCAACACCAACGGCAAAGAGGAAACTGTAAGTACAGTATCCAAAGGTTCAGACAGAACAACACCAGCATTAACTTCATCTAATTCATCACCAACCGACGTAACAACAGGTAAATCCTGAGCATCAGAAACAAGTGCCCCCCCCCCCCCCCCCAATGCAGGAGGAGGAACATCAATAACCGGCCGGCACGTACCCTTAGCGTGCCCGATACATTTACACACAGAACAAAAATTAGGAAACTCGTCTAAAATCACATCATGAACATAACTCAAAGAATCAGAACCAAGCCAAACTTGTTTAGGATAGGATTTAGTGATATCAAGCTCAACTAAAACATGGGCATTTGATGGACGAGAACCCACCGAAGTAGCTTCATCAATTTTTAAAGGTTTACCAAAGATCTCAGCTAGACCAAAAAGAATACGTGGGGAAAAAAAATGTGGGCGAAGGCGAGGAAACGAAATCCATATCGGAATAATCAGTGATTCCACGCCAATATCCAGAGTCGGAGATCATTTAGTTAACTTCATGTAGCAGTTGTAAACAAGGTAGGAATGGTGACAAAACACCCTGCGATAATCAAGATCGTTTGCTAACTTGATAAGGATGTGAGATTGATCTAACACAGTCACAGAAGACTAAAGTTGAAGTGAAGACTACTTCCCCTGATCTTGAGTGATATCCGATTAAATTCACGTGAAAACCTAAGTGAAGTTCCTCATTTAAGAAAAAAAAAAAAGAAATGATTATTTAAAAAATAAATTTTAAAAAAAAAAAGTATATTTAACAAATTAGGACTATCCAAATCGGGTCACGGGTCGGATTCAGGCCCAACCCGGACATGTTCGACCTAACCCATTTTTGCAAACGGGTCAATTTTCGGAACCGGACCCGAACCCAGCTCGCTTCGGGTAAGTTTTATTATATTTTTTTTATTTAATATGATTTATTTAAACTTAAATCAAATTAAGGTGAGATTTACTTCAATCAATTTAAAATAAACCAAGCTTAATTTAGTTTGGGCAACATGATCTATTATTTTTTGAAAATAACAATTACTTATTTCATAACAATCTTTTAAAATCCTCCAAAATTAATTAAAAATGGGTTAAACCAGATTGATTTCGGGTTTCCGGGTCAACCCGAACTCGACCCGATTTTACAAACGGGTCCAAATTCCTAAGCCAAACTCGACCCGGTTCGTGTTCGGGTTGACCCAAACCTGAAATTTTTTAGCCGAATTTTCGGGTTGTGTGCAGTATTAATGATCTTAACTACTCTAAAAAACCTTTAATGATCTTAGCTTAAACCTCAGCAGTCATAATTAGTCTTAAATATATTAGTAGTAGTTACTATATCTAAAACTTGTCTATCATAATTAAAATACAATCTAATCATAATATTATTTTTAAATTAATAAAATATAATATCTAATTAACTTAATTGGTCTTTTTGTTAATCTAGTTAATACAAAGTTATCATATAGATTATTTCTAAAAGAAATGAAAGAGCTTTGATTTTTCAAGTGTTTGATATGAAATAAAACTAATGCAAAATATTATTTATTAAAAAAAAATCCCGAAGCCTCTTTTTTTATTTTGGCAGGGAACCAAAAACACGTGGCCGCGGGACCAAAGTACAAGATTTTTTTTTTTTTTTGGAGGGGAGTACAAGATTTTCTATAAGCCTCGAAAATGAAATGACAGTAACGAAGCTGAAATTTTCTTTAAAAAAAAAATGAAAATTATCTTTATCCAAATCATTTTTTTTGCAGAAGCCGCCACTCCTTTAATGGTAATTTATAATTTTCAAAAAGAGCTAAAAAACATTGAATTTTGCTCTGAATTGATTGTTGAGTATGAGCTGGCGAGCTGATTTTGAAGAAAATTGCTCCATCATATTTTTAGTTAAGGCTTATGAAAATTCATCACAAATAAAATGGACTCCAACTTGGTTTGAATTCAACCTTGACTCAGTTAGCATTGTATGAATCAAGCAGGGTCAGATCTATAAATAATTATTAATGAGGGCACAAATTGATAATTTATAAATTACTCTCAATGATTTTCTGATGATTTTTTTGGCTTTTTATTTATTAGTTTATAGTGATGTAATATTTTTATCTTTCAAAAATATTAATATTCTTATTTTTAATATTTTATTAAATTATATATTTTATTATTTGTATTAGATACAAATCTATAATTACTTTATTTAATTTAAATATTTAAGTATTAATTTTATTAAAAGCATCATTATATATATATATATATATATATATATATATATATATATATATATATTAAAACATCATTATAGATCGCTTAGTGAATAATGATTTTGTAGATGTCCCTGTTACTTTTATGGATCCTCAAGGATTAATGTATAATGTGAAGGATAATTCGGGCATTGATCTTCGAGTCCAGCTCGACTGGCTTCATGAGTATAGTTCTGACTATGATTCTGATTATGTGGAATCAATTGGAGATGGAGATCCTGGTAAATCTTTTAATTTGTTGCGCGACAAACCTCTTGTTTCTGTTGCCTCTCGTGGTAGGTCTCGTGGTCGGGGCAGATGTGGTCGCTGATTGCTGCGTTGGTTTTGTTTTACTGGCCATTATGTGTTGTTTTGGGTTGCTGATCTTGTTGATTTTCTATTGTTGGGTTGCCTTTGTGATCTGTTTGTTGCCCGTTTAAATAGTTTTTATATGGACGATGTGGAAGCAGTGTTGCTGCAAGCATCGTGGATGGCCAGGGTTGGTTGGCAACCTGTTTGTCCCTTTTCTTTCGATTTTGTGTTTACCAGTGGATGGCCCCGCCCTGACAACCTGAAGCTGGTCTAAGTCTGAGTCTTTCGACCCTTTAATCTTAATGGTCTTTTCTTTGTTTTTGTTGTTCTTCCTGTAAGCTTGTGCTGTGGCCCTTTGTGAGGTCTTCTTTTGTAACATTTCTTTATTAATGAATTTGATATATATATATATATATATATACATATCACACACATTTAAAAAAATAAAAAAGTAAAAAAATCACACACACATATTTGTGACGAATTAAGAAAAAAGAAAATAGAGGATTAATATCTGATATAAATATAATTTAAGTTATAATTAGTAAAATTTGATTGCCGGATCGCCCTTGTAGTCTAATGGTTAGACTAGTTCTCATAATCCTCAAGATCTAAGTTTTAATACCATGGATGTCACATTTTGATTTTAAATGACTAAATGTTATGAGCGTTTAGTTTTAATTTTAATTTATCTATTTTTTTTAATGGGCCAATGGGGGCCCTTGGGGTTTTAAATGTTAAAGCAATGTGAGTTGTTTCTATTAATTGGCTAGTGGGGGCCCTAGGGGATTTTAAATGGTCAAGATTTATTGGCTTTAATTTCTATATGTTTATGTTAATGGGCCAGTGGGGGCCAATGCCTTTGTCATTCTTGAACTTCGTTGTCCACTTCTCCTCACTTGCAGAGAAAATTATTCTGTGTGGATTCCGAACGTGTTCGGAGGCGAATTCGGGCATGCCACATCACAGGAGCCCAGCGCCATCCAGTGATGTGGCACGTCTACATTCGTCTCCGAATACATTCGGATTCCACACAGAATAATCTCTCCACTTGCATGTAGTCTTGCGATGCCTTTCTTAGCAAACTTTGTTGCATGCATGAATCTCATGATGCCTTCCTAAATGAGGAGAAATTATTCTTTGTGGAGACCGGACTCAGAACACCGTTCGGAGACCAACCAGAGTGCGTCACGTCAGCGATACCGAGCAGTAACGAGCTGCTGTACTGAGCGATGGGTGATGTGGCGCATTCTGGTTGATCTCAGGACGGAGTTTGACGTCTGCACGGAAAAATTAATCCTAAACTTGTGTTCAAAATTTTCACTATCTTCTAGCCGTACCAAAAATAAAATGCCAACTACTGAAGCTGAACATGTGGCTATGATAATCTGAAGCCAGCGAGATGATAGTGAGGCTAAATTAAGCTATCTTCTCGCTGTATCGAAAATGAAATGCCAACAAAAAAAAATACGAGGTTAACTTAAGCTACTTAACTCAGTTAAAAAAAAAACAAAACAAGAAAGCACGAGGCGGCGATGGTTCTGAAGGGAAAATTTTTACGTCCGATGTCCGGATTTGTCAGGACACTAATTCAGACACGTCACATTACCAAAATATACCGGAACCCAATGTATTCGGGTGTCGTGGCGCATCTGAATTAAATGTCCAGACATCCAGCGACCGGACGTAATAATTCACCTTCTGAAGGAGAAGAGGGTTTGAATTTTCCGATATCATCTCGCTGTATCGAAAATGAAATGCCAATTAATGAAGTTGTGCATGTGGCTACGATATTCTGAAGCTAGCGGCAACAATTGATGGTTATCTATATCATTTATTGTTTATCACAATTTATGAATATCACTATAAATATTATTTATTTTTTATTAAAATTGATAATTATCTATTAATTATATTAAGACAACAACATTTTTACCTATTTCGTAAAGTTGTTATAGGAAAATAATTCTTTAAAGTTACTCCCCTCATAGGAGGTGAGTCATTTGAGAGGGAATTCGAGCATGAGTTGAGGAACTTGAACATGAATAGTTCTAGCTTTACCCATGTAAATTGAGATGACAAGACAAGGCCAAGCATACCTCCAAATGACAAAAGGACACCAAAATTGGATTCAACACTAAACAAAATTTGAATGATCCTAATCGATACAATCCTCAAAAAATTATCTTGATCCGGCACAAATCTCGAGAAAAAATCAAACTTGGAAAATTTCCTTATAACGAATGCCTTATGAATTATGATAAAACGGTATGCGGCGTAATGCACGCATAAGGGCAACTCCAATGGCTTGTTTGTCGTTCTTGCTTTGCTCCAACCGACCGTCATTTTTGACGCCATTTGATCGTGGATGAACAGTGCGATGCCAATATTGGTGTGCACTGTTCATCTGCGTCATTTTGTTGGTCTCTACCGAACTTGCAGAACTTGCGGAAGAAAGGCGCGAACAATGGTTACAGGGCAAAATGATATTCGATTGGAGATGAATCACAACATTTTTCGGTTCCACTGCATTTTGGTGTAAAAAATGAGATTTTTTGTTGGAGATGCCCTAACTCGATCCCATATGGCGTATCCCATTTTTTATATTATTATATTCTGATCCGTACCCATACATTCATTATAAATAGCGACCCATCTTCCCTTCAGCATCCACTCAACCAACCAAAGCATAACCCAATACTCCCAACCTCCCAATAAACCCACACAGCCATGGCCTCCTCCCCTAGCTCCCCAACAATCCTCCTCCTCTTCGTCGCCACCTTATTTAGCCTCCTAACCACTCCCGCCTTTGCCGACGACCGCCTGAACGCCGGCCAGTCGCTTGGACCCGGACAATCACTCGCACAAGGCGGCTACTTATTCATTATGCAGCAAGATTGTAACCTCGTTCTCTACGATAACGGCGGAGCAGTTTGGGCCACAGGGACCAACGGACGGGCCTCCGGCTGCGTTCTTAGGATGCAGACCGATGGTAATCTCGTAATTTATAGTGGCAACAATGCTATATGGGCGAGCAACACCAATCGCCAAAATGGAAATTATTATCTCATCGTCCAGAGAGATCGTAACGTCGTCATATACGATAACTCTAACAATGCTATTTGGGCGACTGGAACCAATGTTGGCAATGCTGTTGTTGTCGTCATCCCGCATAGCAACGGCACGGCGGCGGCGTCCGGCGCCGCGCAGAACAAGGTGAAGAAGCTGCATCCTTGAAGAGTAACATTAATACAGATCGAGACGATGAAAGAAGCTTTATTAGTATATATTTTGAATAAAAAGGCATTGGCTCCTGCGATGCTATTGCCTAATTAAGCAAGTTAATTTTCCGTTGATTGTGTGTTGCTGCTGCAGTATGAATGATTGTATCAAATAATTAGTTTCTTTTCTAAATGATATATTTCACGAGCTTTTTACAAGTAAAATTATTGGGTTGAGGAACGAATTTGAATGAAACTACGAGATAAGTTGTTCAAAGAAAAAAAAAAACTTCAATGAGCCAAAGCTTGTTGGTAGGGAACTTTTATTTGGTGTGGTCACAGGACGTAGCTCTACGTTCGGCCGCCAGTAGAATCGCGCCACGCGTTCTCACTATTTACCTCGCGCCTCGACAACCCGACCCGGAACGGACCCAGGATGGCTCGGTATTTCTCGATTTTGCTAGGTATTGCTCGGTACTACTCGGTATTGCTATGTATTGGTCGATTTTGCTCGGCAATAACCAATACCGAGCAAATACCGAACAATACCGAGTTGTACCGATTTTTTTCTAGAAAAAAATACCGAGTAATACCGAGCAATACCGAGTTGTTATATTTAACTTAAAATAGATTTGAAATTTTTTTAACTATCCTAATAACTTTTTTGTTAGGAGAAGCTGATATGATTTTTTTTAATTTCAAAAATAACACTTATTTATTTTTTAAATCAATATTAAAAATAAAAATAATTTGTGAGGTCATGTTTATTTTTATAAATTTTTAATATATTTTGAGATTATTACAATAATAAATATTTTATATATACTGTACGGTTTATTTATCTATATTGTCCACTCATCTTAATCACTTTTTTGGAAGGATAAAGGAATATGTTTGATTATTTTTTTTAACTATGAAATTTAGTTATTTTTATATAAATAAATATCAAAGTAAAAATAACTTGTCAGATCATTTTTTTTAAGTCATTAAACTTATTTTTATTTTAAGATTAATATAATATAAAAATAAGTTTCATATTACATTCATCTCAAAAAAGATCGAAAGACTTCAAAATTCTTTCTAATCTAAAATCTAATTAGAAGATTTTGACAAATTTTTTCTTGTAAAAATATATTTTAAATTCCGTACATAATATTATATATATTATTAAAACTATATCATAAGCTTTTTTTACCTATAGTCTACACTCGTATTTATTCGGATCTATTACACGATGATTTAAAATATTGAGTTGAAAAGCTTGATCAAGAAGAACTCATGAGTCGTTCAGTCTTCAAGATTATTATTCCAAAAATTTTTACTGCTAATCTATTACACGGTGAGTGAATATATATAAATTCTAATACAGAGAATGCAAGAAAGTACAATTATAATGACGTGGCTGTTTCTTTAATCTGCTGACGTGGAGAGTTCCTTAACAGCCCACCTCAAATTAATCATTATGGGATCGAATGGTTAATGTGGACCGTAGCATCTGAAACCTGCTGATCGAAAGAGTTTTGGTAAGGATGTCGGCGATTTGGTCAGTTGTGCAGATGTGAGCTAAGTTTATATATATGTCCCTGCCGAATGTGATCACTAATAAAATGGTAGTCGATTTCAATATGCTTAGTTCTCGCGTGAAAGGCAGGATTATTGGCGAGAGCTATTGTGGAGGTATTGTCGCAGTGAATTGTTGTTGGAGATGCTTGCGGAATACAAAGATCTGCCGCCAGTCTACGAATCCACAGAATGTCTGAAGTGGCGGAGGATAGGGATCGGTATTCCGCCTCGGTAGATGATCTTGCGACGGATGTTTGCTTATTAATTAACAGACCAAGAAATTAAGTTGGGACCGAGAAATGTGATGAAGCCGGACATCTATTAGTCGGCGTCTGTATAGGTATGTAGATGCATGATACCGATGGTAAGGGGAAGGCCGTGATCGATCGATCCTTTGACATAGCGTAGAAGGCGCTTGAGAGCTTGGTAATCACATTTGCGAGGTTGATGCATGTGTTGGCAGATAGAGTTGGTTGCAAATGCGATATCGAGTCTTGTGATAGATAGATACTGCAGCGAACCTGCTAATTTGCGGAAAAATTGTGGATCCGGATATGGTTGTTCGTCCATGGAGGTAGGTGGATGGGTAGGCGTAGGAGTGGCCGCTGGCTTGCATTCAGAGAATCCTTCATGAAGAAGCAGATCTTATGCATAGTGGGATTGGCTTAAAAAATAGCCAAAGTTAGTTTTAATAACCTGAATGCCCAAGAAGAGGGAGATGTCGCCCAGCTGTTTGAGGCTAAATTCGAAGTGAAGTTGATGCAAAATGTGTTCAATTTTGTCAGGATTGTTACCTGTAATGAGAATATCGTCGACATATATTAAAATGAACAAGCAGATATCATTTTGTTTGAGGAGAAGAAGAGAAGGATCATGCTGAATGTGAAGCCGAGAGTTTGCAAGAACTTTTTTAGTTTTTGAAACCACTGTTGAGGCGACTATTTGAGACCGTAGATCGATTTGTGGAGTTTGCAAACGTAGTTGGGGTGTTGTGCGTCCTCGAATCCTTGAGGTTGTTTCATGTATACCTCATCTTGTAACTCGCCGTGAAGAAAAGCGTTCGAGATGTCGAGCTGAGTTATCGGCCAGTTACGATTTAAAGCAACTGTGATCAGCATCCAAATGGTGACCATTTTAGCTACCGGACTAAAGGTCTTGATAAAATTCACGCCGAACTCCTGAGAACAGCCTTGGGCGACGAGACGAGCCTTGTAACGATCAATTTGTCCGTTAGGAAGAAGCTTTGTCTTGAATGTCCACCTGCTACCAACTATTGGCTTGTTGGTAGGAGCAGGTACAAGTGACCAGGTCCCTTGTTTTTGCAGAGCAATATATTCGGAGGACATAGCAGAGCGCCAATGACCGTGTTTAGAGGCTTCGGTGTAAGTTGTAGGTGTGGGGTTCTCAGAGTGAACGACATATAGATTGAAGATTTGTTTGGGCTTAGATATACCAGATCGAAGGCGAGTTTACATATGGTGCTGGGGAATCGGTGGATTGGACGGGTTTTTGAAAGGAACAGGTTCTGTGATGTGGTCGGAGGAGTTGAGAACGGGAACTAATGGGTTGGTTTCTGTTATTGGAGGTGTAGTGTTGTGATTAGATGAAATGGTGGAGGAAGGAACCAAAAGAAGAGGAGAGTAGAAATCAGAACTGGTGTTATTTTTCTCTGAAGGATTGATTGTGGAGAAGGAAAAAATATGTTCATAGAAAACGACAAGGCGGGAAATGTATATACAATTTTGTGAAATTTGAAGGCAGCAATAACCTTTATGCTGAGTCGAGTTACCGAGGAATATGCATTCCTGGGATCTTGAAGACAATTTGTGCTGAGCGTAAGGTTTTGTCCAGGGAAAGCATAGACACCCGAGCGTGCGAAGATGGGAATAGGATGCTTGAGTGCCGTGTAACCAAAGATATGGAGTTTGATTCTGAATAGCAGATGACGGGAGGCGATTAACGAGATAGTTCGCGGTGGATATGGCTTCAGCCATAAAGAAGTGGGAAGATAAGCAGCATGAAGAAGCATCCGAGTAAGATCTAGAAGGTGTCGATGCTTGCGCTCGGTAGTGCCATTCTGCTGAGGTGTGTGCAGGAAACTAATTTGATGGGTTATGCCGTGGTTATTCAGGTAAGTACGAAATGCGGTGCTGGTAAACTCTCCGCCACCGTCTGACCGATAAGTTTGAACTTTAGTATTGAATTTGTTGTTAACAAGATTACAAAATTGTTGAAACTTAGCTAGTACTTCATTTTTAGTTTGGAGTAGATACAGCCATGTGGAACGAGTGAAATCGTCAATGAATGTAACGTAGTAATGAAATTCATTTAAAGAAAGTGTAGGTGCCGGACCCCAGACGTCCGAATGGACGAGCTGGAACGGCTTATTACAAACAGAATTACTAAGGGAAAAGGGTTGTTTGTGACTTCTTGAAACGTTACATGAAATGCAGATAGTATTAAAAAAACAATCTGATATTTCTGGATCTAATTTGGCTAGCAGTTGAAGCTTTCGGCCATGAGGATGGCCAAGGCGTGCGTGTAATATCAAAAATCTGCTCCAGGATCGTCCAGGACGATCTGGATCGTCCTGGGACGATCAGTGGAAAGTTTGCTCCAGAATTTGCCCAGTTTTGCTCCAGGTGATTTTTTGTACATATCGTCCAGGCCGATTTGGACATCGTCCAGGCCGATCGGCACTGTAGAAAATATCGGCCTGAAACAAGTTCTGGGAACCGTCCAGGACGATCGGGACGATCGAATTTTGGTCTGATCGTCCCGGGACGATCTGGCGATCGGCCGGGCCGATCTGAAGATTATAAAGCTGATTTCAATCGTTTTGAAGAGAGAGAAAAATCAAATTAAAATATCTGATTTTCTGAGGAGAGAGAAAGTCGAGAGATTTTGGAGAAAAGTTGATTTTCGGACGACGCGGAGCCGTTTTCGTCCGAGGAGACTGTTCAGAATATTGCTGTACGTGAGGTAAGGCACATTCCGCCTTTCTCAATTTTCAGTTCCGTCGAGTTTGGCGGTATATTCTGTCCGGATTTTGTTTCCGTTACTGTTTTTCGTCCGTATCTTTTGATTGGTTCAGTTTTCACCGCGTAACTTTCCGTATATTGTTGACGTGCCGAGTGTGCACATTTTGGTTATTTTCCGAAGATTTTTGTCTGGGTATTTTTGATTCGGCGGAGTTTTTCGTAGACTATAATTTTCTGTGAAATTGTAAATTCTCTGTGCAGTAGAATAAGTGTTCTGGAATGTAATTATCTATATTCTGTGCGAATTTGGTAAATTTTCTTTGCAGGAAATTTTGTGTAAATTCTGTCTACTACCGTTGTGCTTCCCGATTTTTATCTGATTTCTGATTTGTCCGGATTTCTTCTGAATTGAAATGCTATGTGTATAAGCTATAAAAAGGGAGTTATAAGGGGCCTGAATCCTATGAGATTCAGTTAGTGTCTAGAAAGTCTGAAATGATCTCAAATCTGAAATCTGATATCTGTTCTGTTCCGAATCCGATGAATTCTATTCTGGTGCTATAAGCACATTTGTTCTGGTGCCGTGAGCACAAAGGGAGGCATAAGGGGCCTGGATCCTATGAGATTCAGTCAATGTCTGGGAAGGGAGGCATAAGGGGCCGGAATCCGTAGAGATTCCGTCAGTGTCGGGGCATTTAGCTATGAATAAAATATTATCTGATATCTGATTTGATTAATTCGGATTTCTGTATCTGTTCTGTTTTCTGTATCTGTTCTGTTTTCTGTAGCTGTTCTGTTGATACGATCTGAAATTCTGTTTCTGATTTAATATGATTTCTGTTTCCGTACCATTCTGTTCTGATATGATCTGTTTCTGATTTCTGTACGATTTTGACTCTGTTGATTCTGATGTGTACAATATCTGATTCTGATGTGATCTGTTCGTATCTATTCTGATTTGTTCTATTTCGTTCTGATATGTCCGATTTGATATCTATTCCGATTTCTGTTCTGATTTCTGTCTGATGAGTTTGGTTTTGGATTCTGAGAGTTTAGATTGGTGGTTTGTTGCTTTGCTGAGCTGTTGAGCTCACCCTTGTTTTCTGGTGGTTTTCAGGTTCTGGGAAAGGGAAGGAAGTCCAGGACTAGAGTTCAGAGTCTGATCCGTATAGGTATCATTTGTACTTTTGATTTTTGTACAGTCATGGCTTTTCTGTTCTGTCTTTCTTTCTGTTTCAAAAGCCATGTACTGTATTTGT
Source organism: Dendrobium officinale (assembly GCA_019514585.1). Taxonomy (NCBI): domain Eukaryota; kingdom Viridiplantae; phylum Streptophyta; class Magnoliopsida; order Asparagales; family Orchidaceae; genus Dendrobium; species Dendrobium officinale. The sequence goes on from CM033683.1 coordinate 15,559,381, forward strand.
AGATGATTGTTTTGAGGAAAAGAAAGAAAATATAGATGTTTTTTGTTCCGCTGCATTTGGTGACTTATAGTAGCTCTGTTGTTCTGTGTTTGTGTGTCTGTTGAGTTATTTGGAAGATTCAGTTCAGAACCAAATTCCAAAGCCAGATCCTGGATAAGAAGGTTCTGTCGCGATCCGGCTCGGGCGGGATCCGTCCCCGTCGGGTCGGGTCGTGACAAACTTTAGTGGTATCAGAGCACTGGTTTTGGAAATTGGTTGGATTGTAAGACAGAGCTATAGGAAGTGATCAGTGAGTCTGTCTGGGGGTAGTTTTGGGTCGTTTGGCTTTTTATTGTGTTGTTTTTGTGATAGTTTTTCCGGATTTTCTGGATTTTTCTTTATGGATCAGCCAGACCCAGACATGACAGACGGGCAGAGTGCCAGTCAGGCAGCACCAGTGGGGAGTACAGCCCCAGTGGCTGGTGCAGATACACTGTCTCAGTTTGCTACGCTTGTTGCTCAGATGATGAGCGAGACTCAGAGCAGGGCTTCTACTGTTAGATCTGAGGACATTGATAGACACCTGCAGTTATTTTTGAGGTTGAAGCCTCCGAGATTTGAGGGCGCTGTTGAGCCCAGAGCAGCCGAGGAGTGGCTGAGGAGATTGGAAAAGACTTTTGACGGGATGCAGTGTCCTGCAGACAGGAAGGTTCCGTTAGCCGTTTTTCTGTTAGACGGAGAGGCTGAGCACTGGTGGGAAGGCCAGCAAGCAGCCAGATTTCAGGGCAGGCTGAACTCTTTGATTACCTGGGAAGAGTTCACTGAAGTGTTTCGAGAGTGGTTTGTTCCCCCTTCTGCACGACAGCAGATGCAGGAGAGTTTTCTGAGGCTTGTTCAGGGGAGCAAGACAGTGATGCAGTACGAGGCTGAGTTTACTGCATTAGCCAGGTACGCTCCGTTGCTGGTTAGTACGCCTGCTGAGAGGTGCTACAGATTTTTGAGAGGGATTGCGAGACACTTTGAGGCAGCCTTTGATACCATTTCGGATTACTGACTTCTCTGAGCTTGTGGAGCGAGCTCGTCTGATAGAGAATGACATGACGGCTACTCAGCAGCGGTGGACTGCGAGTAGGAAGAGATTTGGAGGTGAGACTTCTGGCAGTGGTTCCTCTGGGAAGAGGAGATTTATAGCTGGTTCTGGATCCGTTGATTCCAGGAGGAGTGGAGGGTCATCTGGTACTGCTACCAGTACGACGAGTTCTGGATCTGTTAGTACGGCACCTGTGTGCCAGAGTTGTGGACGGCGATACCATGGCCAGTGCTACAGGATAGATGGTCTTTATTTCAGATGTGGTCAGCCGGGACATAGGATTGCAGAGTGTCCACAGACTGGCTTTGATCGGCGTTCTGAGTTCCGATCTGAGGGCTTTGTTAGACCTGCCGGTTCAGCAGGAAGACCGAGGACTGTTCCTCCTCGTCCTGAGGGAATTTCTGGTAGAGGTGGTGGTACTAGTTCTGGACCACGGAGACCACCTACAGTTCAGAGGGAGTAGAGTAGTTCTGTTGCTTCAGCTCCTGCTCCAGTTCAGCCACGAGTTTACAGCCTGAGTCAGCAGGAAGCTCGTGATGCTCCGGATGTTGTGACAGGTACGGTTTACATTTCTGATCAGCCCTGTCGTGTTTTGTTTGACTCTGGAGCGAGTCACTCTTTTCTGTCCGAGCGATGTTTTGAGACTTTACATTCGGATTCGACGGTTTTACCGGTTTCCTTGTCTGTGATTTTACCGGCTGGAAATCCTTTGATTGCTCGGAAATTTTGTTTGTGTGAGATTGACATTGCTGGCAAGAAGTGGAAATCTAATCTGATTTTGTTGCCGATTTCGTCTTATGATGTGATTTTGGGGATGGATTGGCTGAGTCGGTATGAGGCTCAGATTGACTGTCTGAAGAAGCAAGTGAGTTTGCTTGTGGCCGGAGAGAGAGTTGTATTCCAGGGATTGCGAGGTGTTCTTTCCAGTCTGATTTCTGCGTTGGAGGTGAGCAGAATGTGGAGGAAAGGATGCCAGTATTTTTGGCTTCGGTGCGGGATTTGAACCTGGAGGTTGGTTCTGTTTCTGAGATCCCAGTGGTACGGGAGTTTGCTGATGTTTTTCCTGAGGAGTTGGTTGGTTTACCTCCGGATAGAGATGTGGAGTTCTCTATCGATGTTTTTCTGGGTACAGCTCCTATATCAAAAGCTCCGTACAGGATGGCACCGAAAGAACTTTCCGAGTTGAAAGTTCAACTTCAGGAGTTGGTTGACAGAGGTTTTGTCCGTCCTAGTGTTTCTCCTTGGGGAGCACCTGTTCTGTTTGTGAAGAAGAAGGACGGGACACTCCGTATGTGTGTGAATTACAGAGATTTGAACAAGATCACGATCAAGAACAAGTATCCTTTGCCTCGAATTGACGATTTGTTTGACCAGCTTTCCGGATCTTCAGTATTTTCGAAGATTGACTTGCGATCCGGATATTATCAGGTGAAGGTGAAGGAAGCGGATGTGGTGAAGACAGCTTTCAGTACTCGGTACGGGCACTATGAGTTTTTGGTTATGCCTTTTGGGGTAACCAATGCGCCTGCGATTTTCATGGATTTGATGAATCGAGTATTCAGGGAGTTTTTGGATCAGTTTGTGATCGTCTTTATTGACGATATTCTGGTATATTCTGCTTCTGAGGATGATCATGCCAGACACTTGAGGATTGTGTTGGAGACTCTGAGGCGGCATCAGCTGTATGCCAAGTTCTCCAAGTGTGAATTCTGGCTGAAGAGTATGTCTTTTCTGGGGCATGTAGTAAGCGGAGAAGGTATTTCTGTGGATCCCCAGAAGATTCAGGCAGTTGCTGATTGGCCAAGGCCGACTACGGTATTTGAGGTACGTAGTTTTTTGGGCATGGCCGGATATTACAGGAAATTTGTGAAGGGATTTTCACAGATTTCGATGCCTCTGACGAGACTGACTCAGAAGTCAGTAGCTTTTGTTTGGACACCGGAGTGTGAAGCTAGTTTTCAGAGATTGAAGGATTGTCTGACTTCAGCTCCAGTGTTGGCACTTCTGTCAGGTACGGAAGGTTTTTAGGTGTTCAGTGATGCTTCACTGAAAGGTTTGGGATGTGTTCTGATGCAAAATGGAAGGGTAATTGCTTATGCTTCGAGACAGTTGAAACCACATGAGAAGAATTACCCGACACATGATCTGGAGTTAGCTGCCGTTGTCTTTGCTTTGAAGATTTGGCGTCATTATCTGTTTGGCGTCAGATGTGAGATCTTTACTGATCATAAGAGCCTGAAGTACATTTTCACTCAGAAGGATCTGAATTTGAGACAGATAAGATGGCTTGAGTTGATCAAGGACTATGGCCTGACTATTCAGTATCAGCCTAGGAAGGCTAATGTGGTAGCGGACGTTCTGAGCAGGAAATCTTCTGGATTATCAGGTTTGCAGCTTACTTGTGATGCTTTCCTGATTCGAGACATGGAGCGATTGTAGTTGGAGGTGATTTCCTCTATTGGTTTGGATTTGGCTCAGATGAGTATTCAGTCTTCTTTGGAAGCACGGATTCAAGAAGCCCAGAAGCCAGATTCTGATTATTCGAAGTTGATTGCTCAGATTGGATCTGGTAAGACTCCTGAACTTCGAATTTCTGATTCTGGTGCTATTTTCTGTAAGAACAGGCTGTGGGTACCTGTGTTCGGAGAGTTGAGGCGGGAGATTCTGTATGAATCTCATTTTTCTGGTTACACTGTTCATCCAGGCAGGGGTAAGATGTATGCTGATATGAAGTTTTTATTCTGGTGGCCTGGGATGAAGAAGGATGTGGCAGAGTTTGTGTCGAGATGCGAAGCCTGTCAGTTGGTGAAGGCAGAGCATCAGCGACCAGGTGGACTGTTGCAGTCGTTGCCTATCCCTGAGTGGAAGTGGGAGGAGGTGACGATGGACTTTGCGATGGGTTTTCCTCGATCACGGCAAGGACATGATGCCATTTGGGTAGTCGTAGATCGATTGACGAAGTCAGCCCATTTTCTTCCGATCATACAGACCGATCCGGTGGATCGTTTGGCACAGATTTATGTGAAGGAAATAGTCAGATTGCACGGTGTGCCTCGAGTGATTGTTTCAGATCGAGATGGATATTTTACTTCCAGACTTTGGAAAGGTATTCAGCAAGGCTTGGGTACGAAACTGCATTTCAGTACAGCCTTTCATCCTCAGACCGATGGACAGTCTGAGAGGACCATTCAGGTGCTGGAAGATCTGTTGAGGCTTTGTGTTCTGGACTTTGGCGGAAGCTGGGAGGATCATATTCCGCTGATTGAATTTGCTTACAACAACAGTTTTCAGTCCAGTATTGGTATGGCACCGTACGAGGCTCTGTATGGCAGAAAGTGCCGTACTCCTTTGACTTTGACTGAGCTCGGAGATAGACAGGCTTTGGGTGCCACTTTTGCTGATGAAACTGCTCAGAAGATTAGTTTGATAAAAGAACGGTTGAAAGCGGCTCAGGACCGTCAGCAGAAATATTATAATCAGAAGCACAGATTCAATGAGTTTCAAGTTGGTGACTTTGTGTATATCAAAGTCAGCCCGATGAAGGGTGTGAGCAGATTTGGTCAAGTGAGTAAGCTGAGTCCAAGGTACGTTGGACCATTTGAGATTTTGGAAAGAATTGGAAAATCTGCTTATAAACTCTTGCTTTCTGATTCGATGCCTGATGTGCATAATGTGTTTCACGTATCCACTCTGAGGAAGTGGGTTTCAGATTCTGAGAAGAAGGTATCAGCTGACGAGGTTGAGATTCAGGAGAATATGGCGTACAAGAAAGAGCCAGAGTTGATTTTGGCGTACGACGTCCGAAAGTTAAGAAATAAAGAGATTCCGATGGTTAAAGTCCAGTGGAAGCACCGGACTGCACGAGAAGCAACTTGGGAAAAGGAGTCTGACATGAGACGGTCGTACCCGTACTTATTCTGACTATGTTTGGATTGGATAATGTCGAGGACGATATTTTTTCAAAGTTGGAGAGATTGTAATATCAAAAATCTGCTCCAGGATCGTCCAGGACGATCTGGATCGTCCTGGGACGATCAGTGGAAAGTTTGCTCCAGAATTTGCCCAGTTTTGCTCCAGGTGATTTTTTGTACATATCGTCCAGGCCGATTTGGACATCGTCCAGGCCGATCGTCACTGTAGAAAATATCGGCCTGAAACAAGTTCTGGGAACCGTCCAGGACGATCGGGACGATCGAATTTTGGTCTGATCGTCCCGGGACGATCTGGCGATCGGCCGGGCCGATCTGAAGATTATAAAGCTGATTTCAGTCGTTTTGAAGAGAGAGAAAAATCAAATTAAAATATCTAATTTTCTGAGGAGAGAGAAAGTCGAGAGATTTTGGAGAAAAGTTGATTTTCGGACGACGCGGAGCCGTTTTCGTCCGAGGAGACTGTTCAGAATATTGCTGTACGCGAGGTAAGGCACATTCCGCCTTTCTTAATTTTCAGTTCCGTCGAGTTTTGCGGTATATTATGTCCGGATTTTGTTTCCGTTACTGTTTTTCGTCCGTATCTTTTGATTGGTTCAGTTTTCACCGCGTAACTTTCCGTATATTGTTGACGTGCCGAGTGTGCACATTTTGGTTATTTTCCGAAGATTTTTGTCCGGGTATTTTTGATTCGGCGGAGTTTTTCGTAGACTATAATTTTCTGTGAAATTGTAAATTCTCTGTGCAGTAGAATAAGTGTTCTGGAATGTAATTATCTATATTCTGTGGGAAATTGGTAAATTTTCTTTGCAGGAAATTTTGTGTAAATTCTGTCTACTGCCGTTGTGCTGCCTGATTTTTATCTGATTTCTGATTTGTCCGGATTTCTTCTGAATTGAAATGCTATGTGTATAAGCTATAAAAAGAGAGTTATAAGGGGCCTGAATCCTATGAGATTCAGTTAGTGTCTGGAAAGTCTGAAATGAGCTCAAATCTGAAATCTGATATCTGTTCTGTTCCGAATCCGATGAATTCTATTCTGGTGCTATAAGCACATTTGTTCTGGTGCCGTGAGCACAAAGGGAGGCATAAGGGGCCTGGATCCTATGAAATTCAGTCAGTGTCTGGGAAGGGAGGCATAAGGGGCCGGAATCCGTAGAGATTCCGTTAGTGTCGGGGCATTTAGCTATGAATGAAATATTATCTGATATCTGATTTGATATAATTCGGATTTCTGTATCTGTTCTATTTTCTGTAGCTGTTCTGTTGATACGATCTGAAATTCTGTTTCTGATTTAATATGATTTCTGTTTCCGTACCATTCTGTTCTGATATGATCTGTTTCTGATTTCTGTACGATTTTGACTCTGTTGATTCTGATGTGTACAATATCTGATTCTGATGTGATCTGTCCGTATCTATTCTAATTTGTTCTGTTTCGTTTTGATATGTCTGATTTGATATCTGTTCCGATTTCTGTTCTGATTTCTGTCTGATGAGTTTGGTTTTGGATTCTGAGAGTTTAGATTGATGGTTTGTTGCTTTGCTGAGCTGTTGAGCTCACCCTTGTTTTCTGGTGGTTTTCAGGTTCTGGGAAAGGGAAGGAAGTCCAGGACTAGAGTTCAGAGTCTGATCCGTATAGGTATCATTTGTACTTTTGATTTTTGTACAGTCATGGCTTTTCTGTTCTGTCTTTCTTTCTGTTCAAAAGCCATGTACTGTATTTGTAGATGATTGTTTTGAGGAAAAGAAAGAAAATATAGATGTTTTGTTCCGCTGCATTTGGTGACTTATAGTAGCTCTGTTGTTCTGTGTTTGTGTGTCTGTTGAGTTATTTGGAAGATTCAGTTCAGAACCAAATTCCAAAGCCAGATCCTGGATAAGAATGTTCTGTCGCGATCCGGCTCGGGCGGGATCCGTCCCCGTCGGGTCGGGTCGTGACAGTGCGTGCCACGGAAACTTTGTAGAATGAAACGTTGTGGAAGCAGACTTGTTACATGTGGTGGGAGCTTTGATGTGGTACAAACCTTTGCGTTTGGGACCGCGGAGAAGCACCTAGTTGTCCTGAAGATTCGTTATAACAAACTCGTTAGCAGTAAAAGAGAATGAAATGTTGTTGTTGGAAGCTAGTCGAGAAACAGACAAAAGGTTATGGTTTAGCGAGGGAACATGAAAAATCTTTCGAAGGTAAAGCTTATTAGAGCAACAGGATTAAAATAACCATTTGTATTTCTGTATTGCCATATATACAACTCTCCTCTATAAATCTATAAATAGATACTTGTACCGTGTTAAGTAATAAATGAAAAACATATTTTCTGTTTCTGAAATTCTGTGTATTCTCTATTCTCTCTTCTCTTATTTCTTTTCTATTCTCTGTTACAGTTCAAGAAATAGTATCTTGAACTTCTACATGGTATCAGACGGGGCTTTCTGATCCCGGGAAAACAATGGCGTCTTCTTCTACTTCCCAGACTGCCGGCGAAATGACGACTCTGTCGTCCTCAACTCCGGCCATCTCCTCCTCTCTTAAGTTTGTTCTCTCAAATCTTAAAAATATAGTTCAAAGTCCTCTCTCGGCGGACAATTACCACCTATGGCGGTCTCAGATCATGAAGATTTGCCGGGCAAATGGATTCTCTACATTTCTTGACAGCTCTATTCCGATCCCTGAAGCTTTCATCACCACTCAGGACGGCACAACCTCTAAGAATCCGGAATATGAGCAATGGCTTCTTACCGATCAAAATTTATCGGCGGCTATATGCTCAACGATCTCAGCAGCTGTTCTTCCTTATGTTTTACATCTTGAATCCACCTCCGAAATTTGGCAGACACTCGAAACTCGATTTCAAGCTACAAACCGCTCTAAAGTGATCCAACTCAAAAATGAACTCTATCATGTCTCTCTCAAGAATTCTACCATGATGCAATACTTGAATAAGGTCAAAGTTCTTGTAGATCACATTGCGGCAGCGGGTGCTCAACTCGATCCTGAAGAAATCATTATTCATATCATCAATGGGCTACCTCCGGCGTACCAGTCTTTCAAGACTTATATCCGCACGATGACCAACCCGCTCAGTCTCGATCAATTATATTCTCTGCTAATAAGCGAGGAAATTCATATCGCCGCAGATAATGTCCATTTTGCCTCAATGACGGATCAATCTCACGCTCTGTTTGTTAACAGAGGTCGCGGTCGGCGTTCAAGAACACGTCCACCAGTTAACTCAAATCCACCATCTGAACCTCCATCAGCGACAGTAATACAATGTCAGATTTGTCTCAAGAAAGGTCACACGGCGACGGATTGCTGGCACCGATCTAACCTCCAATATGTTCCAAGATCGGCCAAACAGTCAGTCAAAGCTCTGCTTGCGGATTCCAATCAATCTCATACGGATTGGTACTTAGATTCAGGAGCTTCCGCGCACATGACTCGATCTCTTGACAATTTGTCCATCTCCGCTCCTTATCAGGGTTCCGATGGCATAGTTATTGGTGACGGGAGTTCGGTTAATATTGCAAACTCTGGTCGAGGTTTGCTACCGACTCCCTCTCGTAAGTTCAATTTATCTCATATTCTTCATACACCCGAACTTCAATATAATTTGTTATCCATTTCTCAACTAACTAAGGATAATAACATTTCGATAACTTTTGATCCTAGTGGTTTTGTTTTTAAGGATATGCAGACCAATCACGAACTCCTTCGGGGACCCTGCCGTGACAGACTCTATCCGTTACGAGCTCCGGCGGGCTCTGGACGACCTACAGCTCTCTTCACACCTCTCTCCCGATTTCGGTTCTGTGGCATCAAAGATTGGGTCATCCCAATCAAAGGACACTTACTTCTATTTCTTCTTGTAATAAACATTTGAAAATTGACACCAACACTTATAATTGTCATCCCTGTAATAAATCCAAGACTCATAGGCTTGGTTTTGATCATACTGCAAATAGACAAGCTTCTATACTTGCTCTCATTCATTCTGATGTTTGGGGGCCGGCTCCCGTTGCTTCTAACTCTGGTTATTTGTACTATGTTATCTTTGTGGATGATTATTCCAGATTTACGTGGTTTTATCCAATGCGACGTAAATCTGAAGTAACACATATTTTTATCGATTTTATTCGACACATTGAAAATGTTACTTCTCAAAGAATCAAATGTATTTGCACCGATGGCGGTGGCGAATACTCTAGCTCGGCTTTCTTGCAACTTCTCAATCAACATGGAATATCGCACCAAACATCTTTCCCATATACGCCTGAACAAAATGGCGTCGCCGAAAGAAAACACCGACATATCGTTGAAACTACTCGGGCACTGTTGAATACGGCTCACGTTCCGCTCACCTACTGGCCTGATACTATGCTCACTGCTACATACCTTATAAACTGTATGCCTTCACCTAATACTAATCAAATCTCACCTATCAAACTCTTCTTTCACAGGACACCGGACTACAAAGATTTTCGGGTTTTTGGCTGCGCCTGCTTTCCTTACATTTCGGCTCAACTTCGCAACAAACTTCAACCAAAAGCCAACCTTTGTGTGTTCATAGGCTACTCGCTCAAATCTAAGGGATACAAGTGTTTAGATTTAAACACTAACAAAATTACAATATCTCGTAACGTTATTTTTGATGAACACTATTTTCCTTTTGCTATGACTGAACTAACTAATAATGCTTCTCAGCAAGAACTATCTCCGTTCCTTCTAACTCCCTTTTCTACCATTCAACCGGCTAACCATATACCATCCAAATGTGCCACCAACTTGTTGCCAACTCATCAGCAACGATCACCATCACATCCTTCTGAGACGGTTCCCGTTAATTCTTCTATACTACCAAGCACTGACCAAGAACGGCTCACCGCACATCCACAACCTGCTGGTCATCCCATGCAAACAAGAAGGAAAACGGGATCGCTCAAACCTCGGATACGCCTCAATCTTCTCCATAACACCACTGCTTCATCTGATGATCATGTTCCGACATCTTTCCATGAAGCCAATAAACGCAAAGAGTGGCGTGATGCTATGTCGTCCGAATTCTTTGCTCTACAAACCCAAGGTACATGGAGTCTTGTTCCTCGTCCCTCTGACAAAACAATACTTGGCTGCAGATGGACGTATAGGACCAAACTTCATGCTGACGGATCAATTGCTCGCTACAAAGCACGCTTGGTTGCTCAAGGCCACAACCAAGAGTTCGGACTCGACTACAACGAAACATTTAGTCCCGTGGCTAAATTACCCACAATCCGGATCATGCTCACCGTCGCTCTTCATCAAAACTGGAAGGTCCATCAACTCGACGTAGCAAACGCCTTCTTGCATGGACAGCTTATCGAAACAGTATATATGCATCAACCGATCGGCTTCATTGATACCAATCTTCCCGATCATGTTTGCTTGCTTCAAAAAGCAATTTATGGCTTGAAACAAGCACCGCGCCAATGGTTCAATACGTTCACCTCGCATCTTGAATCGATAGGCTTTACTTCAAGTACTTCTGATCCATCGCTTTTTATATTTCATAAAAATCATATTCAATTATTTTTATTAATTTATGTTGATGATATATTACTAACGGGAAATGATTCTGAAGCTATTACCCAAGTCGTTCAACTCCTACATACTAAATTCACAATGAAACATTTGGGGGAGGTACATTCTTTTCTTGGTATACAAATTTCTCACACTAACAATGAGTATTTTCTCTCACAGCCAAGCTATACCAAATCAATTCAATTCTTCAATTGGCTCAACTCAGCGAATGCAAACCGCTAGCCAACCCTACCTGCACGAAACTTCCTTCAGATTTCTCTCCAGACCCTGTGCTATCGGATCCTCATTTATACCGAAGGATCACAGGTTCCTTACAATATTTGGTTCTAACTAGACCGGACATCGCCTTTAGCGTGAATCTCCTGTCTCAACATATGCAAGATCCATTACCTCAGCACATATATATATGCTCAAACGACTGCTTCGTTACCTAAAAGGTACAATTGACTTTGGAATTCCAATTACAAAATCTAATATGTGTCTTCATTCCTTCTCAGATGCGGATTGGGCGGGAGATCCAATCTCACGGAAATCAACTTCTGGATATTGTTCGTTCTTAGGGAATACAATCATTTCTTGGACAGTCAAGAAGCAGACAACGGTTGCTAGATCTTCTACTGAATCCGAATATCGTGCGTTGGCAGCTCTCACGGCAGATATCATATGGCTTCGAAGGATCCTTTCCGATTTCGGCATCTCTCTTACATCTCCCACCGACATCTATTGTGACAATACATCCGCCATTGCTATCGCCAACAATCCGATTTTTCACGCTCGAACGAAGCACATTGAGATCGACCATAGATTTATTCGTGATCACATTCACAAAAATACCATTCGTCTACTACCCATCAGTACTATAGATCAAACGGCGGATATCCTAACTAAATCTATGTCTACTCCTCGTTTTCAAGATCTCAGGACCAAACTGACTGTTATCAATAATCCATCAGTTTGCGGGGGTATATTAGAGCAACAGGATTAAAATAACCATTTGTATTTCTGTATTGCCATATATACAACTCTCCTCTATAAATCTATAAATAGATACTTGTACCGTGTTAAGTAATAAATGAAAAACATATTTTCTGTTTCTGAAATTCTGTGTATTCTCTATTCTCTCTTCTCTTATTTCTTTTCTATTCTCTGTTACAGTTCAAGAAATAGTATCTTGAACTTCTACAAAGCTTACGGTGAGACTCGGGTAGCAGCAGTAGGCCTTGTCCCGAGTTCTGAATGTAAATATTGCTACCATTAGCAATGGAGATTGAGTCGTAGCCGTTATAAGGTGTTGACTGTTGAAGATTTGTCACATCGGCAGTAAGATGAGAGGATGCGCCTGAGTCCAGTATCCAGTCGTTCGTTGCAGCATATTGTTGTTGAGCAGTGAGAGATCTAGAATTTGTTAGAGGAGCATAGATGAGGTTCTGGTGGTGCCAGCAATTCAATGCCGATTGTCCAGATTTCTCGCATATCAGGCAAATTGGACGCGGTTGTTGGTTTCTTGCAGAATTTTGGGATTCAACTGGTAGCTGTTGCCGTTCACCGTTTTGTTGACGAGTAGCTGATCCTTTACCGCGAAATTTGTTTGTTCTCCAGCAGTAATTTGTGGAACAATTTTTGAACAGAGCCATGGAGTCGGATTGCTGGTTTTCTTTTAGAATTTGATGTTGGAAGTTTATTTCCTCACTGCTGAGAAGAGAGTATAGGTCATCAAGATTGATTGGTTGAAGCGAAGTTCTGATCGCAGTTTTGAACGGGTTGTAACCGGCGGGAAGCCCATTGAGAATATAAAGAACTATATCTTTGGTGTCGAACGTAGAACCTGCTGCTGCGATATTGTCGACGATTTTCTTGATTTGATCAAGATACTGCTGCATGGTTTGTTCTCGCATCTAAATTTTATGTAGCTCATTCTTGAGATGAATTACGCGAGAACGATTTGTGGGTTGGAGGCGGCGTTCTAGAGTAAGCCATATGTTGTGGGCGGTGTGAAGAGTGATCACGTAGGGAAGGATTGCCAGAGAGATTGTGGATAGCAAGGCCTAAATAAGATTTCAATCTATAAGCCTCCACCGATTTCATTCTTGAATGGCTGATTCTGGTGGGCAGATGGCGAGACCAGTGTCGCCGTACCCGTTTGCAGAGAAATGTTTATGAAGATGAAGTTTCCATATAGCAATCAAAGTAAAATCAAAGTAAAAATAACTTGTCAAATGGTATTTTAAAGTTCTTGATTTATTTAAAAATCAAAGTAAATTTAACTTGTCAAAATAACTTGTCAAAAAGATCTGATAAAAAAATCAAAGTGGATAACTTGTCAAATCATTATTTTAAAGTCATTAAACTTATTTTGGCATTAAGAGCCGCCGGCCGTTTCTTCATTCATCTAATGAGGGATCAAAGAAAAATTCTTGCTAATGTGAAGCTTTAGGAGATTTTGACAAATTTTTTAAAATGATATATTAAATTCCGCACAAGAAGAAAGGCTATATATATTATAAAACTATAGAGAGGTTTTATTTACCTATAGAGACATTTGAAAAGCTAAGTCGGTTCTATTACCATGATCTAAAATATTGATTGCAAGCTTGATCAAGTGAACTCATGAAGTCGTTCAGTAGAAATTCTAATACAAAAATTTTACTGCTCCTGCAAGAAAGTACAAGTTTTTCCCATAGTACATGGTTGTTTCATTAATGTGATGACACTACTGACGTGGATAATATCCTTATCAATTGACACAGTGATCTGATCATTTAAGCAATAGTGAGTTACTGAGCTCGTTAGATTTTTCTCGTCGAGCCGTTTGATTCGATTATAAACATGTAAAATTTGAAAATCATTTGACCATCCAATTAATATTATGAAACTTTCAAATATGCTTGAAAACATTGATTTCTACCCATTGGGGCTATAACTGGACCTATTTTGTTATAGTTAGGGATGGAACCAGGAAAGCGTAGGGTGGACTCTTGCCTCCCTAAATAATAAGCATTTTAATTTTCTTGTTCACATTCAATAATTAAAGTTACCGAAATTCTTTGAATTTTTTTTCTATTTCATACATAAAATTTCACAATTCTATCATGCATATCCTCAAAAGATAGACTAGTTCCGACTCTAGTTATATTCGGTTCGCCTCATTGAGGTGTTCAATTTGAATACAAAGATTTTGGAATTGGAGTTATGAGTTCGAATGGACCCAATTTAATTTGAAATAAGCCGAGTTATTTGGCAATAACTCCCCTATACTGAGTAAAAATTATTATTATTATTGTTGATTTCACGAAGTGGCGCTACATTTGACATCTTGTCGGCGGTCCACTCAACCAGCTACCAGCATTTCCTAGATGAGTTGTTCGTCCGTGGGTGTTCTTAGGCCATCTCCAACCGAAAAACTCAATTTTCACTCTCGAATGCAGTAACTCATCTCCAACCTAACTTCATTTTTTTCTCATCTCACTACTAGAAAGTTGGTTTTTTCGCACCAGTTATTAGTAGCGGCTTTAGAACTGCTTCTAAAAATCTCTTTTCGCACAGGTTTTAATTGGTGCCTTTTGCACCGGTTTTAACTGATGCAAATAACTCCTCATTTAACCCCCACTAAATTCAGCCTGAAGCCCTAATTCCGAATACATGCACACGAACTAAACTCTTCGCGATTCGTCTCCGATCTTCTCTCCTTCCTGCGCGCGACTCAAGCGGAGCATTCGAGGGTTCTTCTCCTTCCTGGGTGCGACTCAAGCAGACCATTCGAGGGTTCGTCTCTGGTCCCTCTTCTCCTTCCTGCGCGTGACTCAAGCGGATCAGGTAACGGAGTCAGATATTTTGCTTGGTATTCTCCTCACGCGACGACACATCCGGCTGGTTCATTGTGAGTCTCCTCTACTTCTTCCTCTTATTTTTCTTCTCATTCTTCTACTTATTTTGTTAATGTAATCCCTAAAATCAGGAAGGATCAACATTCAACAAAATGGATGGTTCACAAATTATGTTAATGGAGGGAAATGAAATCAAAACTGTCTTTTCTCTTTATTTTATTATTGTTGCTATACCATATGAATTCTTAAAAAAATGAACTTTGTAAGATAGGATCAAACCTTGAGAAAAACCTCATGAAATAAAATTTAATCTACCATAGAGAATGCTCTCAGATTTCTCACACGGTAAGGATGCTCAAGAGGTCTTTTCGTGATAGAAATTCTCACACATTCTCAAAAGTAATGCAACACGCATTCTATAGCGCCATGGAATATCTTTGTAGTGCATAGTAATTACAGCGTATTCGTAGCGGTTTTAGAACCACTGTAAAAAAAATTGTGGCTGTTAAAACCGCCACGATAGCTCAAAAAAAATGATACCTATATATATGTAGGTATCATTTTTTTTAATAAGACATATTTATAATATTTTTAACAAAATTATTCTTACTAGATAAATTAATTCGAAATACAAATATACACTTAATAAAATTAATATTTATTAAATAAAATAAAAATTACATTAGAACACATAAATATGATTGAATAAATAAAATACACATGCAACTAAATATTAGAATGGCAACTAAACTTGATATTAAAATTTTAAACCTACAATTAATAATATAATTTTTTGAATCCTCAAAAAAAAAAAAAAAACTTAGGAAAACATAAATATGCAACAAAAATACACTTTAATTAATATGGATGTCGCACTGCTAATCTAATGATGTTTCTGGGGCATTTTGCGTTCAAATGGAGCTGGCGACAAACGGCATACACGCCTAATACGCGCTCTCAGTTGGATATCTCCTCTCTCTACTTCTCCCCCTCACGACTCTCATATTAAGGCTTCCTTTGTTTCGGCCTTTTTTTTCCTTCTCTATTTAAAAACAAAGAAATTATTTTTTGGTTGTTATTTGGATGAGTCGCTTCTTTAGAAATTTTTTTTAGAGAACTTCATTTTTTTAATTTTTTGATCAATTTTTTTTAGAGAAATTTGATAGGGAAACTCTGAGACAATCTTGTTATTTATAAGTTGAAGTGAAGACTACTTCCCCTGATCTTGGAACAATTATTATGTCCTCCGACCGGACGCAGAGGAACGTCCGGTCGGAGGCCAAATCCCGCCAAAAAACGAGTTGTACCGAGCAAATACCGAGCAATACCAAACAATAATGAGGAATACCATCATTTGAAGACCCAATACCGAGTTATACCGAGCTAAACCGAGAAATACCGAGTTATACAAAATTTGTACCGAGTTTTACAACTCGGTATTTCTCGGTACAGCTCGGTATAACTCGGTATTAGTCTTCAAAGAGCGGTATTCCTCGTTAATATCAAATAATACCTAGTTGTACCAAGCAAATACCAAGTTTTTTTTTGCGGGATTTTGCCCCCAATCGGATGTTCCTCTACGTCCTTACACCGGACGTAATAAAAGTTCTTGATCTTGAGTGATATCCGATTAAATTCACGTGAAACCCTAAGTGAAGTTCCTCATTTAAGAAAAAAAGAAATTATTGTTTGGACTATCCAAATCGGGTCACGGGTCGGATTCAGGCCCAACCCTGACATGTTCGACAAACGGGTCAATTTTTCGAACCCGGACCCGAACCCAACTCGCTTCGGGTAAATTTTTCTTAATTTTTTTATTTAATTTGGTTTATTTAAACCTAAATATATCAAATTAAGGTATGATTTACTTCAATCAATTTAAAATAAACCAAGCTTAATTCAGTTTGGGCAACATGATCTATTATTTTTTGAAAATAATATTTACTAACAATCTTTTAAAATCCTCCAAAATTAATTAAAAACAGGTTAAACCAGATTGATTTCGGGTTTTCGGGTCAACCCGAACTCGACCCGATTTTACAAACGGGTCCAAATTCCTAACCCAAATTAGACTCGGTTAGTGTTCGGGTTGACCCAAACCTGAAATTTTTAGGCGAACTTTTGGGTCGTGTGCAATATTAATGATCTTAACTACTCTAAAAAACCTTTAATGATCTTAGCTTAAACCTCAGCAGTCATAATTTGTCTTAAATATATAATTAGTAGTTATTATATCTAAAGCTTGTTTATCATAATTAAACTACAATCTAATCATATTATTATTTTTAAATTGATAAAATATAATCTCTAATTAACTTAATCGGTCTTTTTGTTAATCTAGTTAATTGAAAGTTATCATATAGATTATTTCTAAAGAAATGAACGAGCTTTGATTTTTCACGTGTTTGATATGAAATTAAACTATTGCAAAATATTATTTATTAAAAAAATCTCAAAGCCTCGTTTCTTATTCTGGCAGGGAACCAAAAACACGTGGCCGAGGGACCAAAGTACAAGATTTTTTTTTTTTTTTTTTCTATAAGGCTCGAAAATGAAATGACAGTGACGAAGCTGAAATTTTCTTAAGAAAAAAAAGAGAGAGATGAAAATATTTTTATCCTAAATGTCCCAAAAAAAAAAATATATATATATATATATATATTTTTTATCCAAATCATTTCTTTTGCAGAAACCGCCACTCTTTTATTAGTTTATAGTGACGTAATATTTTTATCTTTAAAAAATATTAATATTCTTATTTTTAATAATTTATTAAATTATATATTATTAGTTGTATTAGATACAAATCTATAATTACTTTATTTCATTTAAATATTTAAGTATTAATTTTATTAAAAGCATCATTATATATATATATATATATTACAGTGGCGGAGTCAGAATTATTTATCTGCAGGGCACAAATTTTTAATTTAAAAAATACAATAAAATTTTTTCAGTAGAGTTTGAAATTGACATTAGGATTTTATTTTTTTTTTTAAATATCTAACTTAAGATTTTCATATATAATTTAAAAAAAAAATAATTAAAAATATTTTATAATGAGTAATAAATATAAAACAGCTGTATCTTATTAATATAAAAGATATAAAAAATTATAATTAGTATATTTTAAGCTACTTCATTTAAATTTAAATATTGTAATCTTTCTCTATTGTAATTTGTTAGCTTTATTTATATAATTTTTTTATAATAGAGAATTTGAAGATTTTAAAATAATTTAAAAAAAATTGATGAATTTTTTTATTAAAAAAAAAAAACAAATAATGCGAAGATAAATGATTAATGAAAAATATATATATGAATATATATATATATATATATATATATATATATATATATATATATATATATATATATATATATATATATATATATATATATATATATATATATATATATATATATATATATATATATATATATATATATATATATATAAAGATAAATAAAATGAAAAAATGATCTAATAAAAATAAAAAAATGAGCTAAGTGGAAAATATCATCTTAATCTCATGAGAGAGAGAGAGGAAGAGCGAGAGGGCATCAACTTCAAAAAGGTTGCCACCGTAACAGAAAAAAAAAAGACATTGGAGAGAGAGAGAAAAGATAGAGATAGTGAAAAAAAATTCATTTCAGCCAATAGTTGACTGATTTTATAAGGAAAAAAAAAAATTTGGGGGAGAGAGGCCCTAGGACCCCCCCCCCTAAATCCTCCACAATATATATATATATATATATATCACAAATTGTGGAATATGCAACGCTCTGGTTCGAGGTCCGAGCACATGCTGCCGACCATTAACATAACGGGAGATATTGTGGCAGTGGAGCGGATCAGCCCTCGCTGGAGCCTGATTTCCGTGGGTGACATTATACTACTCCGTTCGCCGGAGAACCCAATGAAGACCGTCACGAAGAGGGTGCTTGGCCTTGAGGGCGATACCGTCACATTCCTAGTTGATCCCGCCAAGGGGTTCTCGTCTAAGACTGTTTTGGTGCCGAAGGGGCATGTTTGGGTGCAGGGAGATAACATTTATGAATCTAGGGATTCAAGGCAATTTGGACCGGTGCCTTATGGACTGATACAAGGGAGGGCATTTTGTAGGGTTTGGCCACCTGAAAGTTTTGGTTCCATTGGGTAAAAGATGTAAATTTTGTTGAGGCGTGCAAGAAGGCTATGTGTCTATCGTAATCTTCTGCTTCTTTGCAAAGGGCTGGCTATTATTCAATGATATTAAGATCAACGAACCTATTTAAGTATATGCTGAGCAGCTGATCTTTCTGTTTAAAAAAATGAGAGGTCTGCTTTAGAAACTATAAGACTTTATTTTTTTTTTACCATGCCATACTTTCTGGGTTTCTCCATTGTTCACCAGTTGCCTTCTCTATCTCTGTGCTACAAACAATGTATACGGGAAATATTTTTCTGGAGCAAAATGATGCAACCTTTGATTCATGATTCATTTCTATGAATTAGCTTTTTTTTTTAAATCCGTTTTGAACAGAACCAAAAATGTAATGAAGGTTAGAATTTTCAATGATAATCTTTTGATACTAAAAAAAAAAATAACAGATAGAGTTCAACAATTATAAGTAACAGACAGAGTTCAATAACTTTGAAGTGGAATATGCATATATCCTCAAAATCACCTATTTCAACTAACTATGAACATACTTCAATGAATAGTAGTAAATGATGCATAAAAAATATATTTTAGAATTTGTCAAAATGTCATAACGATAGGCAAAACAAAACTCAACTAAGAAAAAAAATTATTTAAAAAAAAAATCAAATTACTAGGGATAATGCAACACACTGTTTTAATACTTTAATTGTAGTACACTATTTTTTTTAGAACCTGGTTATTTTCTATTTGATAAAAATTATTTAAATTTAAAAATCCACGGTATAAAATTTCTAAAAAAAATTAAAAAATATTTAAAATGTTCAAAATTTTAATCCTCAATAACAAATAAAAACTTATATTGTGAAAGATATCCATTTCCTCATAAGTGAGACATAAAACACATTTTAAATTTCAAACACATGATTTGACAATTATAACCTATAGGTTATGAAAAAAAAAATTATAACCGATAGGTTTTTTATCCTTTCAATAACTTCAAAAGGTCAAATGTTCCTAGGACTCAACTTTCCTTCCTTGTCAAATCTACTAATATCTTTCATTAGCTTAATCTTCTTTTTATTTTCAAACCTATAGCAATTAAAATCACCAAAAACACCCCATGGCTGAGATGAAGCAACCACAAAATGAACCAATATGTTTGAAATTCAGAATTTTATGAATGTGGGCTTAAATTTTCGTTGAGGCACAGATAATGCTCTCCAAAGCAGTGGATAAAAGAGAAAAACTAGTCTGGAGTTGCTTATTTATGGAGATGTATTTGGAAGCTAGTGGAGGCTGCCTCTATAAACACAGATGGTCGGTAGTAGGTTTGTTGAGGTTGAGAATGCCCCGTATTAGAACAGGGGTAAAAGGTTCTCAGGTAAAAGAGGTGGTTGTGTCAGATTGATACATAGGAGGATGAGATACGATCTTTTGGAGATGTCGGGTCCGGATAAATTTTATATATTGTATCTAAGTGTGTTTAGTTTGTTTCCTGCTATGGCACTACAGGAAAATCGATCGTTATCGACAAAAATTAGTGAATTTATGGTGGTAATTAAGTTTTCCCTCTTGCCCAAGGATGCCTCCCGCTCTTCCCGTTGACCGCCTGCGGTGTCCGCCCGGCTGCCATGCCCGCATTATCTGCCTGGTTACCCGCTGCCCTGCCTACCCAGCATTGTGGGATTCAAAGTTAGTACAAAAAATGCTTTGAAGACCCAACCACAACTCTTGAGATTAAAAATAGCAAAAGTGTTAAAACTGATGGAAATTAAAAATAGCTCTCTACAATCTCCCACAACTCTTGAGATTGATACAATACACAAAGTTGAGAGAGATTTGAATCAAAGACTTCTTAATTCAAGAGTTGAAAGAAAATCGTAAGAAGGTTCGGAATGCCCTTTTCTTCATCTATCAAGCGGTAGATGAAATTATTTTTGAGCGGATCTATATGGCGAAGATCACAAAGGAGGCTTGGAATACACTACATGCTTCTTATAAAGGAGATGAGAAAGTTAAGATGGTACGTTTACAAACGCTACAAAACCAATTTGATATGTTGAAGATAAATGAGTCAGAAAGTGTGGAATAATATTTCAATCGGGTAATTGCAATTGTTAATCAATTGAAATTGAATGGAGAACTTGTAGAAGATAAAAGGATTATTAAGAAGATTCTACGAAGCTTGATCGTAAAATTTGAAGTCATAGTAGTAGCCATAGAAGAAGCAAAGAACATAGAGAAAATGTCTATTGAAGAGTTGCTTGGATCTCTTCAATCACATGAATTAAGAATGAAGCAATATGATTCGACACCACTTTAGGAAGCCTTCCAAACTCAAGAGACATTGTGTGGGAATTTCAGAGGTGGCCGTGGAAGAGGTTTTGGTAGAGGAAGAGGCTCTTTTGGTACTAAAAGAAGAGGTCATGCTGGTAGAGGAGACTCTATGCAAAGTGATGGAGGTGAAGTTCAAGGTGGAGCACATGGTGATGGAGAAGGTGCACCTGGTCGTGGGCATGACTTCAAAGGTAGAGGAAGAAGCAATCTTGCCAATATCAAATGTCACTTTTGCAAAATGTATGGACATACTTTTCTTTTTTGTTGGAAAATGGCAGGAGTTCAAGCAACAATATTTTGCAACCTCAGTTGCCCAAGTTCACGGGGAAGAACTACAATCAATGAAGTATTCAAATGCTCCATGTTTTTTTTTTTCCTATTTCCCGTGAAGGTCTAGTGAAGAAGAGAAGTTTTTTCGGTTTTGAGTTTTTTCTTCTTCCATTTTTTTTTTTTTGTATTATTTTGTTTCCATCAAAAACAGCCACAATTTTTTAAAAAAATATAATTATGACAATCTGCCAGAAAAGCCGTCGGAAAATCTGCAAAAAAAAAAAAAATAATCAGATTTATTTCGTCGTAATCCGCCTGCTAATAATAGTCTATTTTCATGTAGTGCGGCTCCTACCTCTAGTCGGATAACAGTGAGGTTGTAAGAGGGTATGGTTTGTTGGGTAGATGTTAGAGGGGTGAATAATAGCAATGTTGTGATTTCCAGTCATATAAAGCAAACGTTACGTCAGCCAAAATTTTTTTCAGCAGTGAGTGTATTGACCGTAAGCGGGCTTCTAATTAAGCTGCTTGCCATCTTAGATATTCCGGAAGGGTTCCAACAGATTAAAGGTAGATCCAAAATCTAACAGCCCCGAGAAGGGCTTTGTAATGTGGACACCTACCGAAAGACCTCACTCGTTAGCTCTCTCAGCCTCCTCCTCCTGTTCAGAGAAGTCGGCAGTGTTATCAATTGGTTGCACGTAGTTGACAATGAAAGATGATGAGGAAGGCTTTTTGCTTGTGAGCTGATTTCTTCTGTTAAGGGTAGCCACTTGCAGAAGGATCTTATTGTGTCACACAGGAAGGTACGTAGGGGCGGAAAGCCAGAGGTAACCAAACAAAAGCAATCAGCTTTAAACAAAAGCAGTTAGCTTGTATAGAAAATTAATTCTTCGAAATGATACACAACTATTGGTTAGCTTAGGCTTCCAACTAAGAATTCTATGTGTATGCGTTGCAACTCGAAATGGAAAAGCAAAGATAAAACGGTAACCAAACAAAAGCAGTTAGCTTTAACTTAGAAGTAGAAAAAAATTTATCAAAATAGCATGCAAGATATGAAGCGTCAAGCACTTGGAAGGCAATTTTTCATATGCTAAGAGATAAAAGGTGTCTTTTAGTTCAAAGTTTGAGAAAATTTTAGCTCCATCTCCCTTTCTCATATCTGTATATACACACCAAAGTATACATATTATTCTAATTTATAATTATAAAGAAAAAATTTCTCCTCTATTTATTTAGTTTGCTGAAAAAAGAATGCAATATATTAAAAATACTTTGGAGTTATTTGATTCAGTGTAAAATAAATAAAGGTTTTAACTTTTTTTTTGGCTTGAAATTGATTGAAAGCAATGTAAAATTCAAAATGGTGGCCGTAGTTGGCCGGTGGTGTTCGGTGGATTGCATTGGTTCACGGGTAGTGGTGAATTTTTTGGTATATTTGGAAATTGCCCAAATAAAAAAATACATTGGATTTGAACTAGGGGTGAACTCTTTTTACTTAAAACTTTTACGCTTATAAGTCCATGTGTTAACATATAAGATAGCAGACCCTTATTACTCTCAAATGTATAGGCATCACATATATTCAAAAATTCAAGCTCTTATGACTTCTAGTAGATAGCACATATGAACTTCCTCCCACTATTAGAATTCATTCAGATTCACTCATTTGAAAAATATAAACACATAAATAAAGACAATTTTAAATATAATACACAATTTTAGTCATTACAAGGTTTCAAACAGTCACAATTAGAAATTCTGGGGAAAATTATATAGGTCATTTTATTAAAAGGAGCGTGGTTTAAATTTTAATTAGCTTAAGGAATAGCTTAACAAAAAAAACTAAAAAGGAGCAAAAACAAAACATAATTATCTGGTTTCAATAGAAATCGAAATTTCATTGTTTGGTTTCGACTTTAATTGAGATTTCAAAAGAAATCGGAGGAGAAAATTAAGGTTTCGGAATTTCTTAATCCGGGATCTTAAGAAACTGGATTTTCATGATTCGGTTAAATTTTATAAATTATTATAACTTTATATTATAAAGTCATTAGCTATTATAAATTTATATTAAAAACTTTTTAAATTTTATATAAAGTTATAAATTAATAATTTATTATATAAAAATAATAATTTATTATAAAAATTTATAATTTAATAATCGGTTATTTCCAACAGTATTTAAAATTATATTTTTAATTATTAAATATTTAAGAAAAAAATTAATATTAAGTTTATAAACATTTTAATATAAAATTTAGTGTAAAGTTTAATTAATATTAAGTTTATAAACACTTTAATATAAAATTCAAACCCAACACCAGTATTTGGAATGCTTTACACCACATTTATAACAAATCAATTAGCCCCTAAGCCATTTCTGAAGAGGAGTAGTTTTGTTTGAAAAAATGTGGCTCACTTTAATTTAAAATTAATTAAAATAAAATTTATAATATATGATGTAATCTACGATGCATTTATTCAATTATATACTATAAACTTTAAATTTAGGTCAGGAATATCTTGCAATTTAGAGCTAATTATTGTACTATTATAACACGTGGGTTTTAAATTATTATTCTTATTATTATAGATTTTTTAAAAAGTTATATCAAAATATTTTGCTCCAAAAAAACAATGATGATATACTGAGATTAATATTGTATATAAATATCATAAGTTAAATTAATCCAGATCACATAAAATTCATTAGAATAAATTATACATTAGAATATTTTGATATACTTTTGAAAAAAAAAATTTAATTAGAATATTCTAATTAAAACTTTTATTACAATAAACTTAAGTGAAACACAAGTGCTCTTGAATTTATTTGAGTGGGTGTAATATTGAAATAATTTATATTATACTAATCCAAAAAAAATTAAATTACAATCATATTGATTTTTTATTAGAGTATTTAGATTTGTTTTCGAAATTAATTTTCCCTATATTATATTATAGTAATGAATAAAATGGTACGCGGCGCAATGCTCGATCTCATACATATATTATTATAATATCATTCTTACGTGTCATTTATTATAAATAGCGACCTATCTTCCCTTCACCATGCACTTCCCCAGCCTCCAAATCAATCCACACAGCCGGCCATGGCCTCCTCCCCAACAATCCTCCTCCTCCTCCTCCTCTCCGCCACCGCCTTATTTAGCCTCCTAACCCCCCTCCTGTCTCCGCCGACGACCGCCTGAACGCCGGCCAATCCCTTAACCCTGGACAATCACTCGCAGAAGGCACCTACTTATTCATCATGCAACAAGATTGTAACCTCGTTCTCTACGATAACGGCGGAGCCGTCTGGGCCTCGGGGACCAACGGACAGGCCTCCGACTGTGTTCTCACCATGCAAACCGATGGCAATCTCGTAATATATAGTAACGGCGATGCTATCTGGGCGAGCAACACCAATCGCCAAGACGGTGATTATTATCTCATCCTCCAGAGAGATCGCAACGTCGTCATATACGATAACGCTAACAACGCTATTTGGGCGACTGGAACTAACGTTGGCAATGCTGATGTTTTCGTCATCCCGCATAGCAACGGCACAGCGGCGACATCCGGCGCTGCACAGAACAAGGTGAAGGAGCTGTATCCTTGAACAACGAGTAACATTAATACAGTGAAGATGAATGAAGTATTGTTAGTATATATTTTGAATAAAAAGGCATTGGCTCCTGCGATGCTATTGCCGGCCTAAACAAGTTAATTTTGCAGTGATTGTGTGTTGCTGCGGTATGAAAGACTGTATCAAATAATTAGTTTCTTATCTAAATTATATATTTCACGAGCTTTTTGCTGGTTAAATTATTGGGTTGAGTAACGAATTTGAATGAATCTATCTGCATGTAAATAGGAACGAGAGATATAATTTGTTCAAAGGAAAAAAAAAAAAAAAAAAAAAACTTCAATGAGCCAAAGCTTGTTGGTAGGAGGGAAGATGAACTCTTATGTAGAGTACTCAAAGGAGGAAGACATACGAAAAAAATTGAGTTAAAATTATGTTATCAAAATTTTGGTTGTAATATGTCTTTATTTAAAAATAAATGGGGAATATAAATAATTGATATTATATTTATCTTAAAATAGACTTAAAAAGTTTTAGACTATCTTAATAACTTTTTGGTTAGGAGATGCGGATATGATTTATTTTTTTATTTCAAAAATAACATTTATTTATTTTTTTATAAATATATATTAAAATAAAAATAATTTGTGAGGTCATTTTTTTATAATTTTTAATTAATCTATTTTGAGATTATTACAATAATAAATATTTTATATTACTCTCTTATTAAAACAAATCCAATAATTTAAAAATCTATTCAAAAAAAAAAATGAAGTCAAAAGACTCTTACAAAAAATTTTTCCTATAAAAACATATTTTTAATATATATATATATATATAATATACGGTTTATTTACCTATATTCTACACTCATCTTAATCACTTTTTTAGGAAGGATAAGGGAATATTTTTTTATTACTTTTTTCTTAACTATGAAATTTTGTTATTTTTATATAAATAAAAATCAAAGTAAAAATAACTTGTCAAATCATTATTTTAAAGTCATTAAACTTATTTTAACATTAATATAATATAAAAATAATTTTCATTACATTCATCTAAAAATAGATCCAAAGACTTCAAAATTCTTTCTAATCTAAAATCTAATTAGAAGATTTTGACAAATTTTTTAAAAATATATATTAAATTCCGCACAATTTTATATATATATATATATATTATTAAAACTATATCATAAGTTTTTATTTACCTATAGTCTACATTTGTATTTACTCGGATCTATTACACGATGATCTAAAATATTGAGTTGAAAAGCTTGATCAAGAAGAACTCATGAAGTCGTTCAGTCTTCAAGATTATTATTCCAAAAAATTTTACTGCTCCTGCTGAATACTTATCAACTTACTAGACAGTTTTTTCCTTATAGTATCTCATCTTCCCCACTCAATAAAATCATTAATGTGATGACACCGAGTTGGATAATATCCGAACCGATCATGATCAATTGACACAGTGATCTCATCGTTTAAGCAACGAACAATTATTACGTCCTCCGACCGAATGCAGGGAAACATTCGGTCGCAGGCAAAAAAGCCGCGGTACCCAAGTGTACCGAAAAACTCGGTACTCGGTAATCGGAACACCTCGGTACCGCGGCTTTTTTGCCTGCGACCGAATGTTTCTCTCATTCGGTCGACCGAACTAAATAAAAGTTCTTAAGCAATAGTGAGTTATTGAGCTCCTTAAATTTTTCTTATCGAGCTGTCCGATTTGATTATAAACATGTCGAATTTGAAAATCATTTGGTCATCCAATTAATATTCTAAAGCTTTCAAATATACTTGAAAACTTTGATTTCTGCCCATTGAGACTATAATTTAGACCTGTCAATATTGGACCCGACCCGAAAACCCGATCCGAACCCGACCCGGAATTTTCGGGTTCGGGTCAACCCGAACCCGAAGCGGGTCGGGTTCGGGTTGACCCGACGGGTTGTCGGGTCAACCCGAAAACCCGTTTATTTTAAAAAAAAATTCAAATTTCCCTGCCCCGCTCACTGCCCCCGCGCTGCCCGGCCTGCCCCCCCCTGCCCACCAGCCCCGCTGGCCTGCCCCCGCGCTGCCCGGCCTGCCCCCTGCCCGCCAGCCCCGCTGGCCTGCCCCCCGCGCTGCCCCGGCCTGCCCCCTGCCCGCCAGCCCCGCTGGCCTGCCCCCCGCGCTGCCCGAGAGCCCGTTCGCAGTCGCAGTCGCAGTGCGTCGCTCCCCCCCCCCCCCCCCCGCTCGCAGTCGCAGTGCGATGCTGCGTCGCTGGCAACGACTCGCTGCCAGCCAGCCGTCGCTGCCCCCAGCGGCCCTGCCAGCCCCCGCGTCACGTGCAGCGTCCCGAGATTCCGTCCCGCGTCACGCGCAGCGTCCGAGACGGCGAGACTCCCAAGCAGTCCCGATTCCCGAAGGCAATGTCGCATCCGCGGGTCGGGTCGGGTTGACCCGAACCCGAAGCGGGTCGGGTTCGGGTCCAGAAAATTGACCCGTTTGCAAAACCGGGTCGGGTCAACCCGAACCCGAATAATATCGGGTCAGTTTCGGGTTCGGGTCAACCCGACCCGTAACCCGAAATTGACAGGTCTACTATAATTGGACCTATTTTGTTATAGTTAGGCATGAAATCAGGAAAAGCTCAAGGTGGGCAATTGCCCTCCCTTAAAGTTTTTTTTTTTTTTGCTCGGAAGAATAAAGATTTTAATTATTTTGTTCACATTTAATAATTGTAGTAGCCTAAATTCTTTGAATTTTTTTTTATTTCATACATAAAATTATGCATTTCACAATCCTATTATGCCAACCTAAAAAGACATATTAGTTCCGACCCTACTTATAGTTTGGTTCAACTCATTGAGACATTCAATTTGAATACACGTTTTTGAAATTAGAGTTATGAGTTTGAATGATCCCAATTTAATTTGAAATAAGCCAAATTATTTGGGAATAGCTCCCCTATATATACTGAGTAACAAAAATTATTATTATTGTCGATGGTCCACTCATCTTCCTACCAGCATTTCCTAGACGAGCAGTTCGTTCGTGAGTGTTCTTAGGCCATCTCCAACTGAAATATTCATTTTCAACTCCCAAATGCAGTAATTGATATCCAACCGAACTCCATTTCTTATATATAAAAAAAGAATATTGTATGTATATTCTTTCTCATCTTTTTTTTTTTATATTTATTTTTAATCATATATTTATAGTTATCGATTTTTTGAATTAGACATATTTATAATGTTTTTAACAAAATTATTCTTACTCGATAAAATAATTAGGAATACAAATATTGACTTAATAAAATTAATATTTATTAAATAAAATAAAAATTACATTAGAAAATAAAACATATAAATCTGATTGAATAAATAAAATGCACATGCAACTAAACGTTAGAATGACAACTAAATATGATATTAAAATTTTAAAAGTAATGCGTTTATGAATTATTAATTTTTAAAAGTTAATAATAAAGAACCTACACTTAATAATAGAATTTTTTGAATTCTCAAAAAAAAAAAAAAAAAAAAAAAAAAACTTAGGAACACACAAATATGCAACAAAAATATACAAAATATTCTTTGATTTTTCAAGTGTTTGATATGAATTAAAACAGATATTAAAACTAATGCAAAATATTCTTTATTTTTATTTATTAAAAAATCCCAAAGCCTCTTTTTTTTATTTTTATTCTCGCAGGGAAAAATGCACTTCGGGTTATTTCAAGCATTCTAATTCATAATCAAGTTAGAATGCCAGAAACGATTCTAAGCACAATGAAATTAAGATGGATGTTATTCATATTTTATTGATAATGTTAGGAACAAAATCCTTCAGCTTATTTCCTTTAACCTTATTTATGCTAAAAACTTTAGAAATTGTACTATTTTGGCTAACTACTTTGGCATTCAAAACATCAGTTCTGACATTATTAAGGCTAATCGTGTGGTGAGATGGTTTAAACCCCCTTTACCTTATGTTAAGCTCAATTCGGATGGCTCTGTAGGCTGGTATGGGCGGTATTATTAGAAACTCTATGGGTATTCCTATTGCTGTTTTTTCTGACCCTTTAAACCGGTGCTCTGTTATCTCAGGTGAGCTTTAGGGTCTTTCTCATGGCTTAAATATTTGTGTGAGGCTTGGTCTTCAGCATGTGATGATTGAGGTAGATGCTAAACTTTTACTTCGTATTATTAGGATGGTAATGCTGGTAATCCTCATGATTTTTACACTATTTGTAAGATTAGAATGTCTCTGTCGAATCTTATTTTCTCTATCTCTCACATTTATCGTGAAGGCAATGCGTGTGCGGATTGGTTAGCCAAGCATGGTTCTCATAGTGAGATGTATCAGGAATTTAATGTGAATTATCTTCCTCTCTTCCTTAAAGGTCTCACTACTCTGGACAAAAGTGCTCTTCCTTACCTGTTGCATGCTTGACTGTGTTTTTGGGTGTTGGTTGGAGTTATTGTTGTTTTTTCTTGTGTTGTTCGTTTTTCCTGTTTTCTGTTTCTCTTTGGATCTCTACTGTTCTTGTACTGTGGATCGTATCGTTTATTCCGTTGGGTTTTCTTATGGTTTGGAGGTTGTTGGTTGTGGGTTTTTAGCTTGGGTTGCTGGGGCTGCCTCCAGGATTGCGTGGCTTGCTGGTAGTTGGTTTTTGGAGAAGGGTGTTGCAGGTTTGGTTGAATCTGGGCTGACTATCTATCTACCACTATATTGTTTTCTTTTGTTCTGGCATTTTTGGTGTTTCTGTCCTTGTGCCGAAGGTGTTTTTGGCTGGGTTCATGTCATTATATATGTTTTGCTGGTTTGGCTTGCTGTTGCAGGAGTTGTGGTCTGTGACTCGCATTGCTTTGGGTTACTGTATGCCGGAGGGGCTTGTTCTTTTTCGTTATCAACCTCTTATTGTCAATGGTTCTGTTCCAGCCAATTTGAGTTTCTATGGTTTTGATATGAAAAACATAATGGTGATTTTGAGGGAAAGCCTGGAGATCGTTATGGCTGGCTGGGCTATTATTTATAATTTTGCGACCATCAAGGATTTCTTTTCTGTTTTTATTTTTAGGCTAGCTAACTGGAACCACATCATTGAATATAATTGTCTAGTTAGTTTCTATTTGTCTAATTGGTTTTCTTTGAGATTTCCTTGCATGTTTACTTCACGGAGCTTCATTGACCGCAAGGTTTTTTGGGTTCGTTTTTCTCTGTTTGCTTTTAATTTTATCCACTATTTTTGCAGGAAGAATGAGCTGAACTGGACCAATCTACTTTTCTTTTTTTGGGTGCTGTCTACTTGCAGCCCGAGTTTTCTATTATGTCTTTTTTGAAATCTTAGAAAAAGGAACCACAGGCTCTTATGTTTTATTTTTCATTTTCTTGTAGCTCTTTTGAGCAGTAGCGAGCTGGAGGATCATTCTAAGGATTTTGTAACCGGTTTTTTTGAATTAACGCGTAGGCCCCAGAGCGGGTTTTAACAAAAAAAAAAAAAAATCATAATCAAGTTAATTCTTATATTGTTTGAGATAAGGTGAACTTTTCAGTTTTTAAGAATTTTTATTATATGTTTTCTTTAACAATTTTAATAAGGTGGATCGGTTTAAATTTGTTTGACATAAAAGATATGCTTTAAGGTTTTCTTGCTTTTCCTGGATGACTATGTTAAATGGCTTAAAAAATGCGGATCTTTTAATTAAAAGGAATATTTTTGTGCTGGTTACCAATATCATTTATAATTTAGGGCATGAAAGTCATAGACATTTATTCTTTGAATGTGATTTTTATTTTAATATTATTTCTTATGTGTCTGGGTTAAATTTATTTATGCTTAGACGGAACCTTATACAAATTTTTTAATTTATTTTGAATTCTAAATGAAATGTTGATGCAAAATATCTTTTATTCTCTATATTTGTTGCACTCTTTATTTCGTTTTGATAGAAAGAAATTTCAGAAAGGCAGAAAACAAATTCAGTAATCATGATTCTATTTGTAAGCTTATTAGCAGGGGCGGATTCGGCTTCTTTTTCAAAGTGGGCAAAAAAATTTTTTTTTTTGATGGACAAAGACGTTTATTTTTTAAGCTTTGCATGGGAGTTTTTTCTTATTTTTCATAGACATTTATTCTTTGCATGGGAGTTTTTTCTTATTTTTTAAGCTTTGGCTTTTGTTTAGTGGTTCTTCTTATCCTTTTTTTTTTAGGATTTGTTGTTTTCTTTTTAGGAGTTGAGTTGTATTTTAGCATTGCAAGTTTTTCTTTATTTATTTTCTAAAAAAAAAATTGTTTTCTATTAATTCTTAGATCTTGTAACCTTTATTTTTTGAAATAAAATTGGACATACGTGCCTCTAATTAAAAAAAAAAAAAAAAAAAAAAAAAAAAAAAACTCGTTGCCACGGGAGCAAAGTACAAGATTTTCTATAAGGCTCGAAAAAGAAATGACAATGACGAAGCTAAAATTTTCTACCCAAAAAAAAAAGAGATGAAAATTATCTTTACCCAAATCATTTCTTTTGCGGAAGCCGCCACTCCTTTAATGGTAATTTATAATTTTCAAAAAGAGCTAAAAAACATTGAATTTTGCTCTGAATTATTTGTTGAGTATGAGCTGGCGAGCTGATTTTCACTAAGGGAAAGATAAGAAAAAATTGAATTTATAATAATCCCTTCCATTTTTTTTAAGAAAAATATTCATGAAAATTAATTTTGAAGAAAATTGCTCCATCATAGTTTTATCTATGGCTTATGAAAATTCATCACAAATAAAATGGGCTCCAACTTGATTTGATTTCAACCTTGATTCTATTAGTAGGGTCGGATCTATAAATATTTTTTAGTGAGGACATAAATTGATAATTTATAAATTACTGTCAATACTTTTATGATGATTTTTTTTTACTTTTATTTATTATTTTATAGTGAAGTAATAATTTTTATCTGTAAAAAATATTAATATTAATATTTTTAATAAATTATTAAATTCTATATTTTATTAGTTGTATTAGACACAAATTTATAATTATTTTATTTTATTTAAATATAGAAGTAATAATTTTATTAAAAACATCATTATATATACACATACATATAATTGTAATACAAATGTGAGACGAATAAAAAGAGAACAAAGGATTAATACCGGATTTAAATATAGTTTAAGTTATACTCCAGATGTCACATTTTGATTTTAAATGATTAAATGCTATGGGAGCTTAATTAATTTTTATTTTTCTATTTATTTTAATGAGCCAGTGGATGCCCTGGAGGTTTTTAAATGGTAAAGCAATTTACATTTACATCTTCTAATTTAATTTTAGTTTAGAATTTTTTTTTATTTTCTTCTAATTTACATCTTAAAATAAATAATAAACTATAGAGATATTAAAATATCCAAAGAACTGAAAATAAACTCATCCAAAGAGATTTATTTTTTCTTCATCATCAAAATGACAAATACAATCATTAGCACGGCTATAAATAAAATCTAGAGATTAAGGTAATAAAAAAAGTCATTCCTATGCAACAAATAAAAGAAGAAATATCTATAAACTCATATTAGATTTCTGAAATTGCTACGCAACATGATCATTTCCTTTCCTAAACTCTAGAAATAGAATACAAAATAATAGTAAGCTAAAATAGCTTAGCAAACTACAATTTAATTGATCTAAATTTTTAAATTATTTCATTTATTAAATATTCACCAAGTATTGAAAGAGAAATTGAGCAGATAATAAAAGAAAATTATAAAAAACTTAGGTAAAATACACAAGCACTTCATATTTTCTTATAGACAAAGTTTAATAACTCTGACCTTGATGTCTCCCAATAGATAGTTTAACAACTCTGAGTAATCAAAAGAGTTTAACAACTGTGAATAATTGAGAGAGTTTCACAAGTCTGAGTAACAAACATGATTTAATAACTGAATATGGGTGTCAATTTTGGGTCACGGGTCGGGTTCGGGTCGAACCCGGAAATGACCCGGCTCAATTCGGGTCAACCCGAACCCGACCCGTTTTTACAAACGGGTCGATTTTTTGGACCCGAACCCGACCCGTTACGGGTTCAGGTCAACCCGACCCGGCGACACGACAACCCCGTGCGCAGATTCACGGCAGCGGCATCTGGCGGCTTCGGCGGCCACGCCGATCCTTCAGTTGGCGTCCAGCAGCAGCAAAACACGACAGGCATCGGCGGTCACGCGGCATCGGCGTCCGGCAAAGTCACGCGAGTCGCGACAAAGGGGCCAGCTGCTGGCCATTCACGCGAGCGGGAGAACCGGAGAAGCGACGCGACGTGGGATGCGACGCGTCACGCGATCGGGCAGCGGGTCAGCCAGGCAGCGCAACGGGGGGCAGCTCGGTCAGCGGGTCAATCTGGGTTATTTTCGGGTTTCCGAGTCAACCCTAACCCGACCCGATTTTTGAAACGGGTCGAAAACTCTAACCCGAACCCGACCCGGTTCGGATTCGGGTTGACCCGAACCCGAAATTTCCGTGTCAGGTTCGGGTTGGATTATCGGTCGTGTCAAATATTGACACCCCTAACTCTGAAGTTGAATATACATTTTCACTCCTTTGAGATTTCCAGCGAGTTAACCATTCCAATTAATTAAGCACATTTTTTAATAAAAAATAGCCATAAACGATGCATAAAGAAACATATTTTAGGATTTGTCAAAATGTCATAATGGTATGCAATATTAAAACCCTTCCAAGCAAAATATACATTTTTTAAAAATAATCAAATTATTAGAGCTAGTGCGAAATAATATTTTAAGACTTTAATTGCAATACAATATTATTTTTTTAATTTGAATTATTTTCATAAAAACTATATAAATTTCAAAATTGTCAGTAAAAACTTTTAAAAAATTTCTAGAAAATATATATGTTCAAAATCTCTAGAAAATAAAAAAAGTTGTGCGGTTAAAATTTTACTAGTACAAAATTAACCTCATTTTTTGTAATAGAAATAGAAATTTAATAAAAAAAATCTTTTAATTTTTTTTTTTTTTTTTTTTGAAAATTGAGATAGATAATGTGTGATCTACCTTGAGACAAACTAATTTGTTAATTGGACTGACTCACAAAAAATGACTCTATGACCTCTAAACCAAACTTTTCTTTTTTTGTCTCTCTTCTCTTTTTCTCTCTCTTTTTTTTTCCATTTAGCTCTTTATTAAATGAAATTTCCAATTGACTTTTATATGGGATTTTAGTGGATAACGATTTATAATAAAATAATCAAATAATATATTGGGCATGCATTTTTCTTTAATTTTCAACTTTTAGCATAAAATCATTTTATATGTTCAAATCTGATAATCCAAATTTATATATATATAAAATATTCATATGTTAGTTAAGCTTGTATAAAATGTTTTAGCGAAATAGATTTTTAAAACAGACACCTAACAATTTTAAAAATCTCATTTATACTGACATATGCTAATTTCTTAAAGAATTAATTGCAACAATGCTTAGAAATTAGAAAATTTATTATAATTAGAGCATATTAATATATCTGTTATGGCAAAGATAATTTGAAATTCGACTTATACTGACTCATGAAATAATTATTTATTATTATAGATAAAAATATACTTTGAAAATTTAAGCCTTATTACATTAAGGGAATCAAAGCGTAAGGCTTCTTGGTCCTCTAAATTGTTAATATTGGCTGATAAGTGGGAAGAAGAATGCTAGCTTTGAGCTTTGATAGAATTCTTGAGTCTCTTATGCTTCAGATAGAGGGATGTGATAGGATCAATTGTATAATATTGAGAGAAGATGAAATTTTGATGCATCCAGAATTGAGGGATTTTATCCAATAGTTTTTGTATTCAAATCTAAGATGATTGGGAAAAGCATGATATGTAAAAATGATCAATGGAGAATGATCATAACACTTTGGGCTATCAACCTTATAGTAAGAGAAAGGAAACTTTTTCAGCCACACACTATTTACAAGGACTCTATCTAACTTGAAGTTAATTAATTTGCGCATGATATGATGCTTATTATTAAATCAAGTGTAACAAAGCCCTATATAAGATAGATCCATAAGGCCATTATAAAAAAAAAATCTTATTATTAAAATCTTAGAGATAGTCACAAGTATTCCACCACTTCTTCATATTTTCAAACCTATAGCAATTAAAATCACCCAAAACAATCCACGGTTGAGATCACGACAAAATGAACCAATATGTTTGAGACAATATCAGAGGGAACTCCTATTCAAAGGGGACTTAGCAGAATATACTAAAAACATAGTAAAATTGATGTTAGCACCGATCGAAACATTTGAGAATCCATGTAAGAAAGAGTGAAGGTCAGTTTAGATGCATTCCACTTAATACTGATTCTACCATGGGAAGTAAAGAAAAAGTTGTTAAAACTATTTTCTTTGAGGAAGATCGAGGTTATGAGAAGCTGAGAACCATGGGTAACATATATGGGATCAAGATTGTTGGATCTAGCTAGTAAAGTTCTTACAATTAAGAACCCTAATCGATCAGTCCATCAAAGACCCTCACATTCCAAGAGACAAACTTTAGGTTTGATATTTTAGTATGTTAGGAGTTTGGGCCAGCTTTATGTCCTTAGTGACATTATTGGCTTTGGTTATGTTAACAGAGTTTCCATTCAGACAAGGGCTTTGTAATGTGGAAAGATCTCACTCGTTAGCTCTCTCAGCCTCGTCCTCCTGTTCAGAGAAGTCGGCAGTGTTATCAATCGGTTGCACGTAGTTGACAGTGAAAGCTGATGAGGAAGGGTTTTTGCTTGTGAATTGATTTCTTCTGTTAAGGGAAGCCACTTGCAGAAGGATCTTATTGTGTCACACAGGAAGGTACGTAGGGGGGGAAAGCCAGAGGTAACCAAACAAAAGCAATCAGCTTTAAACAAAAGCAGTTAGCTTTTATAGAAAATAATTTATGACTATTAATTCTGCAACTCGAAAAGGAAAAGCAAAGATAAAACGGTAACCAAACAAAAGCAGTTAGCTTTAACTTAGAAGTAGAAAAAAATTTATCAAAATAGCATGCAAGATATGAAGCGTCAAGCACTTGGAAGGCAATTTTTCATATGCTAAGAGATAAAAGGTGTCTTTTAGCTCAAATTATGAGAAAAATTTAGCTCCCTCTCCCTTTCTCATATCTGTATATACACACCAAAGTTTTTTTTTTTTTTTTTTTTTTTTACAGCAATCTATTAATAAAGAAAACCCAAAGGTTACAATAAAAGAAAGAAGAGAAAAAAATAAAGAGAAAATTACAACTTTGGAGTTTGTTTGGTTCAGTGTAAAATAAATGAAGGTTTTAACTTTGGTGTTCGGTGGTGTAATCTAAGATGCATTTATTCAATTATATACTATATTCATTCCGATAAACTTTAAATTTTGGCCAGGAATATCTTGCAATTTAGAGCTAATTATTGTACTATTATAACACGTGGGTTTTAAATTATTATTATTATTATTATATATTTTTTTAAAAAGTTATATCAAAATATTTTGCTCCAAAAAAACGATGATTGTATACTGAGATTAATATTGTATATAAATATCATAAGTTAAATTAATCCAGATCACATAAAATTCATCAGAATAAATTATACATTAGAATATTTTGATATATTTTTTTTTAAATTAAATTAAATTAGAATATTCTAATTAAAACTTTTATTACAATAAACTTAAGTGCTTTTGAATTTATTTGAGTGAGTGTAATATTAAAATAATTTATTTTATACTAATCTAAAAAAATATTAAATTACAATCATATTGATTTTTTATTAGAGTATTCAGAGTTATTTTTTAAATTAATTTTCCCTATATTATATTATAGTAATGAATAAAATGGTACGCGGCGCAATGCTCGATCTCATACAGATATTATTATATTCTCATCCGTACGTGTCATTTATTATAAATAGCGATCTATTTTCCCTTCACCATGCATTGACCCGCAGAACCCAACATTCCCAGCCTCCAAATCAATCCACACAGCCGGCCATGGCCTCCTCCCCCAGCTCCCCAACAATCCTCCTCCTCCTCCTCTCCGCTGCCGCCTTATTTAGCCTCCTAACCCCTCCTGTCTCCGCCGACGACCGCTTGAACGCCGGCCAATCCCTTAACTCTGGACAATCACTCTCACAAGGCGGCTACTCATCATGCAGCAAGACTGTAACCTCGTTCTCTACGATAACGGCCATGCAGTCTGGGCCTCGGGGACCGACGAACAGGCCTCCGACTGTGTTCTCGCCATGCAAACCGATGGCAATCTCGTAATATATAATGGCGGCGATGCTATTTGGGCGAGCAACACCAATGGCCAAGACCGTTATTATTTTCTCATCCTCCAAACAGATCGCAACGTCGTCATATACGATAACTCTAACAACCCTATTTGGGCGACTGGAACTAACGTTGTCAATGCTGATGTTTTCGTCATCCCGCATAGCAACGGCACCGCGGCGGCATCCGGCGCTGCACAGAACAAGATGAAGAAGCTGTATCCTTGAACGATTAACATTAATACAGAGACGATGAAAGAAGTATTATAAGTATATATTTTGAATAAAAAGGCATTGGCTCCTGTGTTGCTAGCTATTGCTTAATTAAACAAGTTAATTTTGCAGTGAACGTGTGTTGCTGCTGCAGTATGAATGATTGTATCAAATAATTAGTTTCTTATCTATATTATATATTTCACGAGCTTTTGTTGGTTAAATTATTGGCTTGATACAGCTCATCTTGGTCTATTGATTTGGAGCTTATGTTTTCAACTAAGAGGTCTTGAGTTCGAGTCTTTGTGTATGCATTGTGTGTGTGAGTTTGCCTTAAATGACCTAAATGTCCCAAAAAAAAAAATTATTCGCTTGAGTAACGAATTTGAATATATATATATATATATATATATAATTAAGAAATTTTGACTAACTTTTTTTATTTGGATGGGCCTAAGATGAGTGTAATATAAATTATTTATTATATCATTCATCTCAAAATAATTTAAAAACTTTAAAATTATATATATTTATATATTAGGGGTAGGGGTGTCAATTTCGGGTCACGGGTCGGGTTCGGGTCGAACCCGAACTGACCCGGGCGTGAAACGGGTCGACCCTAACCCGAACCGGGTAGAGAAACGGGTCGAAAAACCGAACCCGGACCCGACCCGGGGGTTGCCGGGTTGACACGACCCGACCCGGTTTGGGTGGCCGGCGCCGGAACGGCGGCGCCGACGGCGGCGGACGCAAGCGCGCGGCGGGCGGACGCGAGCACGCGAGCGCGCGGTCAGGCGCGGTTTCGGGCGCGGGCACGCGGGCGGGGCACGGGCACGCGAAGCGCGCGGCGCGGGCGCGGTCGGGCGCGGGCACACAGCGGCGCGGTCAGGCGCGGGCACGCGAGCAGCGCGGGCAGACGCGCTCGCGGCGGGCAGCGGCGGGCGATCGCGCGGCGGGCAGCGGGCAGAGGCGGGATTCGAAATTTTTCAAATTAAACGGGTTGGCGGGTTGACCCGGCAACCCGCCGGGTCAACCCGAACCCGACCCGTTTTTGAAACGGGTCGATTTCTGGAACCCGAACCCGACCCGTTTTGAAATCGGGTCGGGTTCAACCCGGATTTTCCGGGTCGGGTTTTCGTGTCGTGTCAAATATTGACACCCCTAATTAGGGGTGTTAATTATTGACCTGATCTGAACTGGCACAGGCTCTGATGCTCTGCTGCGCTGCCTGCACACCAGCACTCGAACTTGGTTCTCGCGCTCGTGCCTCATCCTGGCAGGTTCACGCCGAGCACCTTGCACTCATGCTCGTATCGTGCACCAATTGATTTATTTACCTGTATTTTACACTTATATTTCTCGTGATCTAATTAGTTAAATAGTCAAGAAGATCTAAAATGGGTTAAATAGACCCATTCTAATCACTTTTTGGATAGAATAGAAAGATATGATTAATTTTTTTCTTAAGTGTCATATTTAAGTTTTATTTGGGATAATTTTCTATTTTTTTTTCTAAAATAGTTTTCTAGTAAAAATAATTTAGTCCAAAAAATTTTTGTTCTAAAATATTATTTTAAGAAATAACAAAAAAGGTGCTCAAAACAAAGCCTTAGTTATTTCTATATAAATTCATATAAAAAAAAATAACTTGTGTGTGAATTGCGATCAAGTTTTTCTTTTTAAGTCCTTAAGATCTATTTTGAGATGAGTAATATATATATATATATATATATATATATATATATATATATATATATATATATATATATATATATATATATATATATATATATATATATATATATATATATATATATATATATATATATATATATATATATATATATATATATATATATATATATATTTTTTATATTGTCTCATCTCAAAATAAATTCAAGTGTTTCAAAGTTCATTCTGATCTAAAATCAAACTAGAAGAATGACAAAAAAATTTCTTATAAAATATATTTTAAATTTCGCATATATAATATATATAATATTATATATATTATTAAAACTATATCATATTTTTATTCACCTATATTTTAAACTCGTAGCTAATGGAATCTATTACACGAAGATCTAAAATATAGAGTTCAACGAATTGTAGATGGTAGAAAATTTGAATAAGATGACAGTAATTTTCAAATATTTTATGGACTCAACTAGCTAATGTCACAATCACATAACACATAAATTTTTATATTGGAAATATTAGTTAGAAAAATGCGACCATATCAAATGAGAAGATTAAACCCAACACCTAATTACAAGGCGGTTTTTTTTTTTTCTTTTTTTCTTTTGTATTTATTATATTTTACTCTTGGAGTCCTGATACCTTAACATTTTCGTAATAATTTTTTAATGTGATGATTTCATTACTGCTGGCCAGGTCAGTGTTCGTGCAAAGTTGTATGACCTGATACATTTCTTGTGGCTTAACTAGGGGTATCAAAATTTGACACGACACGAAAATTCAATTCGAATTAGACCCAAAAATTTCGGGTTAGACGCGACCTGATTTGAAAACAGGTCGTTCGACTTGTTTGCAAAAAACGGTCGACTTCGTGGATTGACAAGAAAACTCGAACTCAGCCCAGTTTAACCCATTTGGAAAAACGTACGTGAGTCGCATTTGTCCCAAATGCGCTGTCGAGTCACGTGATAACATCCTGTCGCTGCCTCGTTGGCTCGTCATGCCACTAACGCCTCACCCTGCTGAATTTTTATTGCCTCAGGTTACCTGACGTAGAGATACATCAAATAGCCTATAATATATCGCCACGTGCTCTTACTCATTACCACGCGGCCCGACGTCCCAACCCGTAGAGATACGTCATGCCACGAATATGCGCGGTATTGCTAGGTACTGCTCGGTATTTGCTCGGTATTTGCTCGGTATGCTCGGTATTTGCTCGGGATGAGAAGCAAAAACGAGATCCCGCTCACTATGGAGATAACCTGTGAGAGCTCGTTCCTTTGATTTTTCCTTTCTGGATCAGATTTTCCTCCCAGGATCGTCCGGGATGATATTGAGATCGTCCAGGACGATCAGTGCAGTGAATACAACTGATTTTCTGGAGTGGATCGTCCTGGGACCACTACAAAAAAATCACTTATTACCGGTGGAATTTTCCGGCGGCTTTCCGGCGGTCAAGTTTCCGGCGGCTTTCCGGCGGATTTCCGGCGTTTTTTTTTTTTGACGGCTTATTTCCAACAAAATTTTCCGGCGGCTTTCCGACGGCTTACCGGCGGCTTTCCGACGGCTAATTTTCCCGCAAAATTTTACGACGGCTAATTTCCCGCAAAATTATCCCGCAGAATTTTCTGGCGGCTTTCCGGCGGATTACCGACGGCTTTCCGGCGGTAGTTTCCCACGGAATTTTCCGACGGCTTTTACGGCAGCTTTTTCACGTTTCCGGCGGCTTTAAAAATTTTATTGAAAATAAAAAAAAAATTTACTATGTAAATGATTTAACAAAAATTAATTAAAACTTATATTAACTATTTAATTAATTTTCATTTTAAAATTATTTAGTTAGTTAATTGTTATTTTATATTAAATATTATTTTTTATTTTAAATTAATTAGTTTTATTTAAAAAAATTTAAAATAATTAATTGCTTTTCGGTCTGAATATATTTAAATAAATAAAATTGACAAATGTAACGTATTTGCATAAATGGAATTTCGGTTGGTCGCTTGAAATCTACGCGGGAGATCCACGGTTCGATTCTCACCGCGTGCGCAGACGCGCGGAGCGGGCGCGAGAAGCCTGGCAGGAGCGCGGGAGCGGGAACCTCGCCGGAGCGCGGGAGCCGGGATCGCGAGCGCGGGCCGCGCCTGGCGGGAGCGCGTGATGGCCAGGAGCTTGGCCGGAGCGCGGAGCCCCGGTGGGGGCGGGGTTCGGGCGCGGGAGCGATTTTTTTTTTTTTTAATTTGACCGGCGGTTTAAGACCGACGGTAAGCCGCCGGATAAATTTGCCGCCGGAAAAAACCGCCGGAATTTATTTTCCTACGCGGTTTTTACCGGCGGCATTTAAACCGCCGGAAAACCGCCGCTAAATTACAAAACCGCCGGAAAATGCCCAATTTCCGCAGGAAATTGCCGCCGGAAATGAGCGATTTTTCTGTAGTGGATGATCAGAGCATGGCACAAGTCAGAGAGCAAATCGTCCAACAAATTAATTATCGTCCTGAGATATTGTCCTGGACGATTGAATTTTGTTCACATCGTCCTGGACGATGTGGCGATCGGCCTGGCCGATCAGACTTGTTTTATAAGGAAATCAGCTCGTTTTTTATGAGAGAGAAATCATTTTTATAAAACAAAATATCTGAGGAGAGAGAAAGAGAAGGAAAGCAAAGGAAAAGCTGGTTTTCGGAGGCTGCGGAGCGCTTTTTTTTGTCCGACGCCGCTGTTGAGAAAAGTGTTTATCTCATGGTAAGGACTCCGAATCCTATTTCTATTTTCGAAGATGTTGAGTTTTGATCGTTTTGTGCACAGATTTGTGTTTTTGTTACCGAA
Organism: Dendrobium officinale; assembly: GCA_019514585.1. NCBI lineage: Eukaryota > Viridiplantae > Streptophyta > Magnoliopsida > Asparagales > Orchidaceae > Dendrobium > Dendrobium officinale. The sequence goes on from CM033683.1 coordinate 15,601,184, forward strand.
AAACGCGTCGTATTTTGTATTGACGAAACTTTCACCGCACAACTTTTGATATGTTATTGATATGATTTTTCTACACGTTTTGAGTATTTTCAGTAACGATTCTACCGGTTATTTTGGGTTATGTGCGATTTTGATCGAATAGATAAATATCAGGATGTTGATTGATGTTGCTTCAGTAGAATAGAAGTCTTATAATATTGTTGTGAACGTTCTGTATTAATTTGGTAAATTGTGATTTTTAGGAATTTTGTGTGTAAATTCCGTATATACTGCCGTTATGTCGCTGGATTTTCGTACGATTTTCCGATTTTTTTCTGAAATTGATGATTTGAATTGATATACATATACGAATGTGAATATATGATTGAATTATTGTTACTATTACTGAAAGACAAGTGCAGACTGGTTATTGTGCCAATGGATATGGATATGGATATATTTATGGATTTCTACAACAGCACTATGGATATCTACAACAGCACTATGGATTTCTACAACAGCACTATGGATTATTGAATAGCCAGTGATTGTACTTGTTCAGTAAGACTATTGTATTGAAATGAATGTGTACGGCATTGACTCGTGATGGATTTATTGCTTTATTGATTTGGTTTTACTGACGGATTTACGGACTTACTGTTATCGTACGATTTCATTGATATTTCTATTCTGTCACTGCGCATTGCTACTGTTATAGATACTGTATGGATATGGATACTGTAATTGATTCATTGATGCTATGATTATGGATACTATTTTGATACTATTGCTTCTACACTGTATTGAACTGCTGCATTGGATTCATTGCTAGTATAGACTGGGCTTTATTGTATTGATTTTATGATTTCATACCGATCGATTTAATTGACCAGATAGTATTGTTTTGATTGATTCGATTTGATACGATTGATTTGACTGATCGATTGATTTCCTACTGTTTATTGATTCTTCTACCGCTGCATTGACTACTGATTTGATTTTCGTATCTGCATAGATTCATTGATCATGTGCAATAGACTGTTATGAATTTGATTGACTGACATGCATATTGTTTACAGTATCGTGCTTTGATTTTCAGTTGTAGGTATTAGGTGACCTGCTTGACTTTTTGAAGCTCATTATATGTGGTTAACAATTTCAGGTCCGAGCAAGGGAGCAGAAATGGAGATTGATCAAGACTGTCGACGAATCCTTTCACTATGGATGCCTGGGGTGTCACATAACCTTCTCCATTTCGCGTCCTTATTTGGCTCCACTCGTGGCCGTTCGACTTTTCTCCATCGACGACTTTCCCTTTCCACTGGATTGAATGCTACGAAGTTTGATCGGAGGCAAAAATGGGATCCCGCTCGGGCTCCACTCGTGGCCGTTCGACTTTTCTCCATCGACGACTTTCCCTTTCCACCGGATCGCAAGCAACCAAGTTTGATCGGAGGCAAAAACGGGATCCCGCTCGCTGTGGAGATAACCTTCTCCATTTCGCGTGCTTCTTCGGCTCCACTCGTGGAGGCAACAAACAGACCGCATGGAATCGAGCATTATCGAGCAAGTACCGAGCAAATACCAAGCAAATACCGAGCATTATCGAGCAAGTACCGAGCAAATACCGAGCATTACCGAGCAAGTACCGAGCAAATACCGAGCAATATCGAGCAAATAACGAGTAGTACCTAGCAATACCGAGCAATATGCGAACATAGTAATTCCGGATTCGTTCCGGGTTGGGTCGTCGGGCCTCGCGGTAAAGAGTAAGAGCACGTGGCGATATATTATAGGCTACTTGATATATCTCTACGTCAGGTAACTTGATGCAATAAAAATTCCACCCTGCTTGTGTCGTCGATTGCATCCTCAAAATGTGTCCACAGGTTGGTTCGGGTCAACTAGGCAACCCGCATAGGTCAGGTGCGGGTGAAATACCTTACTCGCTTGCAAAAATGGATCGGGTTCGGGTTGGGTTAGCTAGTGTAGGATCAGTTCCGGGTTCAACCCCTGTGACCCAATTTTGATAGCCCTAGGCATTATTAGGCACCAATTGGCGAGGTGCAATAAGCTCAAAATAAATAAATAATTATGACTGTCAATCTAGTTTACAAGTTTTCTCTTCGAAAAATCAAACAGAATGGATCAAGGTTTTATTTTGCTCGCCGACGTGTATTCCATTGACAAGTGGATGTGTACTTCTAAATAAATGGGGGCTTTTTAAAACAATGGTGCAGAACCTTCTCCTTAATGAGGGTTTATTCTTTTCTGCAAGAGTTTTTTTCCTTCTAGTCGACTGGCTCCCGCCTTCTTACCCTCATCCTCCAACCTTGCCTGAGGATTTTCTCGGTCCCCTCATGGACCCTTCGCTCTATTCCATTGACTTCCTTTCGCTATCCACCCCCGTGGATGGGGTGAGATATACTCCTCTGTATCGTAACTGGAAAAACATTGTGGTTTCAATAGAGCAGACCACCAATGACATTTCCCTCTCGTTATATCCTCTGAACTAGAGGTTATCTCTTCCTCAGGTGAAAAGATTACGAAGGCCACTCAGGATGGGAGCCTATGTCTGGTTGGTTACTCCATTAGGCAGAGGCCATTTTATGAAGATTTGTTGGGCGCTATTAGGAAAATGTGGACCCTAAAAGGTTCGTTTCAACTCCTCTCTCTAAGTGAAGGATTCTTCCTTCTGCGTCTTTCTTCTGTGGAGGATTTTGATATGGCTTGGTCAAGAGGGGTGTGATTTTTTCTTGGGAAACCTTTTGTCTTGTAGAAGTTGTCACCTCATTTTCGCCCAAAGAGGGAAAATTTCACATATGTCCCTATATGGATAAAAATCCATGATTTACCTCTGGTTTGTTGGAACTCATAGGGGATATCTCAGATAGCCAGCAAGGTAGGGATCCCTCTAGCCGCAGACGTCCTCACAGCTCAAAAGACCCATCTTACTTTTGCAAGAATTTGTGTGCAAGTTGATAGCTCTTCTATGTATCCTAATGAAATCCCAATTTTTTTAGATGGAGATGTATTCAACTTGAAGGTCAAATATGAATGGAGACCAAACCCTTGGGAGTTTTGTAACTCTCTAGTTCATCTCTGATTCCTTTTCCCATCAAAGCCCAATAACTTGTCTAACCCGCATAAAAGTCAAATTGTCAACACTTACCCATCGCGTGATAGAAGCTAGAGTAGACATCATAAAAACCGAAAGCCCGTAAGGTCCCTGCATCCCTCTCAAAATCGCATTGCTTCTACTAGTCTTCCAGAGCATAACACGCAACAAGCCCAACTCACAAACAACAACCCCTCTATATCCACCTCTCTTTCACTGCCACAAAATCCCCAACTAGTTGTCTCACAACAAAAAAAAAATACCAACATGTTATTGATGTCCAAGCTGTTGAATCCTCAAAGCAGGCATGCATAAGTCAGATATGATTCAGGATGCCCCTAGTATTATGATCCCTCCAAAACCTCACATCACTATTGACCCTTCCAACCCATCCATTCCTAACCTTAACTCACCCACGGAAGATGAAAATTCTTCATCTAACCAGTCTCTATCCACTGCCTCGGATGCTCCTCTTGGGTCCTCTCATCAAATAAATTTGACATTCTACTGCATCAGGGGAATAGTTTGGAAGTTTAATTCTCAAAGTATTGCAAAGGAAGCAACAATAAAAAGGGGGAATCTACATAATTCCAATCTTGCCCAACTTTCAAAAGCTATTAGGGGAAGCAAGGTATAAAACCCTCACAACCTCCTAAACACTAATTTTTTGTGCCCAATATCAGTGGGTTCAATAGCCTTGATAAAGTCTTATGTTGTAGATGTTTGACTAGATCTTTCAATTTAGACATGCTTTGCATTATGTAGAATAGGATTCACATGGCCTCTCTTCGAGACCCCTACTTCATATCATCTCACTTGGTCTTCACTTTTGAAGACAACTGCAATAACTTTCATCTCACTTGCTCAGGTCGTATTTGGATGAAATGGAACTCAAAAAGGATGAATTTTACCCCTATTTTCATCACGTCTCATCTCATTTTTGGTAATGTCTTCTTTGGAAGTAATTCACCTTTTCAACTCTCAGTCATTTATGCCTCCAATAGCATAGCAGAAAGATCCTTAGTGTGGGGATAGATTAGATCTATTGTGCTGACTCATAATACCCCTTGGATCACTATGAAAGATTTTAATTGATGTAGATATGTTTTACGATAAGGTTTTGGTGTGAGGAGGGGAGGAGGGGGGGGGGGGGGGGGGGGGGGGGGGGGGGGGGGGGGGGGGGGGGGGGGGGGGGGGGGGGGGGGGGGGGGGGGTGCAACTCTTACTCTGACCACTACCCCATCCTCTTATAATCTAGTGTTCACCCGCCTTCTAATCACAAAATCCACTTTAAAATTTATTGGACCAAGTTGGGAAGTTATTAGAATATTGATCTAGATGTCTTTTTTGCTCCTTCTAATGGAAATCCTATTCAGGATTTTTGTATTAAACTTAAAAATTTAAGAGGTAAAGTTAAGGAGTATCCTTAGGCTAACTCTACCAACATTGATGCTCATCTTATTGGGCTTCATAGAAAACAAGCATAATGTTTGGATAAAATAAATGTTGATTCCTAGATTCTATCTTGAATACTTCTTTATAGTCCATAAATGTCCAAATTTCAGAGTTCACGAATATGCTTGCTTCTTGGGTGATCCAGAGAGCAAAAGATAATTGGCTGTCTAAGGGTGAGGATGAGTTGAGGTTCTTATATGCTAAAATCCGTGCTAAGAATTCTAATAAAAATATTATGGTCAATCTAGGTGCCTATATGTCAAACTCTATAAGAGATGAAGCTATTAATCACATTATTAGCCATTTCCAAACATTATACAACCCGCTGCCCCCCACTTAATGTATATGGTTATGTTCCGTACTAGTAACACATTATCCCCATCTGATGCAGCATCCTTTATCAACATGTTTTTGATGAAGAAATCAAAATTATGGTTTTCTTTGGAGCTTCTTCTTCAGCTCATGGGCCTACCAGATTCAACTTTCATTTTTATAAAATAGGGTGGAATATTTTAGGGCCTATTCTTTGCAGGGCTATCAGATCATTTTTTCTGAACGGATACCTATAATAGCCTGTATTTTGACTTTGAAATTTTTTTTGTAGTCATTATAACTCTAAATTGTAAACCGTCTTTGTCGTAGTATTTTGATTGTAGTATTTTACTTACACAATTTTTTTTTGAAATTTTTAGGCACCGGTAAAAAATCTTTAAGGAATTGATAGCTATATATACACAAGTGAGAACTTCGGGATCGTCAAGTGTCCGTTTTATAAACTAATATCATTGATATTTTTTAAATAACATGTTTTATTTTTTGAATGCTTTTCTATAATTTTTTAAGTCCTAAAATGATTTATTTGAATTTTTTTTATTAAAAAATTAATTAAATTAATTATATACTATTAAATTCATATTATTTTATTAAAAAATCTAAAGTCGCTAAATAGTTTTTAAACCATTTTTCAATTACATTTTCAGCAACAGAGAATAAATTAGGAATTATAGAGGAAATAAGAAGAGAGAAAAAGGAAATCTAGATTTGGAGGTCGCGATGCGATTTTTATTCTTCAAGCCTGTTGGGGTATTTACTCGTCTCGCTATAATAAACTTTTACCCTATTCCTTATTTCAAATATTATGTGTTTTTTGTATTTTTTTATCAAATTTGTGTTTTTATTACCGAAAAATGTGAATAATTTATATTGGTAAAATTTTCATCGCGTAATTTTTTGTATGCTATAGAGATCATGATTATGAGCATTTTTTATTTTTATTTGAGATTTTTTACTAAGTGATTTTAAAAATAAAGTGATTTTGTCTACCTCGAAATTTATTTTGACCTCTAAAAATAGTAGTGTAGTATAATAAAAGTCTTAAAATATCATTTTATATATTTCCTGATATTTTGATAATTTTTTCAAAAATATTTATTTTTGCTTAATAAGATTATGTGTTGTCTGCTGTTATGATTATTTGTTGCAATATTTTAAAAATGGATATGAATATGTGTTTGAGTAATAGCTGATCGCTATTACTATTATAATATTATGATAATAATATGCGTGTGTGAAACAAACAAGTAAAGAGTGTGACTCAATTTATTGAGCCAACAATGGTGGGCCGACGGGCTTTCCTTTAAATATTATGGTTTAGTATTATCCTTTATTAATTCACGTGATAGATTGATTGGGAGTTATAAGAAGATCATTACTATGTCGACAGACAAAGAGTGTGACTCTATTTACTGAGCCAATGATTTATTAACACTGAAAAATTTCGTGATAGATAGGACTTCTTATTTGTTTAGAGTGACTATTAAAATGTATATTTTTCAGACATTATTATTATTATTGTATGAATTTATTTTTACTGCACAAATTTATTATTACTACATTTTTTCTACTCCTATCACTAAATTGTTACTAATATAGATACTGATTTTATTTGATACTATTGATTCATTATACAAATATTAAGCATGTGATATAGAATACCTGGATAGTATATGTATTTACTACATTGACATGATTTTTAATAGTCTTTATTGATATTTGGATTTGATGCTTTATTTGATTTATATACAAAGATAATGATTGCTTTATAAACTTGACACTCATATTGGTTTACTATTTTATTGGCTTTTATATTGTAGTATTTTTAATATTTTTAGATTCTATTACTATTACATGTGAATTTTATTATTTTTGTATTGATTCAATTATCATATGGATCCAATTGTTATAATTTGACTGTTGGCATTCATATTGCTCATTTGCCGTGATTTGAATTCAGTTGTAGGTTTTGGTGACTTGTTTGGCTTTTTAAGCTCATTATATATGATTAAATGAATTCATGTCAGGGCTAGCGAATAGGGGTGTGAGGCTAGTCAGAATTCTTTTAGTTTTGTTTCTCTTTTTGTTCTAATTATTTTTTTATACTCATAATATAATAGTTATGATTTGATTGTGCAGTTTTTTAGTATTATATCTAAATTTTAAAAATAAATATAGATTTGTATATTGATATTTTAAATTATAGAATCTTTTTTGCTATTTATTACTGATAAATGATATTAGTTACCTCTTATTATTATTTATTAAAAGATTAAAAAAATAATTATTCTAATTTAGATTTAGGGGCATCACAATAACTCCCTAGTGGTGCCAATGCTACTATTTTTACTATGATTCCCAAGTCCAATTAATCATGTTGCTACTATATCGAATTTCAAGCCAATAGCCCTTTACAATATTTTTTATAAGATTATTACTAAGATACTAGCGAATAGAATGAAACCCAGTATGTCCCTGAGTGTTAACGATAACCAAGCAAGTTTTATTAAATCTAGTGTCTTTACGGATAATTTCCTCTTCGCTAATGAGATCCTATATTCGACTAATCGTAGAGGGGATAATAGTTATTTTTACATCAAACTGGACATTCGTAAAGCTTTTGATACTATCTCAAGATACTTCCTATTGACTAGGATGGTATAAAAAGGTTTCCCCCTAAAATTTGTATTCAATGGGTAAAAGCTTGTATCATTAATGTCAATTTTTCTATTTTGATAAACAGTGCTATAGAGGGTTATTTCTCTTCTTCTGCGGGTTTGAGACAGGGATGTCTCATGAGTCCTTATTTATTATGCATAGTTATGGATTCCTCTCTGTCCTCATAGACAATGGTGATTTTAATGGCATTTTTGTTGATGGTTTTACACTTACAGATGTTCTCTATATTGATGATCTATTGGTATTTGGCAAGCATGATTTAGAAAACTGCAGTAAGCTATCATACCATATTAATATGTTTGCTAAGGCTTCACAACTTCATGTAAATTTTGAAAAGAGCTCTATCATTATTCCCAATTCTAATTGGAGTTAATCTACCATTTGTTATGCGCTATATATTCCAAATGTTAGAAACAATATCACTTATTTGGGTATACCTATCTCTTTCAAAAACAGAAATTTGCAAATTTTTTGCCTATGATGGAAATTATTACTCAAAAGCTATCGGATTGGAAAGCTAGCCTCTTATCTTTTGCTGGTCGTTTGTAATTTTTGAAATTCATTATCCTTAACCCTATTGCTTATTGGATATGTTGTTATATTCTACCTAAAACTATCATTAAGTATATCATGAAGCTTTCCTCTAAATTTCTATTTTTTGGTGATGTTGTGGCATCTCTAATACTACACTTACTATCTTAGGACAATGCTTGCAAACTAAACAATTTTGGGGGTTTGGGTCTTCACTCTATTCAGGATCTTCAGTTTGGTTTTAACTGTTATATTATTTATAGAATGTATAATTGCAAAACCCCTCTATCCCTATGGCTTATTAAAAGGTACACATCCCCTTGGCGCCCCATTCCCGTGTATGCTTCTAAATTTTGGAAGTCAATATGTAATGCTACTGATATCACTAAGCCATTATTTAAGTTCAGGGTCACACCTCATGCGCCTATTTCATTTTATTGGGACCACTAGAGTAATTTTGATGGGCTTTTTAATTACTGTCATGGCAATTTGAATGCTTATGTCATGGAATTCATCTCCGGAAACTTTGAAACTTGTCTGCTACGCTTGATCATGTGTTGCTAACAAATCCTTAACGTCCCTATTTATGATTCTTCTGTGAATTGCTTAACTTGGGGCAACTCAGATAAGGTGTTTTTTTTGTAATTATGTTAAAGAATTTCATAAAGAACTTTTTTGCTCTTGGGCCAAATTCATTTGGCACAAACGAAATGCTTTGCATTTTACTATTTTTGAGTGGTTATGTCTTGTTGATGGCTTAAATATTGCTAAAGCTCTTCAAAAACGTAATATCTAGATTGACTCGAAATGTTATTTGTGTTATTCTGATTATGAGAGCACATCACACCTTTTTTTCGAATGAAATTTTTCCTTCTCTATCATTGCAGACTTAATTCCAGGAGCTTGATCTTTGTTTTTAAGGCCTATATTGCTCAGCTCTTGGATTGGATTTGTGATATTCCGAATATATCCCCATCAGCAAAAATGATTTTCTATCTTTTAACGTGTGTTACGATTTATTATATTTGGTGGGAAAGGAATGATAGGCGTTTTGGTAAGAATGTGAATATCAAATCTACAATACTCTTAACATTAAGAGAGCTGGTTTTACCAAAGTTTGTGAGTGGAAAGGCGCGGAAACCTTGCTGGAGCGGCTCCAATGGTTCACTCCCTCTGATTTTGAGGTGGCTTTTTACCGAACTGCTGTCCAACTTTTTTATTTTGAACGAAATTCTATTTTTTGGTTTATATGGTGGGAAATTTACTGAAGCAAGGAAGACTGGACTGCTTCTTTGTTCCCCTTGGAAGGCAGGTTTTTGCTCTACCATCTGCCGCTAAAAATCTAATTTTTTAGTAGTGACTATTCCAAGCAAAGCCTTAGTAATGTTTATATAAATACATATCATAGTAAAAATAACTTGTATTTGCTCAAGTTTTGCTTTTTAAGTCATTAAATCTATTTTATGATGAGTATAATATATAAGTATTTTTTTATTGCGCTCATCTCAAAATAAATTCAAGTCTTTCAAAGTTCATTTTGATCTAAAATCAAATTAGAAGATTTTGACAAAACTTTTTCTTATAAAATATATTTTAAATTTCACATATTATATATATTATTAACACTATATCATAAGATTTATTTACCTCTATTCTACACTCGTTAGTTACTCGGATCTATTACGAGAGGATGTAAAATATTGAGTTCAACGAATTGTGGATCGTAGAAAATTTGAATAAGATGACAGTAATTTTCAAATATTTTATGGACTCAACTAGCTAATGTCACAATCACATAACACATAAATTTTTATATTGGAAAGATTAGTTAGAAAAATGCGACCATATCAAATGAGAAGATTAAACCCAACACCTAATTACAAGGCAGGTATTTGTTTTTATTTTTTATTTTGTATTTTGTATTTATTATACTTTACTCCTGGTGTCCTGATCCCTTAACATTTTTGCAATAATTATTTAATGTGCTGATTTCATTACTGTTGATCAGGTCAGTGTTCGTGCGAAGTCGTATGACTTATACATTTCTTGTGGCTTAATAATATTGATGATGAATTATTACGTGCGAAGATCAGACACAAAGAATCATCAGATTTGTCTTTGTCTGGTTTGCCTCTATGAATAATAAAAGCGTAGCAAACTACACTTTTGTTGTGTTTTTACTGTTCATCACTACGTTTTTATTATTTATAGAGATAAATCCGAATAGTTCTCTATGTTCGATCTCCACATATAATAATCCGTCTTTAATGAGGCACCAGTTGACGAGCTGCAATAAGTTGGTGAAAAAATAAATAATTACGACTGCCAATATATAATAGTTCACCAGTTTTCCCTTCAGAAAATCAAATAGAACGGATTTCAAAGTTTTATTTTGTTCGCCGACGTGTATTCCATTAACAAGTGGATGTGAACTTCTAAATAAATGTTTCATATAAACTATAAATAACTTTTTTTTTTCTGAAAATATGTGAAGTTGACTTTTATTTTATGATCGCATTGTTAGCATTTTGCTACCGATTTCAGGGCCAAATCATAAATATTTTTTTTATCATTTATTTCTTCTTAGCGGCATGCGTTATTTTAGTTGGTTCTTGGATGTGTTATTAGTCTATTTTGGCTTATTTTTGCACTTGTTTGATTGACTTTTTTTATTTTGGCATATTTTGGTGTAAATCTTTTTTTTTTTTTAATTTTTTTTTAAATGACAATTAGTTAATTACTCTATTGTTATATGTTTTTCAAAATTTTATTTCAAAATATTTGTGTGGCATCCTCGAAAATTTATCATAGTAGAAAGATATAATCTCTAGCTTTTTTTCTGGAAACCCCTAAGAAATCACCGGTTTATGTTTAGTTTGAATGAATATGCTAGTATTTATTGTTAATTACAAACGATGTCTTCCCCAAGGTAAAGTGTTGGCTCAATGTAGCCTATATAAATTGTTAGAGTACATTGCATAATTGGAGTTGGAAGAATATAATGGCATGAGAGCTATTCGATCTAAAGAGTGTTGGCCTAATCATTTGGTCGGCATGATTGTACTTGGGAAACAAAGTTCTAAAAGATCGTTGTTGGCAGGCGATGCGGGTCGAAAGGTTCATAGTTGGGTGATGGGGTCGGAGAGACAGTAGACAACGGGCGACAGAGGTCGAAAGGTTCATATTCAAGCAATGATGGCTGGAGAGGCTATAGATGGCGGGCTACAGATGTCAGAAGGACCGTAGTCGGCGGATGACGGAGGTCTGCAGGGCCATAGTCATACAACGGTGGTACGAAAGATCATTATCGGTTGGCGACGGTGCTCGAAAGGACCGTAGTCAAACGATGGAAGTCGGAATGATCGTAGTTAGCAATGGAGGTTGAAAGAATTGTAGATCGCCGACGACTATAATCGAAGGACAATTGGGCAATATAATATATGATGACCATATCACATGAGAAGATTAAAACCAACACCTAATTACAAGGCAGGTTTTTTTTTATATATATATATATTTTGTGTTTTTTATACTTTACTCTTGGTTCCTTGAGATCCCTTAACATTTTCGTAATTATTATTTATTGTGCAGATTTCTTTACTCCTGAGTCCTGACCAGGTCAGTGTTACTGAGAAGAGTACGACTTGATACTTTTCTTCAAAAAATATATATATTTTTTGGCATACTTTTACACCTGTTTGATTGACTTTTATATTTTGACATATTTTCACGTTAATCTTTTCTTTTTTTTAAGTAAATGATGATTACTTTTTTATTATATATTTTTCAAAAAATTATATCAAAATATTCTGCTCTAAAAGTTATTATGATGGTATTCTAGATTAATATTTTCTATAAACATCATAAGTTAACTTAATCCAAATCACATAAAATATTTTAGAATTCATCAAAATATTTTTTGAACAAAATTTAAAACAAAATATTTTGATTAAATTTTTTATTAGAATAAATTAAAATACTCTTGAACTTATTTTGAGTGAGTGTAATATTTAAATAATTTATATTATACTAATATAAAATTACAATTATAATAGTTTTTTATTAGAGCATTCTGATACTCTTTTATTTTCAAAGTTTTCCCTCTATTCTACACAGCGCGATGCACGCATAGTTCTATCTAATACAGCGTATACCACTGTTTATATTATTATATTCTCATCCGTGCGTATGCATTTAGTATAAATAGAAACCCATCTTCCCTTCAGCAGGCACTCACCCAACATTCTCAGCCTCCTAATCAACCCACACAGCCATGGCCTCCTCCCTCAGCTCCCCAACAATCCTCCTCTTCCTCTCCACGGCGGCCTTGTTTAGCCTCCTAACCACTCCCGCCTCCGCCGACAACCGCCTGAACGCCAACCAATTGCTTGAGCCTGGACAATCACTCGCACTAGGCGCCTACTTATTCATCATGCAGCAAGACTGTAACCTCGTTCTCTACGATAACGGCGGAGCAGTCTGGGCCACAGGGACCGACGGACAGGCCTCCGGCTGTGTTCTCAACATGCAAAGCGATGGCAATCTCGTAATTTATAGTGACAGCAATATTGTTATATGGGCGAGCAACACCAATCGCCAAGACGGTGATTATTTTCTCCTACTCCAGAGAGATCGCAACGTCGTCATATACGATAACGCTAACAACGCTATTTGGGCGACTGGAACCAATGTTGGCAATGCTGCTGCTGTCGTCATCCCACATAGCAACAGCACGGCGGCGGCGGCCGGCGCGGCGCAGAACAAGGTGAAGGAACTATATCCTTGAACGAGTAACATTAATATAGAGAATATGAAAGAAGTATTGCTAGTATATGTTTTGAATAAAAAGGCATTGGCTCCTGCGATTCTATTGCCAAATTAAGCAAGTTAATTTTCCAGTGATTGTGTGTTGTTGCAGTATGAATGATTGTATCAAATAATTAGTTTCTTATCTAAATTATATATTTCACGAGCTTTTTGTCTTTTTGCTGGTTAAATTATTTGGTTGATAACTAATTTGAATGAACCTACCTGCATGTAAATATGAACGAGAGATATTACTAGTTCATAGAAGAGAAAAAAAACTCTCAACGAGCCAAAGTAATGACAAAGCTTTTTTTTTTTTTTTTTTTGACATTTAGGTCAATAAAAACAAGTTTCATATATTCATCATATAAGTCAGACTCAAATTCAAAATCTCTCAATTAATATCGAAAGCTCTCGAGATCAATATCAAGAGGAGCTATGTATGAGAAAGCTTGTGACTAGGGAAACTTGAACTCTTGTGCAGAGTACTTACTACTTATTACCAAAATAATTCACGCTTTATGAAAATAGAAACTCACGGAGGCTTAGAAAAAGGGGCAAATTTTATGAGTAGTTACCGTAATAATTTATATTATTAAGTTAAATATGTAATGAAAGAAATTTAAATTTGGCTAGGGGTGTCAAAATGATTTTCTGATTGGATTCTCGTCCAACACGAAATTGACCTGGCCCATCGCTATTTGACCCGAACACGACCTGGTTATAGCTATGGGTCAATATCCTTAACCCGAAGCCCTTCCGATTCAGTTTCGAGTCAACTCAAAAAAACCGAAAACCCGCAATACATGAGGAATTACAGACTCAAGTTAGCAACTGATTTTTCTTTTCTGTTTTCATTTTTTTAAAAATATATGCAAATTTTAATTAAACTATTTATTTTGTTTATTTTTTCTTTTTTTTTCTCTTTTTTTTTTCTTTTTTTTTTTTTTTTTTTTTTTTTTTTTTTTATTTTTATTTTTTTATAAACATATGTTTTTTTTAATTAAACTTTTTTTTTTATTCATCATACTATAAATTTTTTTTTTTTTTTAAAAAGAAAAAAAATCAGTCGCCACCAGTGCTAGCAACTTGATTTGAAAAATAAAAATTTTCTTTTATTTTTTTTATCTTTTTTTTTTTTATGTTGCTTTTTTCCCTTTTTTTTTTAGTTTTTTTTTTTTTTTTTTTTATCTTTTTTTAGTTTTTTATTTTATAATTTTATAAATTTAAGAAATGATTAAAATTTTATAGCTATTAATATTTTTATATATTTATAAAAATATATAAATAAAGTCTTATATATATATATATATATATATATATAAATTTAAAAGTTCTAAAACAGATTAAAAATACTAAAAAAAAAAAATTAAAGAAAATAAATTTAAAAAACTAAAAAAAAATCTTGGTTATTTACGGAGGAGGGTATTATATTAAAATGTTAGGTGTGCTCTTTTGATTTCAAGACTTATTCTCAATATGATATATGGTGGTCCATTGGTCCTTTACAAATGATTGGTTTGGATGATGAGTGATTAAATTTTAAGTATGTCTTCTCTGACTTCATGTGTGATTAGCTGTGCTTAGCTCATGTCGACTCGACCGGTTAAAAGAGGTCGATATCATGGGTTAATATATCTCCTTCAAAGGTCAAGTCTGGGTACAACATGTTATTATCTTAATTTCTTTATTTTCTAATACAACACAACAACAACATCAAGCCTTTATCTGATCACTAAGTAGGGTCAGCTACATGAATCCTTTTTATCCATTGTGTCCGATTAGTAGTCAAATTCTAATTTAGATCTGATAAAGAAAAGTCATTTTTAATATTTTTTAACTAAGTCTTTTTAGGTATACCTGTACCTTTCTTAACATAGGTTAAATCTACACTCTTAACTGGGTCATCAGAAGGTCGCCGTTTTATGTGACCAAACCATCTAAGGCGAGTCTCCCTAATCTTATTTGTCACTGGAGCTACTCCTACCTTTTCACCTATATGCTTATTTTGTGTCGTGACTCTAAGAATAAAGCCACTCATCCACCTGAGCATTCTCATATATGTAAGGTTGGTTGGTTCCCTATTATCTTGCTTGCATACTTGATTAGAATATAAACCATAGTTTAGTGAAATTTTTGGCTTTCTAAATTGAGGTTTATTGATTCTGAATCCAGCTCTCATTGGGCGGCTACCTTAACAGTAATGGTAATCTGGGCTAAGTAGTCTTTTTTGCCTACGCTGTAAGGAATATTAAATTTTTTGTTATTATCTATGATGTAATTAGGTGGATATGCAAATTAATTTTTGTGATTTCATGGTTGCAAATGTGGTTATGATCTCAACTTTTGATGCAATAGAGAAAGGAACTTTGTGATCTATATTGCAGGGGTTTAAATAAAATCGAACCGTTGTGGACTGTACAGATTTGTGGCGGTTAAAACCGTCACGAATATGTAATTAAAAAATGATTCTAGATTATAATGGTATTTATGACCACAGCAATCCTGCAAATTTGTGGCAATTAAGACCATTGTTATAATAAGTGTTAGAATAATTATATATACGTTTAATTATGCGAGACGTCGCAATAATTATTTAAGTATGAATATTTAATTATATAACTCATTAAGTGGCCCATATATTAGAATTATTAAAATTTAATTATTTATGTTTAATCATATTGGTCAAGAAGAGATAATTTGATCATTTGTTTATGGACCGTTTGATCAAATAACTCCTATGCGTTTATTGTAACCAATCCGTAGGAAATAACTACCGGTCATCTCTCTCTCTCTCTCATTATATGAGGAGTTGCTTTGCTCAATAGAGAACTAACTCATGAGAGAAGAAAGTGAAGGGAGAAGGGAGAGAAACCGTAGTTTCGAATTCGGCGAATTCAAAATGAATCAATGTATGATTTTCTTTCAATTAAGAGATTGTAAAAATCATCTTGTTTAAGATATTGAATATTTAAGACTTATGTAAATTTCAAGTTTCCGTTTCGATTTCTTTTACATATTTTGATGCGAGTTCTTATAAAAGTTAGAGAACTCATAATGCATGTTAGGAGTTCTTCTAAAATTTAGAGAACTTAATCATAAAGAAAGTTCTTATACGAATTCGAGAACTTGAATTATATATGCGAGTAAGTTCTCGCAACATAATTAAGAACTGCATAAAGTCTTACATGTGGTATCAGAGCATGGTTGAAAACTTTTGATTTTCCGATTAAAGTTTTCTTTAAATTCTTCGACGTTTCTTTTTAATGAAATCGAATTTATATGATTTATTATCGATTTCAATTAATGTATCAATTATAGAATCATATTTTGTCATGGTTAATTCATGGCAAATTAATTATGTTTCTATTTTGTTTTTTGAAATAATTTATATTATTTATTTCATTATGAAATGATTTATCATATGAAAGTTAATGATGTAAATCCAATTTTGCTTTTAAAGAAATTTTGTTCGTATATGTAATTATATACATTAAGAAATTTCTTTTATTTGAAATAATTAATGTTATAATTATTTAATTTAATATTTATATCAAGCATAGTTTGTTAATCACCAAAGTGGTCAAACTAGAAAGTTTTCATAAATATTAATTAGATAATATTTAATTACTCGTGAGTATGCGATGCTATTAACAGAATGACATAATATTTTATAAAAATTTTATCACAAGTAATTAACATTCAATTGCTACAAAAATATTTAAGAATCGTCCAAAGGTTGATTAATCATTTTGTACTATTGGATATAAATGTGATAAATTATCATACTTAATTAAATATATTTAGTATATCCAAAGATATCAAATATATTTAATTGGAGTATGTATAATTATTAATTATGAGAATTTTACTTTAAGCATCAATTATGATTATCGTTGTATATTGTAGTATCACCCAAAGGAGAACTATAATATACATTTTACTGATTACGTGAATATTATCTGAATCTGTTTTATATTTTGAATTTAATTTTCAAATCAGCATCTAATTCTGTAATTCTTTATTCGTAAGCTTCATCTACTATAAAGTTCAATGGGCTTAATTATTCTGAATGGAGTGAAGAAATCTAATTTCATTTAGGAGTTTTGGATCTGGATTTTGCACTACTTAATGATAAGGCTACTGCTCTTACTGATATAAGCAGTATTGAAGAAAAATCTTTTCATGAAACTTGGGAAAGATAAAATAGATTAAGCCTAATATTTATGCGAATGAATGTAGTAGACATTATTAAGCCAACACTTTCAATAACAGATAATGCTAAAGAATTCATGAAGTCTGTGGAGAATGTATCTCAATATGAGACTGCTGATAAGTCACGTGCTGGGACTTTAATGAGTATGTTGACCACCATGAAATTTGATGGTTCTCGTACTATTTATGAGCACATTACTAATATTACTAACATAGCAAAATTGAATACTATGGGAATGAAAGTGAGTGAAAGTTTTCTTTTACAGTTTATTATAAACTCACTGCCTCCTGAATATGGTCCATTCCAAATTAATTATAATACTATTAAAGATAAATGGAATGTGACCGAATTATAGAGTATGCTTATTCAAGAGGAATCAATAGTGCACTCGACCTAAGTTAAATCAGGAGATATTTATAAAGAACTTGAAACTATCAAAAAAAAGAGGAAGGTTAGTGAATCAAACACTTATGGTTATATTGTTAAGTTATCTTAATATACCAAGTATATGATTTATGTAACAATCAATCACATACACCTTTCTACTTCATTGTTTAACATGTTATTATAATGCTTGAGTTGGGCCATAAATTATTAGTAGGAAGATTTTGATAAATTTTAATTAATGTAATAACTATAATTTTTAGAAAAAATGGAGCTTTAATTTTAAATAAATGTAAAAATGATAACATCTTATAATTTTTATGCGGACATAAAATAAGCGTTCATGTAAAAGATAATTTTTAAATAATTAAATTAATATTAATTCCAACTGCAGCCAATTGACGGACCGGAAGAAATCAAATAAATATTGCGGAATGGGCGGAATAACCCATTCGGAGAAATCTAGGCGGCATTCCCCTTGTTTCTCAGACAACCACTCGTCCCACAGATACCCATTGCCAACCGTCCATCATAATTTAATCAACGGACATAAATCATCGATCCGTGGCATCACCGGCCAAACACCAGTATAAAGCCAGAGCTCAATCCCTGCATCGCTTCCATCCGCGCTAACTGCTTTCTCTAACGTCTATCCTTCTCACGTATCGAAAAGCACTTCCAAATGGACACCACCAGCAAGGTCAAGAAAGGCGCAGGCGGCCGAAAGGGCGGTGGCCCGAAAAAGAAGCCGGTTTCTCGCTCTGTCCGTGCCGGTCTACAGTTCCCCGTAGGTCGTATCGGTCGATACCTAAAAAAAGGCAGATATGCACGCCGTGTTGGTACCGGCGCCCCCGTGTACCTCGCCGCCGTTCTTGAATACCTCGCCGCTGAGGTAATAACGCGAAAGCCCTCTTTTTTAATGCACATCTCCAAAGATCCCAGCTTTCCTCATTCAATTTTGTTTGTAGGTTTTGGAACTGGCCGGGAATGCGGCGCGTGACAACAAGAAAAACCGTATTATTCCAAGGCATGTTCTTCTTGCGATTAGGAATGATGATGAGCTTGGGAAGCTTTTGGGTGGTGTAACGATTGCGCATGGAGGAGTTCTGCCTAATATTAACCCGGTGCTTCTGCCGAAGAAGACAGCGGCCAAGGAGCCAAAAGAGCCTTCGAAGGCAGGGAAGTCTCCTAAGAAGGCCGCGTAGGTTCTGCGCTGCTTGCTTTGTATGTAATTTTCGTTGTGTAGTGTTTGGTTTGGAGGAGAATGGACTATGCTAATGTAATGGTTTTTATTCGAGAAAGAAAAAAAAAAAAAACATCTACTTGCTTCCATAATGCGTTACCATTATGTGTTTCTTCTCAAATTTCTTCTTATTTTGGCGCACGTAATGTCTTTAAGATGAACGAAAAGTAATTATTTTCTGTCATAAATTTTATCCTATCTGTAGTTCAACAGTCTACATTGGATGCATCATCAATCATTGAGAGAGAGAGAGAGGTTGTTCTTTGGGAAAATAAGAGTAAAGCCCACCTTAATTAATTAAAAAGGTAAATAAGTACCATTCAAAAAGTGTCCAACATATAATTAGTAAGGGGCTCTAGACAAAAATAACATAGACTTTATTTGAGATATTTCTTTTTTAATATTTCTAAAAGAAGTTTTTTGGTATATAAATTTTAATTTTTGTATTAAAAAGTTGTTTCAAGAATTCTATTTTTTTTAAAAGAAATGGTTATAAATAGGGTAGGGGTAAAAGAAAAAGCTATTGGGCCATACAAATGTCAAGTGTGGGCTTTCATATTGTAGAGATTCTCATATTATTATGTTTGGATATTGAATGTGTTTGAAGGAGAATGAGGATGTGCTATGCAATACAATGCATTGTGCATTAGGTAATATGATACCTCCTCATTTGTGTTTGTCATTTGCAAGTAATAATTTAAAGTGCTAGTTGCATTAATTATGTTTTCCAATCATTTTTATGGTTGTAAAAATTATATTAGAGATAGTATTGGAAAATAAAGATGTTTAAGATTTATTGAATTGATTGGGATTAAATTGAATAATTCAATATTAAAACTATTTAAATAATAAAAATATATAAAAATCATTACATAATATTTGTGGATTTGAAAGTAAAAAAAAAATTTATGTGTGAATTTTTTATGATGCGGCTAGCGGAAGAGGTTGTCACTATAAAAACAAAATGAGAAATAAAAATAAAGAGAGAAGAGTAGGGAGAAGATATGCAGAAGAGAGATGAAAAAAGAGGATCATAGCATAAAAGATTGCCCATTCCCTTATGCATGTAATAATTTCTCCATTTTGAACCCATGTATATAAATTTGACATTGATATGTTATCAAAAAATTATCTTGATCAGGCATAAATCTTGAGGCAAAAATCAAGTTGGAATCTTAAAAAATTAAATATGTGATCATTTGAAGTCTAATTTCAACAAACTTATAGTTGAATTGAATGTTTTGGAAACACATACCCAATGACACTAAATTCAACTGAATCTGAGCCCAAATGGAACTGAATCGAATACTCGAAGCATATTTGAATGGTTCAATCCAAAATTTGGATTACCAAACAGTTTTCAAATACGACATGCTTATAATCGAATCAAACAACTTGACGAGACGAATCCAGCATGTACAAGATCGTTGAATTTTGATATCATTAAGACATTCAAATGTCCGACGAACAATATACGATAAAAAAATTCAATATTGACCGTCCATTCGAACCACTCCACATTTGCCCTTGATCTTAATATTTATGGGATATGCCATCCTCAAAAAATTATAAGTCCTTCATTTCTCTTGAGAGGAGACCATAAAGAAGAAGAAGAGAAAAATGAGATGAGAAGAAAAGAACGAAAGGAGTGAAGAAACACCTAGACCACAGTTGGGATTTTGTCAAAACTTCCACGGGATGCCGGAAATTCCGCCGACTTCCAATTGATGCTGGAATTCTGCCCAACTTCCAAGGGACGCTGGAACTCTGTCCAACTTCCACGAAACCCCAAAATTCCGCCCGACTTTCAAGTGACACTAGAATTCATTTCGACTTCCAATTGATGCCTTATGACCTTCGTCGCTAGACAATAATCTTTCTAACTCCAGTCACCCAGCTGCTATGGTCCTTCTAACTTTCGACGTCCACTGACTACAGTCATTATGACCTCCGTCGCCCGCCAACTACAGTCCTTCGGACTTACGTCGCCCATCGATTACAGTTATTATGACCTCTGTCGCTCACTGACCACGATCGTGCCGACTTAAGTCGCCCGCCAACTACGATCATACTGACGTCTGTGGCTCGCCGACTATGATCCTTCTGACCAAATGAACACGTCAAGAGTGACACTTTGTATTCATATCATCTACTACATATAATATACATCAAGCCAAGGCCTTCCCCTCAAGGAAGGGCTTCATTTGTAATCAATTGCAAATAATATTGAATTTATTCAAACTGGTCTACACCCCGTGATTTTTTCATCATTTCAGAAGTTTTCCACGTAAAAATCTTAGTATCTCATAAATGATACACCATCTCTCTTTTCCGATTGCGTTCTAGATTTTCGTACAACGTTAAGACGTTAAAATATATATTTATCTTCTGTCGCAAAAACTCCAAGACGCACCAGACATGATTATATAAAAATGTAATTTCAATTCTATAAATTATATGTAATGCTAAATTAAGAAATGTTTTTAAAATAATATTTTTTGTATTTAGTTAATCGATAATTTTACTCTTACATCTTGTTCGTGCCTAGGGCTGTAAGCGAACCAAATGTTCGATGATCTACTCGTTGTTTGGTTCGATTAAAGCTCGTTTGTGATCATTTAATTAACTAAACAAACAAACTTGAACAATATTTTAAATACTCAATTCTTAAATAAACAAACTTGAACACTAATGCGTTCGGCTCATTTATGTTCGCGAACAACATCATTTGAAGTTCGTGAACAAACTCGACATTAAGCTTGATAAAAAGCTCGATAAAAGCTCGATTCGTGTTTGATTTTGAACTTGTCAATAAGCTCGATAAAAATAATTAATATTTGACTATATAATTAATAAATATAAATAATCACTGCCTTTATTGCACAGATAATTACTTTTATTATAAATGTGTTTGTTCATATATATATATTCATGAATGTGCTTGTTTGATAGTTAGAAAAAATTTGTAAAATATGTTAGCGAACAATCTCGATAAATACTAAACGAACGAATATGAACCGAACATGAACACTCATTAATTTAAATGAACCAAACATGAAAACAAATAATAAGCTCGAACAAACATGAACCAAACTTGAATATGCTGATATTAAATGAACACAAACATGAACACTCAGATACTTGGCTCGGCTCGGTTCGTTTGCAGCCCTATTCGTGCCTTTTGCCAGAACGTGGTAACATGGGAAGCTACTAAAGAGCAATTGCTGCGAGGATCCACTAAAAACAATACTGAATACTTTATACCAAAGCAATCTGTACCGTCCATCACGAGTTAATCAACGGACGAAATCCTTGATCCGTGGCACTACGTGCCTTACGCCACAATAAAGTAAGAGCTCACTCTGGCATCATCTCAGCTCCTTTTCACTGCGTTTCGCTTCCTCTTCTCAAACGCAGCAAATCAACCTCCTCATGGATGGCACTAGCAAGGTCAAGAAGGGCGCCAGTGGCCGCAAAGGCGGAGGCCAGAAGAAGAAGGCCGTTTCTCGCTCCGTGCGTGCTGGACTCCAGTTCCCCGTAAGCCGTATCGGCCGATACCTTAAAAAGGGCCGATATGCCCGCCGCGTAGGTACTGGCGCCCCCGTTTACCTCGCCGCTGTCCTTGAATATCTTGCCGCTGAGGTAATTTCATAAAGCTCTCTCCTTTCATGCCCTAATCTGAAGATCTAATCGTTCCTATTCGCTGATTTAACTTTTAGGTTTTGGAATTGGCCGGAAACGCGGCTCGCGACAACAAGAAGAACCGTATTATTCCAAGGCATGTGCTTCTTGCTATTAGGAATGATGAAGAACTTGGGAAACTTTTGGGGAGGGTAACGATCGCACATGGAGGTGTTCTGCCGAATATTAATCCGGTGCTGCTGCCAAAGAAGACGGCAGCAAAGGAGCCAAAGGAGACCACAAAGAAGGCGGAAAAGTCTCCTAAAAAGGCCGCATGAGGTTTCAGATTCTGTGGTTGTTAGTTGCTACTTGTTCTACCTGTAGCTTTCAGATATCACTGCTGTTTATGGGGAGGCAGGAATAGATTAGGCTAATTCATGTTGTTTTGTATTGAAAGTGAAATCTTCTTTCTTGCCAACCGTTTCTGTTTTTGTACAAGAGATATTTCCGTTGTTTTTGTGGTAATTGAGCACTTTGAATAGCAAAAATTATGGCAAATCTAAGAAAATGCCTATTCTACTTATATTACTTTTGGTTTTTTTTTTGTTTCCTTTCTGAAATGCAAAGCGACCGAGTATAAAATTTCATTCATTAGAGGGGAAAAAAATCACTTACATCAAAGTAGTTTGTTTATGATGATTTTAAGGATTCTTTTGTCATCTTTTTGCAATGCCGTTTTTTGCTGTTGGTTTTAATGAAGTTATTACGGTTCAATTGGTCGCTTGTGGTTGGAGAAGTTTTTGTTACAAAAAGAGATTTGAAGCTGCTTTGCTTATTTTCGCCTTATATCAGCTTGCTTCTTCTCTCTTACTGGTTCAATGTGATCTTTGTTTGCCTGCTCTATGTGTCAGCAACACCATTAATCCTTTTTTTTTGCTTTCCTCGAAAGAGCAGAGCAAAGCTCTTTCCTACCCTATTGCAAATGTATCCTTTTATGCTTGATTAACTTGATTAATTATATGTAACACTCAAAATATGCTTAATTATAGCTTTAAGATCTAAATATCACTATTTATTTTGGTAATATTCAAAACTTAATATAAAAAGTTATCCTCTTCGCCTTACTATTTTGTAATCTTTGTTGGTCCTATTGCCCTTTTTCAAAGCATGTATTTAGGTTCCATGAGTCTTCTTACACAATTATCTCATCTTAACCTTTTTTTGTGAGATCTTGCTGCTACCTTTCTTCCATCCTATGCCACAACTTTGCTCTGTTGCTTCTTTCTCATTTTGTGATGACCCTTCCTTTTCATGGCTTGTTGTATGTGCTGTGGTGAGATCTTGTTAGAGCATCTCTTACCGAAAATCTCATTTTCACTCCAAAATGTTGTGAAACTATAAAATGCCGTGATTCATCTCCAATCGAATTCTATTTTTCACTCTTTTGCAGGTAACGGTTGTCTCTTCTTTCTCGTGGCAAGTTCGGTTGAGAGGTAAAAATGACTGAGATAAACAGTGCAAAGCCAATATTGTTGTCCCACTGTTCACCCGCAGTTAAACGTCGGAAATTTTGTAGTTCGACTGGAGCTGGTATGGGACGCAATTCAAGCGTTTGGAGTTTGGTTGGAGATACCCTTTTGACTTCTTATGTCTCATTGTGGTGCTTTTTGGTCTAATGAGATTTCATTGCTCTTTGCTGTGAAAATTTTTAAATTTTAATTATATATTATTAATAGTGAATTTTAAGTGTTAAATATGTAATTGGATGAGTTCTAAAGTGTTATTCATGTAAATCTTTGGATGAATTTAGCTAAGAACATAAGTAATATATGGGGCTTCGTTCGGGATAATATTTTTATTCTTTTCTAAAATAATTTTTTAATTCAATTATTTTTAATTTAAGAAATTTTTGTATTGAAAATTTCTTTTGAAAAACATTAAAATGTTGTCTCAAAGAAAGCTTTTATTAGAAAATTTAATGTTTTAAGAACCCCAATTTTTGGTAATGTAGCTAAGGACTTGCGCATCTTACGCCACTACAAATTTATGTATTGTTTTCTATGTAAATATTGGCGTGAATTGAAGTTGACAAGTCAAGTTTAAGGCTTCGTTTGATTCGGTTTATGCTTATATAAAAAGGAGTTTTAAAAAAGAAGGTTGAGAAAAAGCCGTTCAATAAAATGGAGTTTCAATAATGAGATATGTTTGAATAATATTTTTAAATGTGCTTATTAATACTTGAAAGTAAATTTAAATTGTTTGTTTAGGAGTTCTGCTTTTGAGATTTTATTATAAATGACATAATTGTCCATAAAATTTATGTACACATAATTAATATATATATATATATATATATATATATATATATATATATATATATATATATAAACTTTTTAAAAAATATTTAATTATATACTAATTTATAATATAAAAAGTTCACCACATGAAGTGCACTAAAAATTAAGAAAATTTCCTGATGATAACAAAGCAACAGTTTACTCACCGCGTCCAAATCCTTGCCATTATTATCCAACACCACATCGAATGTCGCCGAGCCCACAACCTTCCCCACATCCGCAGGGCTTCCCCAAACAGATGGGAGCGAGAGGAGACAAGGCGGTGGCCGGAGCTGCTCCCGCCACGAGATGGGAGCGAGAGGAGACAAGGCGGGAAAGCGAGAGGCAGAGGAATTTACGACAGGAAAGGGGAGTTTGGCGCGGAGAGAAGGGGAAGGGAAGAAGAAGGAGGAGGGGCACTGCCACGGGAGAGAAGCGACGGCGAGAGCAGCGGCGGAGTTGGCCGAAGACATTGCCGGTGGAATCTTGCGTGAGGCAGCGGCGCCGAAGCGTGGTGTAGAAGCAGAAGTCGAGATGTTGAGCCTAGCTTGCGAAAAGGAGAGGAATCGGGAGTCCTGAGGGAAAAAGCTATAAAAAAAAAAAACGACATTTCGGCCTTGTCCTACGATCTGCTGAAGAAGATGAAGGAGGTAAGGTGGGTCGCGACGTGAGAACGTGGAGGGTTATTTCGGACATTTGGGTAGCAAAACGGCGGTATCTAAACGAATAAGCACTGGCTGAGGAAATTTTGTAACTGCCCCATAAACGCGGTTATATAAAAAGGAATTACGAATAAATTTATATTACAAACAATTTCGACGAACTAATTACGGCTTATTCAAACGGAAACGGAAATAATAAATCTAATCAAACGAGGCCTAAAATTGACCCATTAACTTGATCTAAATCAACTCGACTCAAGCCCCATCCTTTTATTTTATGGCCAAAATATTTGACCCAAAATCGACTCAATCTAAATACTTCTAATTGAAAAACAATTTGTTTAATTTGGATCATAAAATTTTTGAATCATCATGACCCAATTAATTCAAATATGATCCTAACTTAACCTAATTAACTCAACATGAACTGAATATACATAGCTGTTGGGTCAATTTTAAGTTATTTGGGCTAATTTAAACTTGGTGGAAATAATAATCACGTTTATAAATTAGTCCAAAAACTCAACTCAAATAGTAATCAAGTCAATCCGAATGTAAATTTTTTTAGAAAAATTCATATGAGATTACCGTCACGTCATTTATTGATGTCTTCGCATAAACATGACCCCGCAATTCAGTGGCGGAGCCAGGATTTTTTATATGCGGGGCACAAAATTTTGACTTTAAAAATACTCTTAAGCTTTTTCATTTTACCTTGAATTTGACATTATGGTTTTAATTATTTTTATTTTTTTAATTATAAGAAGATAAATTTTTTGATAATGAAAAAAAAAAATTATTGTCATGCTCATTTAAATTAATTTCAACACAAATTTATTTAAAAATATATTATCATACTAATCTATTTCAACTATTCTTTTACCGTATATTTTCATATCTAATTTAAATAAAAATATAACTAAAAAATATTTTAAGAGCAAGAAATATATAAAAATTTTGCATCTTATTATTATAAAAGTATATTAAAATATATAAAAATTTATAATAAATATATTTTAAGCTACTTGATTTAAATTTAAATATTATAATTCTCTTATAATGTAATTTGTCGGCTTTAATTACAAAAATTTCCTATAAATTAGAAGTTGGAGTTTTTAAAATAAATAAAAAAAATTGATGAAATTTGTAATTAAAAAAAAATAGTAATGTAAAGATGGAGAGAGAAAAATAGTCTCATCCCTCTTGAAGAATTTTTTTTTTGGGACATTTAGGCCATTTAAGGCAACGCATGCACATAGACTTGACTCTAAACCTCTTAGCTGGAAGCTAAAGCTCTCAACCAATAGGCCAAGGAGAGTTGTATCTCATGAAGAAATAGAGAGAGAGAGGAAAGAGGGAGAGCTAGGGTCTAATTAGGCAATGATTATTTCTTTTTCTTTGTACTATTTTAAAAATTTTAGAATTAGAGTTTTATTTTTTAGTAAAAATTCAACATGCTATTTTTACAATCAATTAAACTACCTTTAAAAAGTCAAAAAATATTATATTTATTTTATACTAATATCTTAAAAGATATGAATATTAAACATTTACAATCAAATAGACTCTTAGCGCATTATGGGGATATGCAAGTGAAGAAGAGCCTTGAGCGATCCTTGAGAATGAGAGAAATTATTGTGTACGTAATCCGAATACGTTCGGATGCTACGTATTTACTGTTTATTTGTTGCGTATTTTTTTACACAAAATTTTTTTGTGCCAAAAAATAACAAATAAATAATACTCACTAAATACTCACTAAATACACAATAAATACGCAAAAAATACGTAGAAAAAATTAAATACACAAAAAATACGCAACAAATAAGCAGTAAATACGCAGCATCCGAACCTATCCCTGCGTTCGGACTGCGTACATAATAATTTCTCTGAGAATGAACTGCTTGATCTTCCTTTGAGATGGAAAAAAATTTCAACGGGGTGTTCTACCACGGTTGAATTTCATTGTTATCATTGGAGAATGGGTGTTTCTGAATATTCGACATTATAAATTAAATATAACGTATTTCAAAATTTGTCTATTATTTCGAATGGGGGTGGGGACTGTGGGTTTGGGCAAATTATTACGTCCGGTGTCCGGATTCGTCCAGACACCAATCCAGACGCGCCATGTCATCAAAATACACAGGGCCCCGATGTATTTGGGTGATGTGGCGCGTCTGGATTGGATGTCCGGACGTCCGGTGACCAGACGTAATAATTCGCCGTGGTTCTGAGGTCACCCTAGTGACTTGAATACCTTAGAGTTGAGATCACATGGTGTTTGAGTTTTGGAGAAATTATTCTGTGCGGATTCTGCATCGTTCGAAGGTAAATCATAGCGCACCACATCACCCGGTACATATTGGTACCGAGCACCGGTACCCAGCAAATGAGTGATGTGGCGCATTGTGATTCGCCTCCGAACAGTGTTCGGAATATGCACAGAATAATTAATTTGAGTTTTGAGTTATCAACTTTACAAATTATAGGGATTTAAAATTTCTTGTTTCTTATTTAAAAACCTTTTTCATTATCTTAAATCATGAATAAGTTAAAATATAGAAAACACCAAATCATTTGCCCATTTTTAATTTTTTTTACTAATCCTATTTCTTTCACTTAATTTAATAATCCATAAACTCATATTAAAAACTTTACATTTTGCACCTTTATCTAGGTTTGTCAAATTCTAATGAAATATCAAACTCTCATTGTCCATTGAAACTAATATAACTAAATGCATTCATAATAGAAAAATTTAGTAAAATAAGCAATATAAAAAAAAACACAATAATTGACAAGAACGAAATAAAAAAATCATATTAAATAGCAAACAACAAAAACTAACACAATAATTGACAATAGCTGCCTCAAAGAACATGAAAAGTTTAGAAAAAGAATACCTCATTGTTTTTTATTTCAGCAACCACTGATCAATTCAAAATTTTTAATTTGTTGAAATTTATGTATGAAGATTCTTATTTGTAAGCATAAACCAGCAAAAGTTTTTCTATACAATTTACGACATAAGAATAAACCGTGCGTGGCTCAAGGCGAAGGATAGTGATCGATTAACCTAAAACCTAAGGAATACACAAGAAGAAAATGAAGAAAAACAATGAGAAGAAAAAGAGAAGGAGAGGATGAAGGGGAAGAGACTCACATTGATGAGGATCGAAGGCAGTCGGCCAGGATTCGCAAGCGGAGGAGATTTTCGCAGCAGCTTTGCTCCCGTCGTCCTAATCGCGCGAAACAGATCGAATGGAGAAATTAGGGCTTCGGGTCACTTAAATCCACGGATAGGCTTTGCCGGCGGTTTTAACCGGTGCAATTTGATCGGTTATAACTGCTGCAATGGCTTTAAAATTTCTGATGCAAATTTGGTTTTCACAGCGGTTTTCAAAACCGGTGCAAAGAACCGCTGCGAAAACTCTCGTTTTTTGGTAGTGTTCTTAAAGTCACTTTTTTTTATATAAAATTTTTGATTTTTGTACTAAAAAACAACTTTAAAAGCAATAAGAAAGCCATTCCAAACAAAATCGAAATCTTTTAGTAAATACATTTGATGACCAAGGCAACTATAACTGTTTTTAGGACTACTTCCATCTAATATCCGGCAAACACCTTCCCCTAGCCCTAAAAAATATATATAATATATATATATATATATATATATATATATATATATATATATATATATATATATATATATATATATATATATATATATATATATATATATATATATATATATATATATATATATATATATATATATATATATATAAAACAATCAACAAGTAGATCTACTCGTATTAGTTCCACTCTAGGCGAAAAGAAGAGTTACATGCATAGCACTCAAAACTTATCTACATGCATATTTAAGTATTTATTTATAATTAAAAAAAAAAGAAAAAAAAAAAGTATCTCAGCGAAAAAGATTGATAAGATTGTGTAAGGAGATTCATGAAATCAACAAATAAGTGCTATGACAAAGAGTGAAAAAACCAACAATCATAATAATTTAGTAACAAAGAGGGTCAAGAGAGGATGATTTTTTATATTATTTTAAGTTCTGAATGTAATGGGAGTAGTGATATTTAAATATTAAGTTTTTAAGTGAATTATTAGCGTTATATACATATTAATTAATCTAAAATTGAATAACTAGTTATTAGTTAATATTAACAATGAAAGAGGTAAAATTTGTCTTGAGTCAAAGGATGTTCAAAGAAAATTTGAACATAAAGAAGAAAATAATAGCAGTATTCTGATTGCAAGAGGAAGATCAAAATTCATAAGGATCAGGTCGAGCAAGAAGCGCTTCTATTGCCATAAAGAAGAACACTTCGATAGAATTTATACTTATTTTGTTGAAACTGCAAGGAGCTGGACTCAAAGCAGATGCCAGCTTAGCAGTTGCAGTAGATTCAGGAGAAGGTTGGATTGACTCGATGTTTTATAAAATCTGGACCAATGTGGATATTGTTAGTATATTGATATAGATTTTAGCTAGTTTTTCATTGTCCTTTCTTTTGGTTCTTTTATAGCTTGGTATTGAAGAAACAAAGAAAGAGATGACCATAATCAAGAAGAAGAGAAAGGGATGAGTTGATGGAAACAGAGAATCAAATTCATTATCCGAAATGTACAGATTACATGTTTATATAGATATTAGAATATCCTAATGGCCAATCAACAAATGCCAGCTAAGCAGAGCAAATAAATACAACTATATTTATTTCTGTTTACACTTTAACATTCCCCCGCAAGTTAATGGATCTTCAGAAACTGTTAACTTGTCTCGTAATTTGACAAATCTTGGTGTTGATAGAGCTTTAGTAAATATGTCAGCCGTTTGATCTATAGTGCTGATAGGTATGAGGCGAACGTTGTTTTGTTGTAGATGCTCACGGATATACTTTTGATCGATTTCAATATGTTTTGTTCTGGCATGAAACACTGGATTGTTGGCTAGAGCAATAGCAGAGGTGTTATCACAAAAGATGTCAGTTGGGTCGGTTTGATCAATTCCAAACTCCAAAAGCAGCCGTCGGAGCCATATAATATCTGTCGTAAGTGCAGCAAGCGCCCGATAATCGGACTCTGTGGAGGACCGAGCCACCGTGTGCTACTTCTTGACCGTCCAGGAGATGATTGTATCGCCTAGATAGGAACAGTAACCAGATGTCGATCGCCTTGAATCCGGATCTCCAGCCCAATCCGCATCTGAAAAAGATATGAGATGTAGATTAGTTTTTGTAATTGGAATTCCGAAAGTGAGCGTACCTTTGATATAGCGTAACAGCCTTTTGAGCATGAAAAAAATGTTTCGGTTGAGGCTCATGCATATATTGGGATAGCTGATTTACACTATATGCTATATCCGGACAGGTAATAGTAAGGTATTGTAAGGACCCAGTTATCCGTCTGTAAATCTTAGGATCCATTTGTTCCGGTGCCAAAGAGTAAGATTCCGGAAATTTGGCTAAAGGTTTGCAATCTTGAAGATTCATTTGCTACAGAAGGGACCAAGCGTACTGACTTTGAGATAAGAAAAACTGATCTTCGGTTTTTGTTATTTTTATCCCAAGAAAATCATGACCAGGTCCTAAATGTTTCATAGCAAACCGTGTGTTGAGTTGAGTAATAACAGAGGAGATGGCAGTAGAGCTATTTCCTGTAATCAAAATGTCATCAACATAAACTAGCAAAAAAATAGTTGTGGAATGAGTACGAAGAGTAAGTAAAGAGGGGTCCGATTTACTGTGAGTGAATCCAATGGAAGTAAGAAACGCAGTGAACGTTGTATACCATTGGCGAGGTGCTTGTTTGAGACCATAAATTACCTTGTTAAGTTTACAGACATGATTCGGAGCCCGTGCATCTTCAAAACCGCGAGGCTGTTTCATGAAGACAGCTTCCGACAATGTACCATGCAAAAACGCATTGGCCACGTCGAGTTGATCAACTTGCCAGTTGTTGTACAAGGCCACAGCTAGAAGAATGCGTATGGTTGGGAGTTTAGCCACCGGGCTAAACGTTTCATTGTAATCTAGCCCAAATTCTTGATGATTTCCAAGGGCTATTAATCGCGCTTTGTGTTTTTCAATAGAACCATCTGCACGCATTTTTGTCCTGAACGTCCATTTACATCCAACTATAGAGTACTCCGGCTTGGGTTCAACAAGACTCCAAGTGCCTTGTTTCTGTAAAGCCAAGAATTCTTGCGCCATGGCATGACGCCAAGCTGGTGATTTAATCGCTTGAGCATAGGTATTGGGTGTGTCTGTTTCAACAGATGCAGTAGAGTGAAGTAAGTTTAGACGTTCTATAGGTTTTAAGTGACCTGTTTGGTTCCGCGTAACCATGTGATGAGTAGAATTCTTCGACACCATGGGAACTGGAGGTGGTTCAGGCGGTACAACAGACATGGTTAATGGATAAGACCTGTGAGATAAATCCTGAACACAATGGTTATTTTTAGTTGTAGGCGGACTGAATGTAGAAACAGAAACAAGAATTAGTAAATTTGGAGGAACCGTGACATGAACTGAACTTTGATCTTCAGTACTAACAGTAGCTTTGGAAAGAGGAAACATTGTTTCAGTAAATGAGATATGACGAGAACAAAAAATTTGTTGCTTGTTATATCCAAACACTTATAACCCTTATAAACATCCGAATACCCCAGAAATACACACACAGGTGCTTTGGGTTGAAGTTTATGATGATTACGTTTTGGAGATAAAGGAAAGCAAGCACAACCAAAGGTACGTAAGTGATTACATGAAGGTTTGCTATTAAAAAATAATTCAAATGGAGTCATATTAGCAGTGTTAGAAGAAGGTAAACGATTAACCAAATAAGTTTTCGTGAGAACGGCATCAGGCCAATATTGATAAGGAACCGAAGCTGTGTGAAGAAGCGTTCTCGTAGTTTCTATCAAATGTCTATGCTTGCATTCAACTACCCCATTCAGCTACCCCATTCTGCTCAGGAGCCAGCTGATGAACTATACCGTGCAATCTCAAGAACTGATTAATTTTATTGTTCACAAATTCTGACCCCCCATCGAACCTGAATGTTTTGATAGTATGCATAGTATGTTTTTCTATACAGGTTTTAAAGCATACGAAAATATTAAAAACTTCGGATTTCTCCTTCATAGGAAAAATCCAGGAGAATATGGAGAAGTCATCTACGAATAGCACGTAATAGCGATATCCTTGATTGGATACGACTGGAGCCGGCTCCCAAACATCAAAGTGCACAATAGACAAAGGAGAATTGCTTCGATTATATGATTTTTCGAAAGCAATTTTATGACATTTTGATTGTTTACAGGAAATACAATTTATATATGATCAGTATTTTATTTGAAGTAAAGGATTACACTGAGAGATAGTTTTGATCACCCTCTCATGAGGACGTCCTAATCTATTGATGTCACTTGTAATCTTCTTCTACATAAGTTTGTACTGGATCTTCACACAACTATATCTTATTAGGTTTTTTATGGGGATCACTGAATGTGAATTATATATGAGAATTTGAAAATGTGGAGTTTTTTATTCACACATACAGAGATCATGTGCAGATAATCCCTCATAATACTTTTGCTTATGCTTATATCCAACATTAATTACTTTTGAAAGGCTCATGTGGAGCCTGTCTTATGGACTTCACATTACTAGATATGATTTTTATTAATTTTCTCTCCAACAGCTCATTCATCAGCAAGCTCTCTTGAGATTTTTGGTGAGGAACCTTTCCCACCCTAAATATCCTATCATTTGGGTTTAAAAAGAGAGGGATTTACATATATTGCACTCAAATTTATAGATAATGGAACTCTCGATGTGAAATAGAAATCACGATGAAGCATTCATCGACGAATGAGAGATGAGAAAGTTTCAACGAGATCTCACTGGATAGGGGTTTTGACTGCGTCCACTCCTTCCCCACTGCGATGGAGCATTCGTTGACGAAAAAGAGAGAAAAATCCCAACGAAATCTCACTAAAAATGAATAATGAGATTTATGATGCCTCTCTTTTGTCGTCCCATATTTAATTAGTTTAATTTTTTTAATGTTTATGTTTCTTTCTATTTTCATTATCAAATCAATATTATATTATTGTCATCAATTTCATCCTAATGATCTCTCCCTTATCATTGATGATTAGATTGTATTAAAAAAATGAGGGGGATGTTATTTAAATGTTGCATATGTAAGAAATTAAATTCAGAACACCGATCTCTCTTTGCTTGAAAGCGTTCAACGTCCGAACTGCGGCCATTGGACTCCTTCCGCATATTTTCATTGTCCTCGATCTGGTATTCTCTACGCCATTTCCGATCCTCGTGATAGAAATTTTCAATTAAGACAATTTCTATTATAGTTTTGGTGTTTGTTTGCATCGAAGAGCGGATCTGGGGTTTTCCGGAGGGGAGTAGAATTTCAGGGGCTTCTTTGGCGAGTCTTCCATGGCTGCTCCTCCGGCTAGGGCTCGAGCGGACTACGATTACCTCATTAAGCTTCTTTTGATAGGAGACAGCGGTGAGAGTTTCTTCTTTCTCTTCCTGTGTTGTGTTTGTATCTGATCGCTTTTTTTGTGTTGAGCTTTTGTTGGGCTATGGTTTCTGGGAATTTGACCAGTTTTCCTTAAAGTGGAAGATATCAGTTTTTATATATGGTTGGATTTTCTATCCAAACATTGTTGCATGTTGGAAGTTCTGGAAGGCGGAAGATATCAGTTTTTCCATGGGGATCCAAACAATTGCTTCATGTTGGAAGTTTTGAGATCTTCAATCTCTTCTGTAGGCTTTTTGAAGATTTAATATTGTTTATCAGGGGCCTACTGCCCAATATCATAAACCATCTGTTTTAGTTAATTCCTTCTAGTTTGGAACACGCAGATTGTTTTAGATAGCAATATCATGTGATCCATGTTATTTTGTTAGTGTCACATTTCATTAACTGTATGGGCTGACTGATCTAGTTCTGTGGTCATTTGGTTTTTGTCTACTACTTCACTAACTTAACTGGCCATAACTCATAAGTTCCCATCATATTTTGAACTTAGTTAGCTTTTGCAAAATGGATGAATTCGAGGTTTCTATGTATCTTTTCTAAAATTCCTTTTTTTATTGTACGCCATGATTGTGTTCCTTATGGTTCATATATAGTTCTCACGTAGTAATTGGGAATCTGTTTATTATCATATGTTAAACCTTAGGAAGCTCTTCCTCACGACAGTTCTGGGAAGCATAGGATTATACTAAAAGTATTATAAAATACTAATAAATAATATACTTCATCTATAATACAGTTCTTTGTAATTTATTAGATTAAAAATGTATTTGACAAAAGATCCTGGTAGGCTTTGGCCCTGATTAGCTATAGATTAGTAAGTCTCGTGTCCCTTTATTTAGCTCATATAACTTATGTATATTACAAAGTATCTCACAGTTTCTCTTTTATTTAGAAATATTTTTTTAATCACAATGTATTTTTTCATATGTAAAAATTTCATCATTAATCTTATTCCAGCTACTTGAGATTGACATTATGGATTCTCATTTTTCATTTTTTTCATTTTATTTTTTATTTTTTATTTTTTTATTTTATTTTTTATTTTTTTTATTAATTTTTTTTTAATGGATTCTCATGTTTCATATATTCTTGTTGAGTGTTGTGTTAGGTCTTAAGCACACTCTTCATAAATTATCTTGAATAACTGTCATTCATGTAATCTTAGCTCTACCTTTTGTTCCCCTTCATAATCGTCTGACATTAATTTAAGCAAATATTTTAATGAGTGCATTTTAATCTTCATTTTATATGTTCTTACTGTCTAAGTCCATTTTTAGTCGTGTATCTTCAATAGATGTCACTTTAATATTTCCTCTAGTATAATTAGGGGCGGAACCAGCCTTAATTTTTAGGGGGGGGGGGGGGGCAAAAGTGTAGATAT
Source organism: Dendrobium officinale (assembly GCA_019514585.1). Lineage (NCBI taxonomy): Eukaryota > Viridiplantae > Streptophyta > Magnoliopsida > Asparagales > Orchidaceae > Dendrobium > Dendrobium officinale. The sequence continues at coordinate 15,636,529 of CM033683.1, forward strand.
TTTTTTAGTTTTATATGTATATATATATATATATATATATATATATATATATATATATATATATATATATATATATATATATATATATATATATATATATATATGACTAATGATTATTTGTACTTGAATACATAATACATTTTAAAAATATCATCAATATCTTATATAATGACAATTATTCTTAAACAAAAATTAGGTTACACCTCTACACAATGTGTTGGTGGTCCAAGGGGGCAGCGCCCCCTGACGGGGTTCGACCTGCCTACAAAGGTAGCGAGGTCAAGGAGCAGTGCCCCCGGAACAAATTTTGGTTTCTAAGTATATTTTTGAATTCTCTTTACTATTTCTCTTTATATTTGTTTCATCATTCCTTAAAAATAACACCTCTACATAATGTGTTTAATTATGCTGGGGGCAATTGCCTAAAGACCATATTAATTTAAAACTTTTAGGAGGGTAATTGTCTAAAATCCATTGTAATAACCCATCTACACAATGTGCATAATTCTTTTAAGGGACAATCATCTAAAGATCATACTATTTAAATTTTTTAGGGGGGGCAATTGCTTAAAAATTCCTATAATAAAGAGTAAAAAAAAGATTGAGAATGACAAATTACCTAAAATTCTATGTATTAAATTTTTTTTTAATTTTTTTTATGGGGGGCAATTGCCCCCCTTAAGGGCTTAATGATTCCGCCCCTGAGTATAATCATTTCTTAATTTGGCCTTCATAGTTTGCCACACATCCATCCTAAGATTCTCATTGTTGCCACATATCATAAATGGGTGCAGTTTGAGCTATCAAATATACTTGATCCAAAAATTGTATCACTTATGAAGTTACATCGAAGGGTAGATTTGATATTTGGTTTTGCATTAGCTTAGTTATATCTACAAATAACCTTATTGTTGTATTTCCACTATCATTTGTATTGTTAGTATAATAGACAGCTCCAAACATGAGTTGAAGGGATGCATAGAGTTGGCAATTTTTTACTTATTATTTTGTTAGTAATTTTCATTTATTATCTCTGTGTGGTGGCTTGCTTGATATATTTTCTCTCATTTTAATTTTATATGAAGATCTTCTTTGAAGGAAATGAAACAAAGAGTGGGAATTGAACATTTTTCCTTTTTTTTTAATTCTTTTTTTTTGTGACTTTGCGTGGTAGGGGAACAATATGATATTTTTTAGCATTGCAGGAAAGTTTGAGTAGATGGAATGTGATTTTTGAGGTTGGCAGGTGAGATCTGCAGAGGAGCGGAGAAGCCAATGAGATGCTTCAAAAAAATATTGGCTGAGATACATAATAAGCAAGAAATGATGATTGTCATAAAGCAAATTGAATGGTTGATGCTTATTGTGGCTTCAAACTTTTAATTCTATGGGCTAGGCACATGCCAAGTTATGTTTTAATTTTAGATTAGTATATGCAGGATGATGAGAAGTTGAAATTGATGTAGGAGGGGTTAGGATTCCTGTAACTACTACAAAGATTGTGATCAATTGACTTATTCAAAATTGGCCGACCTGCACTATTCCTAAATTAATGAGCTTCATTGGTTTCTGTCTGTATGTAAGGAAGATCATGCATCACTTCTCAATGCTTGATACCCCTTTGCACCCCCTAATGGGTGTTGATGGTCCCTTCTAATGGGGATGAAAATGAGGAAAATAACTGTTTGTTATCGAAGAAGGAAATCATTTCCAAGGTATTCTTTTGATCTAGGCAAATCTGAATCCATTGGCCTAATGGCCTACAATTGCATTGGGCCAGCTCAACGACAACTGATCTCAAAAGGAGCTATTATACCCTTGGGGCTGACCGATTTAGTGCATGAGTGATTGTCCTGTTGCATTCAACCCATTTTAGGATTTAATTTTATTTGAATTTGATGTTATATCTATTCTTTTAGATTTTAGGCTAAAGAATTTGCTAATCCTGGTATTTAATAGGTAACTTTCTAGAACTTAGTAGAGTTGGTTAGACTTTTAATCTCCAAGGCATATTCTCTCATTGATATTAGGAAGCTAGTTTAGATTTTCAAATGTTAAGTAATTATTCTCGTCTTAACTTTTGCATTTAGTTTGGATTTTGATTCTCTTTCTATACTATAGTTAGGTGTATTCTAATCAATGAAAAATTAGATTGCACATATTCAAGTTCTAAACTTAAAACCTCCTTTTTCCTCTCTTATTGGCCTCTTCTTTGTCTCTTTAGTCTGGTGGCAACTTCAACGATTGAAGGTCTAGAGGTCTTGGAAGCAACAACGGGCAACATAACTTCTCTTTGAAGTTTGAAGGGCCAAATTTATCTTTTTTTGGGAAAATAGTAAATCACAATAAGGAAATGTTTCCTAATTTGAATAGTGCAGATTTGGAGGGGATTAATTAGGAAATGTTTCCTAATTGAAGATGATAGATTTAGGGGCTGATTTGAGAGCTGATTTGGGAGGAAAATAATTAAAGAAATAGGAGGGAATTGGGGGAGGGTTGTTTGGGTATTTACTATTTATTGTTTGCTTTAAATATGTGATTTTCCTATGGTTAGGGGGAGGTGTTATTTGCTGAAATTAGATTGTTCTTAGGGTGTTTGGGCTCTAGCCAATGGCTAGAAATTTGGGAGAGCTGGATCTTCAAAGAGCTGGATTTTCCTCTCCAATTGAAGATCCACTTATATCTTGTCTTTTCTTTTCTTAGAACTTTCAATAAAAAAGTGTTCGTGTGTTTTATTCCTGATTTTCTTATCATTTGTTTTCTGAAATTGCTGAAACCAGATTTCAACCAAAGCTTTTCCTAAATTTTTGCAAGCGTTTCTTATCATAATTCAACCCTATCAATTTAAGAGTATTGATAGTGATATAATTTTTGTCCTGTTGTTGTGACTATGCTATTTTAATACTATTTTGAAGACTAAAAAGATGCCAGATCAGTGGAGAATGAGTGTGTTAATTCCTATTTTTAAGAATAAAAGTGATGCACAGGAGTGTGCAAATTATAGAAGAATTAAGTTAATGTGTCATACTTTAAAACTATGGGAGCGAGTTATGGAGCGTAGGTTGCGACGTGATACTAATGTTTCTCAAAATCAATTTGTATTCATGCCGGGTAGGTCTACTATGGAAGCCATACATTTATTGAGAGGTTTGATGGAGAAATATAGAGAGAATAAGGAGGATCTTCATATGATATTTATTGATTTAGAGAAAGCATGATAAAGTTCCAAAAGAAGTGCTATGGAGAGTTCTTGAAAAGAAAGGAGTTAATAATGGTTATATTCAAATCATTAAAGATATGTATGCATGAGCTATTACTTGTATTCAAACACAAGGTGGTTTGACCAAGTATTTTCCTATTTCGGTTGGATTACATCAAGGATCAGCCTTAAGTCCATATCTTTTTGCTCTAATCATGGATGTTCTCACGAGACATTTGCAAGAAGATGTACCTTTGTGTATGCTTTTTGCTGATGATATTCTTCTTGTTGATAAGACTAGAGAGAGAGTTGAAGGTAAACTTGAATTATGGAGATCAACTTTGGAGTCTAAAGGTTTTTGCTTGAGTAGATCTAAAACTGAATTTATGGAGTGTAATTTTAGTAGCAATAGACCTAGTGAGGGGATTGTGACTTTGGACGATCAAGTCATTAATAAGAGTACACATTTTAGATATCTTGGATCTATTGTTTAGAGTGATGGTGAAATTGGTGGGGATATTATCAGCATAATTCAAGTTGGATGGTTGAAGTGGAGGAATGCATCGAGCTTATTGTGCGATAGAAAAGTCCCCCTGAAACTTAAGGGAAAATTCTATAAGATGGTGGTGAGACCTGTAATGCTTTATGGTGCCGAATGTTGGCCATTAAAAGAAAAGCATAATACTAAGTTAAGTGTTGCAGAGATGAGGATGCTTATGTGGATGAGTGTGATAGGAAATACTTGAGTTCGCAAGTAACCCTAAGGTAATAATTGAGTTCACAAGCAAAACTAATCGAAATCAGCTAGAAAACAAAGCACAAACTGCTGTTTGTAACAGGAAATCAGCCAAACGCAGCAGTTTTTATGAGAGAACAATAGAAAACTTGGAGAAGAACGATGAAAATTAATTAATAGATGCAAGAAAACAATATAAGATACAACGTTCTTCGATTCGAGAGGAAGAACAACTCTCTACAAGTCTCTAGCAAACCCTAGAGCCCAAGCACACTATGAGATCTCAAACTTTCATTCAAATTCAAGATGATCCCCCAATTACCTCCTAAGCTCCTAATTAACATCAAAGGACAATTACAAACTTCCTAAACAACCCCTTCGTTCAAATTTTCCCTCCTAAGTTTGAATTAATCCAAGTATGACCCACTTTGAACTTCCGCCCCCTGTGGGGCCCGCCGGGTGTAGACAAGGACCGGTCCAGCCTGCCCCTCCTGGGCCGTTACTCCCCTCCCAAAGACTCACCTTGTCCTCAAGGTGGAAAGAAGGGAATTGATCCCTTAGTCTATCAAATGGTTCCCACATAGCATCGAAATCATGGAGGCCTCTCCATTTGATCAGTACTTCTTTGTTGCTCTTTTTATCTGATCGGACTCTTGCCAGCTCTAGTGGTTCTAAAACCACTTCTAAATTCTCCGTCATAGTATCTAACAGTTTTTCACTCGTTGCATGCTCGCCTATGACCCTCCTTAGTTGAGACACATGGAACACTGGATGTATAATGGTTGATGGGGGTAACTTCAATCGGTATGCCACCGCTCCAATCCTGTCCAACACTTCATAGGGGCCAAAGTACATTGGTGCCAATTTCTCATTCCTCCTTCTAGCCACTAACCTTTGCCTATATGATCGTAGTTTTAGGAGCACCTTCTCCCCCACTTCAAACTGCATGTCTCTCATGTGTGAGTTCGCCTGCTTCTTCATGATCTATTGTGCCCTCATCAGATGTTCCTTCAGTTCTTCCAGCACCTTGTCCCTTTCCTCCAGGTACTGCTCAACTGACGACACGGGTGTACTACCTCTCCCATAGTGCACTAGGTGTGGAGGGCCTTCCATACAACACTTTGAATGGGGTCATTTGGTAAGCAGAATGATACGAGGTATTGTACCAATACTCCGCCCAAGGCAGTCATTTTTCCCACATCCGCGGTGTCTCCGACATAAAACACCTCAAATAGGTCTCCAAACTTTGGTTTACCACCTCCGTCTGTCCGTCTGTTTGTGGATGGTAGGTGGTGTTTCTCTTGAAGATAGTGCCCTGCAATCGGAACAGCTCCCTCCAAAACTGACTGAGGAACACCTTGTCTCGATCCGACATTATCGATTCAGGAATCCCATGCAGTTTAACAACCTCCCTGATAAATGCTGCTGCCACTGACACTGCGGTGTAGAGATGTCGCAAGAGGATGAAATGTGCATACTTACTAAGTCTATCCACCACCACCATGATGACGATGTATCCTTCTGATCGTGGTAAGTCGTCGATGAAGTCCATGGACAGTTCCTCCCATACTCTGTTTGGAAGTGCCAATGGTTGTAGTAGTCCTCTGGGAGCCATAGCAATGTATTTGTTACTCTGACACACTTTACACCTGGCCACCAGCTCTTCTACATCTTTGTGCATCCCTTTCCAGTAAAGCTCAGATGCCAGCCTTCTATATATCTTATGTACCCCTGAATGACCCCCCACCGCGCTGCCATGAAACTCTTGTAACAAGTGAGGGATATGTATAGAAGTTCGTGACATCACAAATCTCCATTGGTATAACAATCTCTCCCCCTCAATATAGTAACCAGGATGGCTACTCCAGTTCTTTATTAGATCTTCCATGATCTTTCTCAATTCTTCATCCAGCATGCTTTCTTCCTTGATGGCCCCCCAGTCTACCATCAAGGGTACAGACACAGCTAATTCCTGGAGCTCCCTCACACATCTGGATAGAGTGTCAGCTACTTTATTTTCCAACCCTGGCCTGTACTAAATCTCGAAATCGTAACCCAATAGTTTGGATGGCCACTGCTAATGCTCCCCAGTCACCATCCTTTGCTCCAAGAGGTACTTTAAGCTCTTCTGATCAGTCCTGACAATGAAGTGTCGACCTAATAGATAGGGACGCCACTTCTGAATGGCCAAGACAATGGTCATCAACTCCCTCTCGTACACTGAATTTAGTCTTTCCCTGGTTGATAGCACTTGACTGAAGTATGCTATAGGCATGCGGTTCTGCATCAACACTGCCCCCAACCCATATCCTGATGCATCGGTCTCTACTACTAAGGTCTGGTTGAAATCTGGAAGAGCTAGAACAAGAACAGTGGTCATGGCTTTCTTTAACCTCTCGAAGGCCTGGTCGCTGCATCTCCCCAGGAAAAGTTGTCTTTCTTCAACTGCTCAGTCAAAGGCCATGCTATGGTACCGTACCCCTTCACAAACTTCCTATAATAACTAGTCAATCCTATGAAACCCCTTAACTCCCTTATGTTCATAGGCAGTGGCCATTTCTGCATTGCCTCAATTTTGGTTTGGTCCGCCGCCACTCCCTCTTGGGATACCACATGTCCCAAATACTCCACGCTGGATTGAGCAAAGCTGTATTTCTTCAGGTTGGCTCTCAGCTGATGCTACTGCAGTACTTCTAAAATCACCTTCAAATGTTTAAAATGCTCCTCCACAGTCTTGATGTACACCAGAATGTCGTCAAAAAAGACCAGGACAAACTTCATGAGGTGCTGCTTGAATACCCTGTTCATCAAAGACTGAAAAATAGCCGGAGCGTTAGTCAATCCAAAGGGCATTACCAGAAACTCATAATGCCCTTCATGTGTCTTGAAGGCTATCTTTGGAACATCTGCCTCCTTCATTCTGATCTGGTGGTATCCAGATTTTAAGTCCAGCTTGAAAAACAACACTACCCCATATAGCTCATCCAATAGCTCATCAATCATCAGAATTGGGAACTTGTTTGGTGTAGTGCCCTTATGCAGAGCTCTGTAATCCATACAGAATCTTCAACTCCCATCCTTCTTTTTGACCAGGAAGACTAGACTAGAAAAAGGGCTGACACTTGGTCGAATGATCCCAGCCTCTAGCATTTCCTAGATCAACTTCTCAATCTCATCTTTCTGAATCTGTGGGTAGCGGTAAGGGCGGACGCTGATCCGTGTCTCCCCTTCCTTCAAGGTAATGACGTGCTCCAACTCCCTCTGAGGAGGTAAACCCTAGGGAGGTTAAAAAATCTCGCTGAACTAGTGTATGGTCGGTTACACTGAAGAGGGAACATTGCCTTCTTCCTTTAGTCTGACCCCTTCAAGGCGGTGCAACTCGACCAAGTAGCCTCCTCCCTCCTCCTGAATGGTCATGATTAGGGATTTGAGAGAAACCCCAGCCTTGGTCAGCCCAGCAACACCCTGAATCTTCCTCCTTCCCCCAATCACCAGTTCTATCCTCAGTGTACCCCAATTGATCTTGTTCTCCCCTAATGTTTGCAGCCACTTTATCCCTAGGATGACGTCAGTACTCCCCAATTCCATGGGAAGGAGGTCCTCCCTCACCTAGATCCCCTGAATCTTCAACACCACCCCTCTACAAACTCCTCTACCCATTTCCATCTTTCCCGTGCCCATCATCACTCCATAGCCTCTGATATCCACTAACTCCATCCCAAGCAGCTCAACGATCTGTGTGGAAATGAAATTTTGGATTGCCCCACTATGTATCAACACCACCACCTCTCGGTTAGCTATATCTCCTTTCACTTTCATAGTGTGACTCAAAGTGAATCTCACTACAGAGTTCAGAGAGACTTCTGCCACATCCAGATGCAACTTCTCCTCCTCCTTTGCTTCAGACCTACTCTCACCTCCCTCCTCGTCTTCACAGACAAGGAGAACCTGAAGAGTTCGGTCCTTGCACCTATGCCCCGGCATGTACTTCTCATCACATCTGAAGCACAACCCCTTTGCCCTCTTATTATGCATCTCTTTCTCCATCAGCTTTTTGAATTGTCCCCCATTTCCCCCTCTAGTTTTCTTTTTTGGCACTTCCTTCAGACTCCCTAGTGCCGCCCCTTTTGACGGTAAGAATGTGGTAGTCATCTTGTATGATCCACCTGAATAGTTCCCTCGAGCCCCTCTTTCTGATTTCTTCTGATCTTCCACCAACTGCGTCAGCTCCGTAGTCTTCCCTAGGTTCCTCGGCTCCAGCACCCTGTTGCTGTTCGTTTCTCAGGTTTAAGCCTCTTCATGAAGTTCCCTTCCAAAGCTGACTCCAAAATATGATCCAATCTTCTAGCCAAGTACTCAAAGCTGTCCCGGTAATCTGCCATAGTCCCCTCCCGAGTCAAGGCAAAGAATTGCTCATAAAAATCTCCTCCCCCATCGGCTCGGAAACACTCTAATAAGGAATCTTTGAACTCTCTCTAACTCTGGATGAGCTCCCTCGTGTCACGCCACTGATACCATGCGAAGGCTTTTCCTTCCAAACATAATTCCGTTGCCGTCAGCTTCTCTTCATCTGTCAACCCGTTGACAACAAATTAACGCCCCACCTTATAGATCCAACCATGGCCGTCTTCACCCTCAAAGACGGGCATCTTCAGCTTCCTCACCCGTGGGTCTCCCCCGTTTCCCCTGAATCCTCCATAACCTCCCATTCCTCGAAAAGGAGGTGCTCCCCAACTGTCTCGATCTTCCCTCCGGTGATTATACCTGAACCTTTCATTGTATTCCCCTCTTCTTCCTTCGAAATCAGCACCTCGGCGATGAAATTCTTCCCTTCTCCTGACGAAATTAGCACCCCTCCGGTCATTTCCCAAACTCATCTCCTCTCTAGAAAGTGGCTCTAGAGGTGGCATGTCGTCCTCTCCCTCAATGATCTCCACTTCCGGATTTCTCCTCCCCCCCTAAACGGGTTCGGATTTCCTCATACGCCATGACCTATGGTGGTCTCTCATGCTTCCAATATCGTAGGATTGGTCTTCAACTCTAGCAGTTTCTTCAACATCTCTTCCATCACCATTAATTTCCCTTCTATCCTTTCATTGTAGGAAGTGATTTGGCTTTGAAAATCAAAAAACTTTTCCTCCAAATCTGATTTTAATTGATCGATCTCGCCTTCCAAGACTTCTACCTTCTTCCCGGCTATTTCTCTTCCCAAAAATCACAACGATCTTCTTCCAGTTGTCAAAAAATCCGCTGAAATTTCAGCCGTCGATGGTCCTAAATTGATGGCTCTGATACCAATTTGATAGGAAATACTTGAGTTCGCAAGTAACCCCAGGGTAATACTTGAGTTTGCAAGCAAACCTAATCGAAATCAGTGAGAAAACAAAGCACAAGCTGCTGTTTGTAACAGGAAAATAGCCAAACACAGCAGTTTTTATGAGAGAACAATAGAAAACTTGGAGAAGAACGATGGAAATTCACTAATAGATGCAAGAAAACAATAAACGATACAATGTTTTTCTATTCGAGAGGAAGAACAACTCTCCACAAGTCTCTTGCAAACCCTAGAGCCCAAGCACACGATGAGATCTCAAACTTTCATTCAAATTCAAGATAATCCCTCCAATTACCTCATAAGCTCCTAATTAACATCAAAGGACAATTACAAACTTCCTAAACAACCCCTTCATTCAAATTTTCCTTCCTAAGTTTAAATTAATCCAAGCATGGCCCACTTGGAGCTTCCGCCCCCCCTCCTTTCTCTCTCTGTTTTCCGCCCCTTGTGGGGCCCGCCGGGTGTAGACAAGGACCGGTCCAGCCGGCCCCACCTGGGCCGGTGGCATATCAGAGTGGCTTGACCCGTAGAGATAGGATACGAAATGAGCATATAGGTGAAAAGGTTGGAGTAGCTCTAGTGGAAGATAAGATTAGAGAGAGTCGTCTTAGATGGTTTGGTCACATTAAACGGAGGCCTTCTGATGATCTGGTTAGGAAAGTTGAGGTATTAGATCTCTTAAGAAAGGTAGAGGTAGACCTAAAAAGACTTGGTTAGAAAATATTAGAAATGATATTTCTTTATTAGATTTAAATGAGAATCTTTTAACCGGACACAATGGCGAAAAAGGATTCATGTAGCCGACCCCACTTAGTGGGATAAAGGTTTGTTGTTGTTGTTGTTATATGAATGCATGGCCGTAGCATGCATTATTAACATTTACTTTCAAGGGCAAAAGGCTGACAGGTAAGATGAACCGAAACAGTTATATTTTAACAAAAATATGCAGTGGGTTGAGTTATCTGATAAAGCCGATATCCAAGACGGCATGCTTATGCCTGCCTACTTCCCCATATGCCTATGGTGCAACTGATTTCTTTTTCAGTTATTTATTCTATAGTTAAATTTATTCGATTAAACTTCATGTAAATTATTTATTGGGCCCGAATATCCTAGCAAATGCAAATAATATTTACATTGGCCTTAATTGAGAGAATGAAGGAAGCATTCTATCCATGAGGCATTACAAGGCCATTTTTTTGGTGCAACAGAATGCATATAAGCGTCTAAATTTTGACCAAAACTTTAGATGCGTTGGACTTTTGAGTTTAACTTTTTTAGGCATAGATATTTGGATGAATGTTGTTCTTAGATTGCTATTATATGATTCTTTGATCTCATTATGTGGATTTTCTTGGTCTAGAGTTGGCAGCTAGACTTCTCATCTTTGAAGAAGTCCTAATGCTGATGTACAAGGTTGGGCATCAGTGTGACTTTTCCTTTAAATAGAATATGGTCTGAACTGTTTTATTCTATTTATTCTTAGAAAGGGAGCAATGGAGAGGTTAATTCATATACATTCTAACATTTACAAAGCATTAATGGTGATAGATAATCCCATGATATGATCTAAAAAAAATGTAAAATTCTTTGAATTCTCTGGATAATAATTACATGATTAATTTAGGCTTTCTATGATCCCTCATAGTCAATAGTTATATATATATATATATATATATATATATATATATATATATATATATATATATATATATATATATATATATATATATATATATATATATATATATATATATATAAAATATATTGTTTTGACATTGTTTTGTCTCGTAATAGTCAAGTTTTTTTAAATACAAAGCCTAGTTTTTCTTTTATTTTCGCTCTTCTTCTGTTGGACCCACTGAATGGCCTGCTTCTTGTAAGTTTATTAGTCCTCTTCTAATCTAATTCTATTTGTCTATTTCAATTGCTCTTTATTATCTATCTTAAATTCTATGTTCATCTCCTTATTCTCCTTTGCAATTTTGTTTTTTCAAAAGTTCTTTTGCGCTTTTATCTATTTTCTTTGCTCTCTTCTTGAGCTTTTTGGCCTTTCTACCGCTCAATTTGTTGGCATTGCCACATCATAACCTTGTTATGATTTTGCATTTGTGCTGACTCGCCATTGCTTTAAGCCTATGACATTTGTGGCCGTGATTCCTTGCAATATATCTTGGTATGGTCCCTACGCTGCCATTACATTACTTGCAAATGATTGTGTTTTGTTTCACAACATCTACTCTTTAGAAGAGAGTTTTCTACTCTCAGTTGGGAGAATGACCGCCTTCATGTTCATAACATATGAGGGTTGCACATAATTAGAACAAAATATAAAATACGATATATCTCTCCATTATAATGTCATTATTATTGAGATCTAATGGATGTCTTATATTTATTAGCTTAGTATGGGTGTATGATATCGCTCAGTACTGTTACCATCCATAGAAATTAACAGGCATTCTCTATTGCGGCTTTTGTTCAGTGACTTTCTTCTTAGGTGTGATCAGATTTTGATTCATTGGCTTTTCTGTTTCTGTAGTTCTTTATTCCTTGTATGAATAGTACATCTTTTTGTTTGCTTTCTATGGTGCCACCTTATGCAGCTTTCTATTTGGCGTCCCTTGCGTAACTTTGGCCAAGTCTTGAAGATTTTGCAGCTTTTATAACTGAGACTGGATTGTAATTGAGATCAGGTCCAGTTGAAATTAGTATTCCCGACTCTACTCAGTTCCACTGTCATTTGAACTTGAACTGGCCTTGAAAAGGAGCACCGCTTGATATATTCCTTAACATGTTCCTTTGAATGGAGGTTGATGTGGTAGACTTTTTTGATTGCATGTGTCATGATTTTGTACTAGGAGGTGATCTTGAACAAATTTGGAAGATTTTATGAATTCTCTCCACAATAATGGCATGATTAATTTTTATTCTTTATATAGCCCTACCTAGTCAATAGCTAAATAGTTTAAATAATAGTTATTATGTCTTTTTGGACGTTAGCTTTGTATTTCCTTGCAACGGTCGAGGTTATTTAAATACATAGTTTCCGTTTTTGTTCTCTCTTTTTCCCTTTGTCTCACTCCCATTAAACCCCCCCTCTCCCCTCATATCTCTTTTCTCTTAATCCAATTCTATATCTTCAACTCATTTATTTTCAATATCAATCTTGATCAGATGTTCTTCTCTTTATTCTCCTCTTAACTTTTTTTTCCCCAAAAGTTCTTCTGTGGTTTCATCTCTTTCCTTTTCATCTTCTTTCCCTTTGAACTCTTCAATTCATTGGCATTCCCACATCGAAACCAACCACAGCTTGGCGTTTGTGTCAATTTTCCATTGTTTTAAACCCATCACATTTGTGATTGCGATTTCTTGAAAGTTTACCGTTTGTTTTTTTACGCTATAATTACCTTATGCTTGCACAGCATGATTTTTTGTTTCACAGAGGAGACTTCTCATCCGCCTTATTGGGAGCATGATATGTGCCTTATTAGTAAAGCATTCATAACATTAGGGGTGTCAATATTGGACCCGACCTGAACCCGACACGAAACAAAAATTTTGGGTTGGGTCAACCCGAAACGGGTCGGGTTCGGGTCCTGATTTTCAACCTGTTTCGAATTTCGGGTCAGGTTCGGGTTGACCTGGAAACCCGAAAATGACCCGTTTTGACCCGAAATTCCTGTTTTTCTGTGTATTTACGGGATTTGGCCATGTCCGTGGAGCGAAGTTGATCAGCAACGGCGAGAAAGAGAAGATAAAAAGAGCGAGGGAGCTCCCGTCGTTCCGATCAAAATGTTGTAACTTCTGATCCAATCGGAAGGAAACATCGTCAAAGGAGCGAAGTTACCTTCACAGCCAGCGAGCTCCCCTCGTTGCTTCTGATGAAAATGTTGTAACTTCCGATCCAATCGGAAGAAAACATTGTCGAAGGAGCGAAGTTAACTTCACAGCCAGCGAGCTCCCCTTGTTGCTTCCGATCAAAATGTTGTAACTTCTGATCCAATCAGAAGGAAACATCGTCGAAGGAACGAAGTTACCTTCACAGCCAGCGAACTTCCCTTGTTGCAGAACTAAGCCGAACAACAACGACGAAAAAGAGAAGATAAAAAGTAAATTTGGGGTCGGGTTCGGGTCCGAGAAATCGACCCGTTTGTAAAAATGGGTCGGGTCAAATAGTTTTGAGTCTATATATCCCTTATAATTTTTAGCTTGATATGAGTTTATGATCTGACCCAATATTGTTGCAATCCGTAGGAATCCAAGCATTGTCTCTCTTTTGAATACACTGTCTTCTGTCTTCTAGCTTTTATTCCTCAGATTTGATCGAGTCTTTCTTCAGTGACATTGCTGTATTTGCGATTCTCATGATTTTGCCACTAAAGTAGAAAATAAGAGGATAAAGGCATAGGGTCGATTTCAATATAGATGAGTTTGTGAGATGGAGAGTGATAGAGAGAATGCAGAGCTAGAGAACGGAGGTAGTGGGCTTAAATGAGTTGTAAGATGGAGGGAGGGAGGGAGAGGGAGAGAGAGTTGTAATGAGGCATGGGAACTAGAGGGAACATAGGAGAGAGAAAACGAGGGAGAACGAGGGGTTATGCATATAATCAAATCTGAGATTTTATATGTAGCTTCAAACTTGCTTGTATTATTTCTATTCTTTTTTACTTGCTACCACTTCCAACAACAGTTTGTGTGGTACTCCATTTTTTTTCTTTTTTCATTTGGAATCTCTTTGATGGATGATAATTCATTCGCAGGTAATTAAGAAATGATTTCATATAGATTGAAATTGATTTGGTTGATATATACTGTCCCATAGCAAGTTCACATTTGATGTAAACTGATTTTGTCCTTTGTAGGCGTCGGCAAGAGTTGCCTCTTGTTACGGTTCTCAGATGGCTCCTTCACTACAAGTTTCATTACCACAATCGGGTAGGTTCTACATAGTTTATTATTGCTTCCTAAAGACAGATTCGTCCGGGTTTAAGTTGTCAGTTGTTCGTATCTACTTTTTTTGGCATTTCTGATTGCTTTTTGTTTGCTTCTTATGTAGCATTGATTTTAAAATAAGAACAATTGAGCTGGATGGAAAGCGTATTAAATTACAAATTTGGGATACAGCCGGTCAGGAACGTTTTAGGACTATTACTACGGGTGTGTCTTCTATAATCTGTCTCCTTTTCTTGTCATTTGGAGCTGCCATTGAGCTTTTCTTACCTTGTTTTTTTTACTTGCAGCTTACTATCGAGGGGCCATGGGCATTTTACTTGTTTATGATGTAACTGACGAGTCATCTTTCAACAGTTAACAGCTACAATAATGTCCTCCTGTGATGGTTTTCTTCAGTACCATTTTCTTTCCAATTTCTCATAATTCTGGTATTTGCAATTTGCAGACATAAGAAATTGGATCCGGAATATTGAACAACATGCCTCTGACAACGTTAACAAGATTCTAGTGGGTAACAAGGCTGACATGGACGAAAGCAGAAGGGTACTCTCTTCTATTTTCCCTCTTCTCTTTCTATATGTTTTCTTCCTCTTTTTACTCTCTTATTCTGTGCGGACGACGAACGTCGCTCGGGAGACCAATCATAATGCACCACATCACCCATTCGCTGGGTACCGCGGCTCAGTATTGCTTGGTACCACAGCTCAGTACCGCTGACGTGGCTGCACCTGATTTGCCTCCGGACGTAGTGCTGCGTCCGGCCTCCGCACAGAATAATTTCTTCTACATTTCAGTTCGTGCAATGTGTTTGCTGCTAGGCTCACATGGTTCAAAGTGAAAGGGTATTATCAGCTGGAAATCGTTTTGTTTCTCCATTTTTTAAATTCATGTCTTTAATGATGTGCTCCAATCATAAATATGCATCTGAGATATAGTTCCTTGAAACTGTATGTTAACATGTGATCCGAGTTTAGCACTGACACTTCATATAGAAATTGCTCAGGCTGTTCCTACCTCGAAAGGACAAGCACTGGCTGATGAATATGGAATCAAGTTCTTTGAAACTGTAAGCATTTAGAATATTCATTTATTTTTTGATTTCTTATTATTTTTTGGAGTAAATAATCAAAATGATCACTAGACTTTGTAGATATGTTCCTTTTGATAAAATTTTTTCATAGAGTTCAATTTAATCTCTCAGCTCATTAAATTTAAACAAAACTACAGTTCCTATTGTTAATCTTGTCATTTATTTGGATACAATTTGTTGGATCCATTCTTTGTATGAGGATATTTTGGATTTCTTTTGGTCAATCTGACTACTTAGTACCAGTTCAAATGAATGAAATTGGCTCCATAAAGTCTAAAACAATCTTATGATAAGTTGACTATAGATTCTCTTCTCCAATTGTTGTCGAAAGAGACGGTTAAGTTGACTATAGGACTAAGGTTTTGTTTCGGCTTTCTTAATGCTTCTTAAAGTAGCATTTTAGTATAAAATTTTTAAATTTTAAACTAGAAAATTGTTTTAAAAAGCAATAAAAAAGCCGTTCCAAACGAAGCCTAAATTGATTCAAATATGATGAGTTAAGGGATCAAATTGAACACAAAGTTTGGAATTAAAATGACGCATCTCAAAAGTTCGGGACCATTTGCTTGCTTGCCAGAGTGCAAAAACAAATCTAAATGTGGAACAAGTTTTCTTTTCAATTGCTAGAGACATCAAGCAGAGACTTGCAGAATCTGACAACAAACCTGAGGTATGATTACTTGTTCAATTCTAAAGTTCTTTCCTGGAAATTTATTATTTGTTCTTCTTACCGCCAGGAAAGGACAGTTAAAATTAACAAACCTGATCAAGCAACTGGTGAAAACAAAGCTTTAGAGAGATCAGCCTGCTGTAGTTCGTAAAAAGTAGAGGATGGGAGGTGATTCTTTAAGATTGTTGTCGGATCTTTCTTTTTACAAATCTGATTTGATGTTCAGGTAAGTATGATTTGCATTCTTGATCCTATCATATTCTTTAAACCTCCCTGTCCTAAGTGCAATGCTATTTATTTTTCTGTGCTGGGGAAGTTGCCACACGCTTAACTTAGGCTTCATTTGGGACGGCTTTTTTACTGCTTATTGAAGCAACTTTTTAGTACAAAAGTTTTAATTTTTATACTAAAAAGCTACTTCTTGAAGCATTAAAAAAGCCGTCCCAAAGGAAGTCTTAAACATGTTTAAATTCATCTCTATATAAAAATAGGAAAATGTTGGCCCTTCTCTTATTTGCTGCATTGTCATGTAATTATGGCTGTGTTATGTGCATGATTTCTGTGATAACTTTGGCAAGGTCTATTAGGTATAAGGAGATGGGCTAAATATCTGATTCTTTAAGAGAGAAAAACACATTTTTATAGCTAATAAAGTGATCGAAATACAAATATAGGATGGTTACTTGGTTGTTTTTATGAAAATGGTAATTAGTAGAGCATTATTGTTAAAAAACTTTCATTCAAATCAGAATTATAATTAGTATATAAGAGTCCATTTAGGCTGTCAAACAGCTTCAAATAAGCTGCGCATCAAAGAGGGAAATACTACACCACTTGAGGCGAATTTTTGAAAAAAAAAAAAAAAGACAAAGGGTTCATTTGGGATGGCTTTTTTAGTGCTTCTTAAAGCAATTTTTTAGTATAAATTTTAATTTTTATAGTAAGTTATTTTAAGAAGCATTAAGAAAGTCATTTCAAACGAAGCCCGAGACTTCCTTTCAAACAATTGTAGTTTTTTATTGAGTTGATTGTAAAATTATTATGAAAAAAGTATTTTTATTAAAGATGTAGAAAATAATTTTCTAGCAATTAAAAATTGTGATCAAATTAAAATTTTAGGGGGTTCGTCTTCTTTTTTGGATGTTATTGTGGGCTCTTCTTCAGTCATTCATTTTCTTGAGCTTAGGACATCCTCCTTTCGTGGCTTACCTTCTCTTTGGATCTCGGATCAGGAAATACACGCTTTAGCTATTCCTTTTCAGTTCTCTTTAGGTGGTTTTTTTTTCTTCCAAATGACCCTCTCTTGATATCATTTGTAGATTTTTTTCAACCTCAAGCTGAATGGGGAGGTTTCGATCACCATGTTGGATCCATCGCATATTCATATCAAGATGGCAAATGACCTTGATTACTGTAGGGTCTTCTGTCATAGATTGTATTTGATTTATAATTGTTACATGAAGCTTACCAACTGGTCTCCCCTTGTCTATGTTGGTGTTGAGTCGTCGATGATCTCGATTTGCGTGTATTTTTCGCAATTGTGTCTTCACAGCTTTTTTCCCCACATTCTTCACGGTTTGGCCTCTCTCTTTGGCAAACCTTTGAAAATTGATTCTTCCACTTCCATTGGATCCAGGCTGTACTTAGCTCGTGTTTTAGTGGAGCTGGATATCACTAAATCCTATTCAGACAAGGTGTGGTTAAGCTCTGAGAAGTTCAGTTATGTCCTACAAGTGGTTATGGATGAGTTCCCTTATTTTTGTGCTTCTTGTAAAAATATTGGACATGCGGTTGGGAATTGTTGTCCTCCTCATGTGGCTGATCTGCCTAATTCTAACAAGATTTCTAATATTCATACTTTAATTCATCCTTCCTTACCCCTGTTGTGCCGATCTCTATTGTGGGGGATTCTGTTAATGCCGTGGTTGCTGTCCCTTAAGAATTAGGCCCTGCTGTGAATATCACTGAGAATGTTATGGTTTTTGAGGGGGTTAATCTTGTTATTTCTAATTCTAATGTAGTCCAGCTGGACTCTATAGTGGTTTTGGATGGAGTGGCTCATGTTGCCCAGGTTTTGCGGTTATGTTCGAGTGAGGTTGGTGTATTGAATCGTGGTTTGAATTCTAAACCTGCTTTATCTTGTGCGAATAATTTGTCTGTCCCGTGCGATTTGGCTGTGGATGATATGCCTTGTGTGGGCGTTGAGCCTTCTGGTTCTCCTGTTTTCTCCTAGTTGGAAATTGATTGGTTGTGTGGAATACTCTTCGCTGGTTGTCGAGAGTCCGGATGCTGTTTCGTCTTCTGTTAACCTGGCGTCGAATGTGCAGGTTCATGATCAATCGGATTTAACTCCTAATGATGGCTTTGAGGGCAATGTTAACTTTCTTAATATCCCTATTTCAATTATGTCTAATGTTGAAATGAAAGCTCATATGGCTAAGCCTAGGAAAAACTCTGTTTTGCTTCAAACTGATTGGTTGATTTTGGAGGATTCCATTTCTTCTCCTTCTGGTGGGAAGGAAATGGATTTTCAGGATTTTGAGGAGGAAATAGTAGAATGCTCTATCAATCGTGATTTTCCAAATGCGGATGGAAAGAAGCATAAAAGCAAGGGCAAGAAGAAATAGGGTGTGGTTTTGGTTTTTGCTATTTCGTCGGTGGTTTTAGAATGTTGTTGGATGATGAGGAGGAGGCTCCCTGCTTCCCCTTACTGGCTGGGCTGGTTGGCAACCTGGGTGCCTCATTTTGTTGCTTGGTGGATTTTGGATTGTGTTCGTATAACTGACACCTAAGGATGGTCCGTGTTTGACTGCGAGGTTGGTGTAGGGGGACTCCATTCATGAGTCCCTATTTGCTGCTTCTCCTTATATGTCTGGTTTTATAGGTTTTTACTATTTTGTACCTCGGGTTGTTGGTCTATCGTTGTTGTAACCCTCTTTTTTATTGAATAAATATTGTGCTTTGAAAAAAAAGGGACTTATTACGCTCACCGCTAGTATTAATAGTTGTTAATATATCCTTAAAAAAGTATCTTGATCGAACATGGATCACGATACAAAATCAAGTTGGAAACTTTTGAAATTAAATTTGGGACTAATCAAACTTTGATTTCAGCAAACTTGTAGTTTAATTGAATGTCTCAAAAATATGAAGCCAAAGACACCAAATTCGACTCAATCCAAGCCCAAATGGGTCCAAATTGAAGACCTGAAACACATTTAAGAAGCTCAAATCATAAATTGGATGATCAAACGATTTCCAAATGTGACATGCTTATAATCGAACTGAGCGGCTCAACGAGACTAATCCAACGAGCCCAAGATCATCAAATTTTGGCATCATTAAGACATTCAAATGCCTGGTAAACGATCAACAATCAAAGTGTTTAATATCAGCCGTCCATTCAAACTACTCTCAAGTTACCCTTGATATCTCTTCTATTTACTTGTCATGCAACTCTCAAAAAATTATAAATAGATCTCTCATCCATCTTTAAAAGGAACTAAAGAAAGAAGATAGATAAATTAGAGTTCTCTTGCTACCAAACTCCTCGGCCACCGTTGGACTTCCACCAGGTCACCGATTGATGCAGACTTCTGCCCGGCCACCGACTATCGCTAGACTTCTACCCAACCCTCGACTAACGCCGAATTTTCGCTCGGCCACTGATCGTCGCCGTATTTCCATATAATCTTTGTTCGTCAATAGATTTCAACCTAACAATTGACTGTTGCAATATGATTGTCCTCATTTTCAAGAACAAGCAAAACATTCATAATCTATTTAAATACTAATGAAATCATTTTAACTGAGTGTAGCCTCATGTTTTTTCCCTTTCCCAGGGGTTTACACTTAAAAAATCTTGTGTTTATAAATTCCATATTTGTGAGCTGGATATTCATATAACGTTGAGACGAAAAATTCTAACTCTATCAATGCGTATATTCTAGCCCGCAACAAGTATAAAAGTCATATTCTCCTTTCACTATTCTCCTCTATTGATCTCACCATCGAGTTGAGAAACCCAAATGTATAGTACATCCATCAACACCCTGCCCCTCCTCTTTCTCTTAGTGTTCACTTCTCCTTGTTTGCATTTCTTTAAGAAGTTGGTTGCTAATCTCACTCCTTTTAAGTCTATTGTGATAAATTTGTTATGGTCTCTTCACCATAATTATCTCACCTTACTATTCCTCTATCATTTCCATTGCTCATTGCTTGCGAAATCCAATTTGAGTTCAACTTACTTTGCCTCCTTTTAAAAATACATTTAATTTCTATGAAATATGAGATACATCACGTGTTTGTTATTAAGAGGTCTTTAATTTAAGGTTTTGCATAAAATATATATGTGAATTTACAATTAAATCCATGCAAAAAATATATATTAATTGTAATATTTATTTTCATAAATAGAAAAGGTCATGTCCACTTGGATTAATATATTAATTAGTGCAGTTGGTTTGATGTAGCAATCTCCAAGAAATCACTAATTAGTGCAATTACGTAGGAGGGGTAGCTTAATATCTCTTTCTTTAAAATAAATTGCCTAACAGATAATTACTTAAATTTCTTACTGGAGCAGTTTGCATGCAGGGGTATTTTTCTAATTTTCCATTTTTCTCAACTTTTTTGATAGAATCCACGCTAGAAAATTTGCTCTTTCTGAAGGCGTGATGAAGAATAAGAAAATGTTATTATTTAATTCGGTTTTTATTTTATTTATTCTCGCTTTCACGGAAGAAAAAGCGAAAAAGGTCTTAGATATATTTTTTAAAATTTGTTTTATTAAAATATTTTAAGAAAATATAATTAAAATTATGGCTGAAAAAAAACATTTAAGAAAATTCTGATAGTTAAAAAAAATGTGAGAAAAAAATGTAAAAATGCTTCATGACTTAAGGACTTGTGACACAATTGCAGCTCAGAAAACATAAAATATTTCAAATTATTTTAAAATGAATATAGTATTAATCATCTAAATAATACAACAATTTCAAAATAAGTCAAAATACGATTCAAAATTTTCATCATGATATCATAATATTATTTTTTTCTTGAAAGAAAAAAAGAAATAAGTCAACTTTATGTGGAAGAATTAAAATATTTATAATACACAGTTTATCTTAGTATGTTCATCGGGAGTTTTGACTATCAACTAAGAGGTTTTGAGTTACAGACAATTTTTCTCCATCGAGATGAAAAGAAGATCAGCTAGTCTCATGTGTAATATGAGATTAACTTTTTATCCTTAAGTTGTTGCATTTCCCCAATGCTTCTAGGGCGCTGCTAGGGCTTCCCGTCGTTGATACTTCATTCTCTGCTTTGGGTATGCCCTAGCCGGCTCGCTCTGGTGCCGAGGGGAGTTCTCTTCTCTTGTTCCTTTTTTTTGTTGCCATTTTTTCTTCCACGCTCGAGCTTTTTGTTTGCTCCTTGCTCGTCTGGGCCAATTCGTCCCCCTCCGCTAGGCAGAATGGCGGTGAATCAACAGGTCGACCCTGATTTTTTTGGAAGGGTCGATCAAATATTGCTTGTTCCTTGATGTTTTATTTGGTTCTTTTTCTTCTATGTGTTTTCCCGGCCTTAAAACTACTATATTTTATGGTTTGCCATCTTTATGGATTTCAGAGGAGGAGATTTGTGCCATAGCCGAGCCTCTTAAATTTGCTTTACTTGGTTCCCCTCTCTCCGTCCTAGTCTCGATTATATTTTGAGGTTTTTTTTTTCAACCTTAAGTTGATTAGAGAGTTTTTAGTTACCATGTTGGATTAATCTCATGCTTTGATCAAGTTGGGGAATGATCTTGATTATAGTAGAATTTTTTTGTCATAGATCTTTTTTGGTTTACAATTGCTACATGAAATTGACCAAATGGTCTCCTTTAGTTGATATTGGTGTTGAATCTTCCCTTATTCCCATTTGGATATCATTTCCCAACTTGCATCCTCATCTATTTTCCCCTCGTATCCTCTACGGCCTGGGTTAGTTGTTTGGTTGTCCGTTAAAAGTTGATAATGCTACTGCTTTGGGCTCTCGTCCGTCTGTTTCTCATGTTTTAGTTGAACTTGATATCACTAACAAAATATTCTAATAAAGTGTGGCTTGGTTCTGATATGTACGGCCACATACAACAGGTTGTGATGAAAGAATTTCCTCCCTTTTATGATAAATGTAAATGTTTAGGCATTTGATCGGTTCTTGTTGCCCCATTCATGCTTCTATCCCGATGTCTGGCAAAGATATTCTTTCAAATCCGATTAATACTAATGTTCATTCTGATATGAAAGCTCATGGAGTTATGGAAATTATGGATAATGTTACTTTTGCTTTGTCAGTTTCGCCAATCAAAGCTATGGTGTCTAATGAGAATAATGGCTCTCATTTGGTTAATGAGGTGAATGTGGATACTTATAATATCGATTTAATTGATGGGGGTGTTGACCTGTCAGCTACTACTTTGCCTTTTGTTTTATCTCGTGCCAACATAGAGGATCTAGCTCAGTGTTGGCACAAACCTTGAGGATCTCATTGTGGGCACCAACCCTTGCTTAGTTAGCCTGATAGTTACTCAATCCCCTAGTTCTATTGCTGGAGGTAGTGAGGATGACAATTATGAATTTACTCCTTTGGGGTCTGAGGTTGCTTGTCCTGTAGGTAGTTCGGTTTCAAACTTACGTACAGTGAATGTTGAGTTTGATGATGAGGATTTTCCTATTAATGATAATGTTGTTCTAGATGATGAAATTAATGTTGATTTGAATCCCCCTATTCCTCTCATTGATATTCCTATTTCTCTTATTGCAAATGAGAATTTGCGAGCTCATTTACCTACCAATTCGAAGGAGAGTGTGGTGGTTCAAGGTGATTGACTTGCTGAGTGTGATTCAACCTCTAATTAGGATGCTGGGGAAGAGATGGATGTGCCATTAATACATTCAAGGGAAATCGATGAATAAAATGTGATTCAAATAGGTGAGGATGATTTTTTTTAAGGTGGTAAACGCAAGCGGAGGAAATTTTTTTTTTTTTTTTTTTGGTTTTTCTTTTCTTCTTTGATAGTCCTTTTGGCTTGCCCTGTTGGTTGTGCTCTCGGGTGCTTTGAGAATTGGTTGGATGTTGGTTGGTTTGTACGTTAGTGTTTTTGTGGTGGCCTTTTGGTGCTCCTTCTTGACTGTTTCCGTGGTGAACTTTGGTATTGCTGTGGTGACCTTTTGGCTACTTGTTATAGGATGGCTTTCTTTGTTTGCTCTCTTGCAAGTGCTTCGATCTTCTTAATCTTTTCATGCAGGTTTGGTTGTTTGTCTCTTCTTTCTATAGATTTGCTACTACTAGCTGCTTCTGGTGCCCGTTTTATTCCTCTGTTGTTTTTCTTTTGTTTTCTTTATGATTGTCAAAATTTTGATCCTTTAGCTCTTAGGTTTTGCTTCAATTGTTGTATTTTTTAGTGAGCTTCTAGGCCTTTTAAGGATTTGTAACTCTTTTTTAATAAATGCGTAAGCCCCTACGTAGGTTTCCTAAAAAAAAAGAGGTTTTGAGTTCAAAGTTTTTATATGTGATATGCATATGAGTTTGACTTAATTTTCCAGAATGTTGAAAAAGAAAAACTTGTGATTGAAACAACTAATCTTTCTTTAAGAATTGAAATATATCATAAAAACAAATAAATATATTATTTAATTGAAATCTGTCTTAAAAATGAATGAGTATATTATTTGAACTAAAACTCCTCATCAGACAACCTCATTCACAAACTATTTTGCTTCTACTGATGGAATAATATTTAATTAGGAGGCCTCTCTCAATAACATTAATTAATTAATTTTTCATCAAATTTATATTAAAATTTTTTAATTAGACCAGGAGAAAAATCATAAGAGATGCTAATTGCATTACTAATTCACCATTAATACTAAATTCCCTCAACCAACTTTAACTTGATGTAAT
The DNA here is from genome assembly GCA_019514585.1 of Dendrobium officinale. Classification (NCBI taxonomy): domain Eukaryota; kingdom Viridiplantae; phylum Streptophyta; class Magnoliopsida; order Asparagales; family Orchidaceae; genus Dendrobium; species Dendrobium officinale. Next base: position 15,660,459 of record CM033683.1, read on the forward strand.
AAGGGTGTAACTGAGTCAACTCGTCAGCTAATTTGGACTTAATTCGATAAATGGCTCTTATGTCAGTCTGATGAGCTAACAAATCAAATTTTAATGAGCTTCAATTCGACTCGTTAGCTCGTGAGTCAACTTATTTAAAATATATTAATATTAAATACACTTAAAAAATATAAAAACTGAACAAGTTTAGTTTGGAGTGACTATAAAAATTGAAGGGTTTGTTTAGGGATAAATTATGATGTGCGGTCACCAGACGCCGTCCGGAGGTAAATTAGCACACGCCACGTAACTTTTTTTTGCTTAGTATCAATATTGTATACTGCTGTGTACTGTGTGGCGTGACGCATCTTGATTCACGTCTGGACGGTCCGGCGACCGCACATAATAATTTCTCTTATTTGGGACAGTTTGATTGACTATTTTTTGTTTTAGACAACAACTATAATTTCGTTTAACTATTATCTTTTTGCAACTTTCTCACAACTTTTCAAAAATTTCGATGATGCAAAACTATTTTTTGTAATTATAATTATGAAGTTATTTTCTCCTTAACAAATGAACAATCAATTTTATAAAATTCTATAGCCGTCCCAAACAAATGCTAAATTATACCAAGAAGAACTGATATCAACGATTTTATCTCACTAGAGAAGACATCAATTGCGTGACTCGTTACTCTTATGCCAAAAATTAAATATATTTATCATTGAATCTAAAGCTATGATCTTACAACGTATTGGGCTTAGCAAGTCAAAGTCCATTTTGTTAGGTGGGCTGTATTATTAGGTTGCCATTAAAGTGTGAAAAAATAGTTCAGATAAGGGTGTCAATTTTGGGTCACGGGTCGGGTTCGGGTCAAATCCGAAATTGACCCGACACTATTCGGGTTTGGGGCGACCCGACCCGTTTTGCAACTGGGTCGATTTTTTGGACCCGAACCGGCCCGCTTCGAGTTCGGGTCAACCCGAACCCACTTGTTTCAGTCGCGGAAGCGGACAACTAGCGACAGCGGGCAGCGCCGCAGCGGTCGTGCGTGGGCGCGGTAGCGGGGTGACGCGACAACAAGGCAGCCGGCAGCGGTCGCGCGCTGGCCCGCGACAACGGGACAGCGCCGCAGCGGCCAGCGGGAATGCGAGATGGCGCGAGTGCGGGACGTGCGGCTCGCTCGACGGCGACGCGGGTTTGTGTTATTCCGGGTCAATTCGGGTCGTTCCCGGGTTCCGGGTCAACCCGAACTCGACCTGGTTTTGCAAATGGGTCGGTTTTCCGGACCCGAACCCGAACCCGACCCGCTTCGGGTTTGGGTCAACCCAAACTCGAAATTTTCAGGTCGGATTCAATTCAGATTTTTGGGTCGGGTGCAATATTGACAGGTCTAAGTTCATATAGGTTGGCCAAAAAGGAAAATATAGATAACAGATAATAACCAAATAAGGCAAGTCATCAATCAATGCCCAAACAATAGTATTAGCCTATTAGGGCTATACTTTTTTACTACTACTATTCGATATGAAGTCTGTTTATGTACTCAATCGATTGTAATAAAAGAATCAATTTTTATGATAATATTCACTGAGGAGAATATGTTTATTGATAATTGTGAATTTTAATTGAAACACATAGCTTAATTGTTACAGACTAAAATATACGCAGCGATAGAGTTAGAATTTTTTGCCTCAGCATTGTACATATATCCAACACATAAATAAGGAATTCAGAAACACAAGATTGTTTACGTGGAAAATTTTAAAAAGGAGAAAAATCACAGGGCCATGCCCAGTTCAAATGATTCCACTGGTGTTTGAATAGATTACAAATGAATGATATGTTCTATTGAGGACGATCAGATTACAACAATCAACTGTCAAGCTAAAATCTAGTGACAAGCGGATATCGGAAGGAAATCCGACGACGTTCGGTGGTCGAGCAAAAATCTAGTGTTAGTTGGTGGTCATATGAAAGTCCGGTGTCAGTCGGTGGCCGGGCGAAAGTCCAGTTTCAATCAGTGGCTGGGTGAAAATTCGGTGGTAGTTGATGAGGAGTTCGGTGGCAAGAGAACTTTAGTTTCTGTCATTCTTCTCCTCCTTACTTGAGTCTCTTTCTATGAGAATTGAAGGGTTTATTTATAGTTTTCTGAGAGTGCATGACTAATAAATATGAGGGAGGACAAGGGTAAGTTGGGAGTGGTTTGAATTGACAGACAATATTGATTCCCTTGATTGTGGATCATTTACTAGGCATTTGAATGTCTTAATGATATCAGAATTCGGCGATCTTGGGCTCGTTGGATTTGTCTCGCCGAGTCGCTGAACTCGACTATAAGCATGTCATGTTTAGAAATCATTTGGTCATATTATTTATGGTTTAAACTTTTCAAATGTGCTTCGGGTCTTTGATTTGAACCCATTTGAGCTCAAATTGAGTCGCATTTACTGTCGTTGGGTTTGTATTTTCGAGACATTCAGTTCGACTATAAGTTTGCTGAAAGCAAAGTTTGGATGGCCCCAAATTTAATTTCAAAAGTTTCCAACTTGATTTTGTCTCGAGATTCGTGCCGATTATTAGAATAAGATTTTGTTTGTGAGGATTTTTGTATTGTTTTTTTTATTACAAAAAAAAATTAAATAAAAATTATTGTACAAAAAATTACTTTAAAAAGTAATAAAAAAGTTGTCTCAAATGAAGCCTAAAGATTAAACTATTCTATCAACTACTCTATATAATCTAATCTATAGCATTGAATTTTCAAAGATTCAAGATCATTTATTTCACATCATTTTTTTTGTTAGCTCTATGATTCTCGATTATTAGCTTTTTGTCTTTTTTTGTTGTTGTAGTATTAATGCTTATCTATCTTATCAATGAAATGTTGGAAACTTCTACACGATTCATTTGATGATCAATAGAAGCTTTGTTTCGTGTGGTCAAATTTTCTTTTGAAATCAATTCTCATTTAAGTTATGTGGTCCCATTTAACATGTGCATGATTTGTCTTATTTTTTTTTTTTAAGAATAAATATGATTTTCATATATCATATTAGTAATTAAATTTTAAATTTAATAAATAAATAATAATGTTGATATTATAATTCTCACTATGTTACAATACTTTTATATCAAATATGATTCATGATTATTGTTATATTAAAAATAAGTAATTTTTTTTTTTTACTTTTGAGCTAATTAAGAGAAACTGACGCACACACAGCACGTGCTCAAACTTCAAACCCAAAAATTTCTTTGTTGGTAGCTAAATCTCTCTATTAATAGATCAATGTGAGATGCGTAAACAATTATTATAGATAGAATAATGAAAAATATTTATGTCAATATATTCTAAAAAAAAACATTTATCAAAGTTGGATTTGAAGCCCTTGGATATGCTTTAGGATGAACGTAATACATAAATAATTTAAATTATCCTCAACTCAAATATATCCAAATACTTTAAAGTTTATCTTTACAAAAAAATTTATCATAAAATATCTAAACCTCATAAATTTCAGAGTAGATAACAATCATATAAAATAGAGAAAAATTTGTGTATATTTAATTTAGTCCCAGAGTATCATATTATCCTAATTTATCTCTTGAGTGTACAAAATTAACCTAAAATAATCATGGTTTTTTATATCCGTACCCAAGTCATATAATTCATCTTATTTATTTACTATTTTGAAAATGTATGAATATTTTTTGCAATATAAGTTTTTTTTATAAATTTTTTTGGATCATATTGTTTCTTCTAGAAACAAAATTGGACCGTCTGCAGACGAATTAGAATGCACCATATCACCCGGTACATAGCACCGACATATATCGTGGCGCATCCTGATTCACCTCCGGACGGGCATGGAATAATTTCTCTTGTCCTACCCCTTACCTGAACACACCCACCCAAATTCCAATTAAATTAAAAAAAAAAATCTTCAAATAAAATAGCCAAGGAGATAAAAACATAAGCATCAATACATTCAACATAAGCATTGCTACATCAAATACAAATCAGCTCCTCAAATAATAATAAAAAAGTAAAATAATAAAGTAAAAAAAAAAAACAATTTTTTAGTCATATTTGAAAAACCTATATTTCCCTATATAAAATTAGAAATAAAATAATTAAAATGTTATTCATATAAAATTCTTCATAACTTGGTGTTAATTGAAAAATAATAAAAATTTACTAAATTTGCAAATGAGAGCTATAATTTACTTCCTTTTGTAAATAATTACAACTAATTCGTACTTTATGCAAGAATTTTTTGAAACTCTGATAATAATATTATTGAATCTCTTTATTACAATTATGATATAATAATAAAACTTATTGCAAGAAAAATCCTTTCATTATTGTCAGAGTATCAAAAAATTTACAGTAAAGACAGAATTAGTTAACTTATTTACCAAATAAAAGAAATTACAATCTTTATTCATAAAATTATGAAATTATTATTTTTTTAATCGAAGAAAAACCCAATTTTTTATACGAATACCTCCGTATCATCATCCATCGGCGCCAAATTCAAATCCAACCACATCATCCCCTTCTCCTCCGTCTTCATCGCCATCGGCCGGTGGCGTCTCATGTGGCCGCCGAGTGCCTGCCCGACCGCGAATTCGAGGCCGCAGACGGGGCACTCGTGAACCCTAGCCTTCCCCAACTTCCCCTCCGCTTCGCCGGCCGTCGGTTTCGTCTTCCTGTGGCTGGCGCTGTGACCTCCCAACGCTTGGAAAGTCGGGAACTGACGATTGCAGGTCTTGCACTCGAAGACTTTCATGGATGCCGCTGCGTCGTGTTCGAGTGACATTGGTGGTCCTTTTTTTTAATGCGTACAAGGTGTTTGTTGTTTGTCTGAGAAGGAATGGAAGAGGGAAATAGTAAGGTGGGGTTATTTATAGGCTGCGAGAGGAGTGTAGAGTACGAGATCTGACTGAGGAGATGCCACTAATCACGCGCAGTGACGGCAGGCTCTTTATTAATAAATATTTATTTATTTTTAAAATTAAACTGTGGAGTCCGACCGTTACTGAAATCGGATCATGTGCTCTTTTTGAGTAGCAAAACAAAACTTGGATTATAATATTTATTATTTACTATATCCAAACAATTTTTCTTAAAACTATCCTATAATTATATAAGTTGGATTTAAAATTAATATAAATATAAGAAGCTTTATAGTTATATGATGAGTGTTAACTTAATTATAGATATTAAATTTATGTGAATTTAGAGAAATTTATAATTAATATGACTTCCAAAAATTCATTTGATTTATATTGAATCTCGAGGTAATTTTAAAATTTAAAAATTTTGAAATTAAAATTATGATCAATTGAACACGAAAGTTGACATATTTATAGACGAATTGAGCGGCTCGACGTACGAATCGAAGGAGTCTAAGTTCACTCAATTTTGATATCATTAAGAAATTTAAATTTTGAAAAAATGCTTCATAATTAAGGGAATCTATATAGACCGTATGATAAAGTTTTTTGGATTATGATTCAAATTATTAAATTTTCATCCAAAAAAAAATCTATAAATTGATCCTTATTCTCCACATGAAGGGAGGAGGGAGAAAGAAACGAGTGAACTAGAGAGCTATTTTGTATTTTCCAACTATTGTCACCAACAATTATCATGGCTGCCAGTAATCACTATCAGCGATTGTCATTATCTCTAAAATTTTGACCAGATTTAACCCTGCTATTAGGTATAATTGCCTGCCTGTCAACACATGCTTTCTAAATCTCTAATTGGGAAATCAATTCTTGTTGTTGGGAGTTAAGTCTTCATATGGTAACATTGGATTTCTGTTAATCCCCTTAAGAGAAAGCTAACATCTTATTTTTAAATAGTTGTATTCTTCTTCAACTATAAGGAAGAAATAATTCTTATATCTTCTAATATATAATAAATTTTATCTAGGCCAAGAAGCCGAGTGGTTTTTCCCCTTTCAAGGTTTGTCACGTAAAAATTTTATGAACTTATTTATTTGCGATTCTTGAATTTTTATACAAAATTGCGAAGTAAAACACACACTCTACCTACTCAAATTTTCTAGCACACAATATTAATAAGTATATTAATTGAAATTAATACTTAAAATAATAAACTAAAAATTGAAAAAAATTATTGTTCGAGTCTAATTCATATATGCTTCAAGATTCGTGTCTGATCAAGACAAATTTTGGCGACGTATCAAATAGCATGCCATTAAATTTACATATGTATTTAAAAAAAAAATTACCTAAGGATATATATCCAGATTCAATTTGCAGCAAGATGTACTTAAGAGCCATCATATTTATTCTAAAATTAGTGTAATTTACAAGATCATATATAAGCACTAGTATAAATTTCATCAAGATATTCATAAATAATTTTTTTTTTCGCATGAAATATTTAGGGAGCAAAAATAATAACACTTAAGCATAATTCTGCCATAATAACCATTCAAATTTTTTAAAAATATTTCAATAATTTTTAAAAATATTTTCAATTAAATTAGCTGGCATGTAATTAAAAATTAAAATCGCTACACCTAAAAGATTTTTTTTCCCTTTTGTTGTAATACATGCAGTGAATTAACGCAACCTCGAAGGCCAAAACATCTCAACAAACGTGAGGTTCGCCGGTTGTAGTATTCTTTCTTCCTTCTTACAAACGTGTCAGGTCCAAGAACTGCTATGCTTTGGCCACAAATACTCTGCCAAATGGATTACTTATTCTGTGCGGACGCCAAACGTCATCCGTAGACCAATCAGAATGTGTCATATCACCTCTTCGCTCGGTCCCGCTGATGTGGCGCATTCTGGTTGGTCTCCGGAGTTAGAGCTGTGTCCTACTCCGCACAGAATAATATTTATCCTGCCACGTGATGCTCTCATAGTTTTTTTTAATGAAACTTGATTTTGGAGTGGCCACGAGAAATTATCACGTGTGGTCAGTTGATCGTCGGTAGGCAAATCAAGATGCACCACGTCATTCGGTACACAACTATACATAACAGTGGTACACAATAAAATGCTGACGTGACACATTTTGATTCACCTCCAGATAACATCCAATGATCGCACATAATAATTTTGCTCAGATATGTAACTACACAAAGTGGGTCACATAGATGACTATTACAAAAGTTTGTGAGGGCTTGTGTAACACGAGCTCTTGTTATTGATTTTTTTTTTAAAAGACCAGTGATATTAAATAATATTATTAATGGTTAGAATATTTATATATTATAAATAAATATATCTAGGCCTAATTGGGGAGTGGGTATCGTTGATAGTTACGTTAATAATTATTTATTTGCTGTTGCTGCTTTAGATTTGCCTTATTCATATTGGACATCCAGTTTCATTTCAAGCTTAATTACGAAATCAAGGTTTTATTTGAGATAAAATTCTTATTATTTTTGACATAAAAATGTTTTAAAATTAGATACAAAGTAGTGGCAAAAAAATATTCCCAAATGAAGTCCAAATCAAAATAAATTTCAGCAGTAGAATGATAGGACGTAAGTAGGATTCCAAATAAGCTTTTTTTTTTTTTAAGGATTCCAAATAAGCTGAGTCAAGGCACAATTGACTCTCTCTCTCTCTCTAGAGTGTGTGTGCGTCGAGACATGAATAAATCAAACTCGAGTTCGATTTTTGGACTTGTTAAGTTAGGCTCATGAGCTAAGCTTATTCATAAGATTTCGTTTGTGATAACTTTCTAGATGTTTTGCTTTTTAGAGTAGAATTGTAGTTTCTATAATGCTTAGGGGTGTCAAAAATTGACACAACCTGAAACCCGACCCAGACTCGACCTAAAAAAATTCAGGTTTGGGTCAATCCTTTTGTGAAATGGGTCTAGTATGGGTTCGAACTTCCAACCCATTTGAAAAAAAGGTTGGGTTCAAGTTGACCCAAAAACCTGCGGGTCGACCCGAATTGACCTGGATGTCACGTCAATAGGTTGCATTGCAGACTCACAATCGCATCCCATCACAGATGTCGGTCGCTGCCGCCCGAGCTGTCACTTGCCCTGCCATTCATTGTCGAACTGCCACCATTGCGTGCTACTGCAGAGCCGAAGATGCCCGCGAGCTGCAGCTGTCGTCTCGGACTACTGATGGATGCCCGTGAGCTGCAGGTCTTCCGACGTCCCGCCTGAGAGCCGAATGTCTCCGTCCCTCCCTCACGGGTCGGGTTGGGTCAACCTGTTAGCCTGCACGGGTTAGACCCATTTAAGGCTGAGTCAGGTTAGATTCGACCTGAACTCAATCTGTTGACCCAAATTGACACCTCTATTCGTGCTCCAAAAACTCTCACCTAATATTTCTTTATTTTATGCTCCTTTTTCCAATTCGTCTTCTTTGAGGATTTCGCCATACGTCAATCTATGTGAATGTCATTGATTAGCTCCTTGATGCTTCTAAACATCAAACTCAATGAACTATACATTAAGCTTAAATCTACACTGTGCTTGACATTTTTTTTTTTTTACATTGTGCTGGACATGACTTCACCTTTACTTTGAAAAAAGTTATAGAGATATACTTAGGCTTCGTTTGGGACAGTTTTTTCATTGCTTTCTAAAACAATTTTTTAGTAGAAAAATTCTAATTCAAGAAAATTTTTAACTAAAACATTGTTTTAGAAAGCATTAAGAAAGTTGTCCCAAACGAACCCTTTAGCCTAAAGCGAGATCTTTTAGAATTTCATTGAGTTGATTACCCCTAATTACACCTATTTATACCATGTTATAATATAAACTTTCTCTTAAGCAGCACAAAAGACCAAATCCAAAAAAAAAAAAAAAAATTCAAAAGGATGAATTATTCCATAAATACTTTTTAATTAGTTAAAAGGATAATTAATTGAAGTTTTGAAAGAAACAATAGCTAATTAATTAAGCAAGAGATTAGATTGAGTGGGATTAACCCATCGTAGGGCCCACCCAATGCCTAAGTATTTTGCTTAAATAGGTGGCTTTCCTCTTGAAATAACGCCCCGTGTCATTGCAAAATTAAATTTTTATAACTATGTGACAAATAATTACAACACCTTTGCAGTTGTTGAAATTCCTTTTTTGAATGTAAGAATGGGAAACCTCACTAAACTAAGAAAATAATGATGATGATGATGATGTAATAATTTAATTTTTATAATGATAGTTAGAATGGGTGACAAAATATTCTTCAAAGTGATAAAGTGTTCACACTATATAAAAAGCCAAAAAAGATTTATGCATCAAAGTTTTTTTTTATCCCATAACCTAGCTATAAAAAATTTATCTTAAATCTAAGGAGAGTAAATGCTTACTTGCATCGTTTCCAACTTAAATTTTATTATATGGGCATACCCTTTGACTTGACCATGGGCTAACCTAAGGTAGTTTTGCTTAAATCTTAGGGTCAACCGCGAAATTTCGGGTCACTACAGGAAAGTCGCATATTTTCGGTGAAAGTATTTGTAGCGGTAAATCGAGTGTTGGAGTAGCCATTCATCCCAGCAGTCCATCCCTAGCCCAGGCCCTTTCGTGCCGAGCTGGCCATCCCGCGCCTGCGCCCGTCCCGTTCGCACCCAGTGGGCCATCCTGCGCCCGCTCTCGTCCGCTCAGAGAATCGAACCAAGGACCAGGATGGGGTTTGAACCTATTCCCTTCCTTTTCGTGCGCGCTAGTCCGACCAGCACGCCGTACCTACAAAATAGTTTTAATAGATAACTTTTTTATATTAAAAATAACATAATATTACAATTAAAACTATTTAATTAAAATTTATCATTTTAAGTCATAATCAAAATAAGTTATTTAAGTAACAATTAATTAAACTTTGTTATTAAATTAATAATTAATTAAAATAAACTATAAAATTATTAATTAATTAAATTACAAATAAATGATATTTTAGTAGATAATTAAAAATTTGTCTGAAAATCCATTGGAACAGCAGCCAGAAAATCTATTTGGAAATTTGTTGGTAATATTTCAAAGTAATATGCTGGAAATCCGTCATAAAATATGTCGGAAATTTCTCTGTTGAAAATTACGTCGTTAATGGACAATTTTCGTGTAGTGGGTTTATCCACTCCAATTACATCCTATAAAACGTAAAATATCCCTAAAGTCATGATGAAATCTTAATTTGGTTCAATCTTGTATTTAGTGCCACCTGATCATTGTCAGGCGAGTTAATTGAGCTCACTCAAATCAATAGGAGTATTGAATGATCAATTAACTACGATTTTTTATAATTGGCATGGCTTGAAATGCAATAGCAAAAAAAAAAAACCTAGTTCTAAAGCAAAACCTAAAGTCAACTAGGTCGAAGGTTAGGATTATATGGTCCATGGTAGATCTATCCTAATCAATTTTGATTTTGATATGTGATTTTAAGTTTTTTTTTTTTTTAAGTTTTAATTATGAACTTAATCAAGACTCATAAGAAGATTGAATTAAATCATCACACCAATATCTTATAAAATATAAACTAAAATAATAATATAATAATATACTAGTATAAATTCATTAAAATGAAAATCTTATAAAATATATGCTAAATGTTTAAGTTTATCCTAATTAAAATTGAATCACAATATTCTCACCCTATTTTTTTCCTTTTACAAAGGCTTCATTTGATGAGAAATTATTCTGTGCAGACTTCGGATCGTCCGGAGGCAAATCAGAAAGCGCCACGTCAACCAGTACATAGCGGTACACAGTAAATAGGTGATGTGGCATGTTCTGATTCGCCTCCAGGCGTCGTCCGTATCAGCACAAAATAATTTCACTTATTTAAAACAGTTTTTAACCACTATTTTTTGCTATTTTTAAAAAGAAATTATACTAAAAACTTATTATAGAAAAAAAGTAAAAAAAGTATCAAAAAAGAAGCAAAGGTTAGAGCTTATTGATTTTCAGACTCCTACCAAGATGCTGATGCTGATGAAATGAAATTAGTTTTTTTTTTTTTTTGGTATTTTGATTATTCGTGTACGCTTAATACACTCGAAAAAGGTAAAACAATTAGACTTTTCTTGTAAAAGTAGTACAGCCAAATTAATCATCTTCTCTGTCTACGGTTGTAAACAGCACCAATCGAAATATCTCATCAGCTTTTTCCTTTAAGAATATTTTAAGGCCCTATTCTTTTCTGATTCTCTCAAAGCTGTTATCCGTGATGCCAAACGGGCCACAAATGGATGTGAGATAGATAATAACGTGAAGAAAGCATGTGTTTCTTGATTGGTGGAAGAGTGGAACTATTTCTATTGATTAAAAAGGACTTGATATATTTATTAAAAAAAAAAGACTTTGAAAGTATGATTTTCTCTTCACTCATCATTTATGTAGCGTGTTAGAATATTCACAGTGATTAAGAGATATTATCGTCTTAGTTTTGTACGAAGATCCAACATATATAAAGATAAATGAGGAACTGCAAGAGATACTAGAGTTTTTTACGTGAAAAGTTGAAAACGGAAAACATTGGCTAGTAAACAAGCTATATGTTTAGTAATATGAAAAACAAGATGAAAATATATAATAAGCTCCGCTTGATTTTAGTTCAAAGTCGATAGGAAACTCAATAAATAAGCTTTTAAAACTCGGATTATGTTTAAGCTCGACTCACACTTGATAAGAAAATAAACAAGTGAACTTGTACAATAGTTCAACTCAGTTTATTTACAATCGTAATAATGGTTGGGTGATGACGGTCAGACAATGAGGGTTGCTATTGATGGCCATTGACTTCAATTGTTAGATATGCCTAAGGAGTTCTTCACTATGACGCTCTCTCTAAACTTAAGCCCCTTTCATTTGGAGAATCAGGATAAATTTATAACTTTTTGGGAGCGGCATTTTAGTAATGTTAGCCAAAACTTTTTTTTTTTTTGGGGAAAATTTGGGCGTAGCCCTTTTATTGAACAAAGGTGACACAAAAATGAGAACAGATGTTCAAAAATACAAAAACAAAAGTACTTTGGAATAGAAAAAACGACCCACATTCTGAAACACAAACTAGAATGAGGAAACTAGAAAGAATGACAGACAGACAGCATTATGCTCAAGGCAGAAAAAAACAAAAGGAAATCCGACTCCACGATCCTCCAGGGAAGTCGGAGAACGTTCAAGGAGGAGCATAACACATTCCAGCGACTGCAGCTGTGTCCCTGAATAACTTTGGTAACGGAGCAGATCATTTCTCATCTATGACAAAGAGACCCGGTTAACTTCCATTCTTTGCGCTCCCAAGCATCCCAGAATCTCCAAAACCTGCAACCACAGCAGCTACAGCGAGTAGAAGAGCTTATGCTGAACAAATATGAACCCATCAGATTCTAAGATAAAAGAAAATTGATATAAAACAGCTAGCCTTAACTCTGGTTGCCCAAAAAGGCCATCCAAGAGAGGCTAAAGTCAGGCTAACCACAACAATTAGGCCAAATAAGGCCTACCAGATTCCATCACATTCGCGTTCCAACAGGAAACATGGAGTTTTCCTTATACTTCCAGTTAGACATCTTTAATCTCACTTCTTTTGCAATTTCAACTGCCAAAGTGATAGAACACTTTGCAGTGGCTTTAAATCTACGGTTATTTCTTTCCCTCCACAAATGGTAGATAATGGCATTGAATAATAAGAGATTGAGAGGCCTTTTTCTGTTTTCACCCGGCAGCCCCCCAATAAAATCCAAAGCCTGAGACACATTAGGCCTTAGCAAAAAATTCTGAAGAGCAGGAATAAGCCTGATAAGAGTGTTATATGAATAATCACATTCAAAGAATAAGTGCCTAGTGGATTCATGCTTTTCCTGGCAGAAATGGCATTTTGGGTTTTCAATACAAATGCCTCTCCAGGCAAGAGCCTCAGCCGATTTAAGCTTATCAAGAATAGCCATCCATGTGAAAATAGAATATCTGGGAGAGTGCCTTTTATGCCACACCAGTTGCAGTCAACAACTTCTTGGTTTTCAAAAAAATTCAAGTAGTAATCCTTATACGAGTGCTTAATATTTCCTTTCCAGGTAATACTAAGATCATTATTCAAGCCCAAAGGAATTTTACTAATAAAATTCCTGATCTCCTCCCTTAGAGAATCTGGAATACACCATTTATCATTAATAATCCAGTTATCAATGGTTTCACCGTCCTTGCAAAAATTAAGAGGGGAGAGCTCAGGGAATTTGCAAATCAAACTTTCTCCCATGCACCAGTGATCCCACTTGATCGAAGCCTTGCTTGAGTGGTGAGGAGAGAACATAAAAAAGGTTTTAGCCCTCTCAGCCGACTTGCATATGCCTTTCCAAAATCTAGACTTATGCTTTGTGTTACTTTTCCAAGGCGAATTATACCGAGCTAGCAGAAATTTCGATAAAGGATTTGCAACATTATACATTCTACTAATGGTAGAGCAATTATAAGCATACCTCATAGCTTCTAAAGATGTAATACTAAGCCCGTCATTTCTATAAGGTTTACAAGTATTATCCCATGAAATAAGATGCATACTTTTCCCTGTTTGGCTTCCAAAATAAAGAAATCTGGCACAAGCTTTATTAATGCTTTTAATAATAGGATTATGAACAAAAATTGCTCTAACCCAATACGCAACTGTATTAGAAATAGTATACTTGATATACTGCATTCTTCCCGCAATTGACAGAGAGCTAGCTTTCCATCCAGAAAGAAGAAAAGTTATTTTTTCCAGAAGAGGATTGAAATCAGAGGCTTTGATCTTCCCCGTAGAGATGGGGATCCCAAGATAGTTAAACTTATTAGTAATGTTGGGGATATTCAGAATGCAAGCCAAATCTAATATGTTGGTCGTATGCTGAGAAAAGGAGACAGAGCTTTTTTGGCTATTCGTATACAGACCATAGCAAGCAGAAAAATAAGCCAAGCAGTCAGTAAGAGTAGAGCAGTTAGTGTTATTAGCTTCTCCAAAGACAATTAAGTCATCAGCGTATAAAAGATGCGAAATTTTAAAGTCTCCCACTGAAATACCCCTGAAATTTCTCATGTTAGCATGTTCATCAATCAAACAAGACAGGCTATCCATTACGATACATAACAGATAGGGGCTGAGAGGACAACCCTGCCTTAAACCAGTAGAAGAAGAGAAAAAACCTTCCAGCGATCCATTCAAGCAGATGGAAAAATTTACATTTGTGATACAAGTCTTTATCCAGTTAGTAAACTCCTTAGGAAAGCCTTTCTGTGTCATTCTAGAAATAAGAAAATCTCTAGAGACAGTGTCGAAAGCCTTCTTGATATCAAATTTGGCACAAAAGTAATCCCTTCTAGTATTATTAAACATCTTCATGATTTCATCAGCTAAAATGGTATTATCAGTAGCCAATCTATCAGATATAAAGGCAGCTTGGCTGTTATGAATGATAAAAGGCATAACCAATTTCAATCTATCTGCAAGAATCTTAGCTATGATTTTATAAAATACGTTACACAAGGCAATAGGCCTAAAATCATCAATACTAAGCATGTTTGTTTTTAGGAATCAAGACTAGAGCCGTAGCCTTGACACCAACAGGTAAATAATTTTTCATAAAGAATGATTGCACAGCTCTGAAAACATCATTGCCAATGATGTGCCAACACTTTTTATAGAAATCAAAATTAAAGCCATCAGGTCCAGGCGCATAATCCGAATGCCCAGCAAAGACAATATTTTTAACTTCCTCTAAGGTAACAGGTTTGATCAGAGCTTCAGTAAGATGAATCGGAATACAAGTCCCAATAGGAAAGTTGCTGACATCCGCAGAAGCTTTATTATTATGATTTAGTAATACCTTGAAATGATCAATAATCTCATGAATTTTGCTATTACGATCACCTGAATGCCCAAAAAGAGCATTCTCAGAAGAGCTAGTGTTTGCTGCTTTCCTTCTATGGATCCTAGAATAGAGAAATTTTAAATCCTCTTCCCCATTTTTGAGCCATTTGACTTTAGATCTTTGTTTAACCCAAGAGGTCCAAATAGAATTGTAAAACGTGAGCTTAGAGTTTATGATCTTAAGATTATTCCTAAGCTTCGGATTGAGAGGATCAATATCAAGGATTGCTTGACAGTCCAGTTGCTGCTGAGTAAGTGAATCAATCAAACTACTGATAGAGTTAGAAGAATTCCAGTTTGCTTTCTTAATGTGATTTTTAAGAAGTTTGAGCTTAGTATAGAACTGGCTAATGGGGTTCCCCTCATAGCGGGTAGCAAACACATCTATCAGGACTTCCTAGTAATTTTTATACCTGGTCCAATGATTTTTGAACAAAAATCTATGGATTATCTTAATATGCTCTCCAGGATAAATGATAAGAGGTGAATGGTCAGAGATAGAAGCACTCAGCGCCTTATAGTAAGAGCTAGGAAAAGTAGCAATCCATTTTTCATTAACCAAGGCTCTATCTAGCTTAATGCTAATTGGATTATCACTTCTTTGGTTGTTCCAGGTGAAGAAAATACCCATGGAGGTAAGGTCAGTGAGAGCCGTGTCAAAGATCATAGAGTTAAAATGACCCATTATGTCAACCGTAAGAGGATTGCCCCCCAGCCTTTTCAGTAACAAAGCGACAACAGTTAAAATCTCCCGCAACAATCCATGGAAGATTATTAGAAGGATTAATCCTTCTCATCTCCTCCCATAAGGAGATTCTCTCATCCTGAGAATTAGAAGCATAAACAATGGATAGAATGACAGTGTCGTGAGAGTAGCCAGATAATTTGCCAGAGATCATTTGTTTGGAAAAGAAGAAAGGCTCAAAATTGACGCAATCTGGATTCCATTTGATCCAGATTCTGCCATGAGAGGCAAGATTGAAGTTATTACAACTATTTTCATAGTTGAAGATTTCATGACCATGAATGAACCACGGGTCATTAAGATTGTGATGAGAAATTCTGTTCTCTAAGAGGCAGACCATCCCCAAGTGATGGTCCTTAACAAGTTTTTTAACACCGTTCACTTTATCAGGGTTATTGAAACCCCTGATATTCCACACTCCAAAGGGTGGATAAGACATTAAGATTTAGAGTTATTGCTCCTTTTGGAGCCTTTCCCTCTGGTATTAATTTGTTTTAGACTACCCTTATCCGTGGGGCCTTGAGAAACAGGTTGTGTGCTTGTACTGGGAAGTGAGTTTAGTACAGAACTTTGAATGCCAAAAGTCAAATTAGTCTGTGGCTCTCTAGCCTGGTTAATTTGGACCTCAGGATTTGGATCCATATCAGTATTATCTTGTAAAACAGAGAATTTATTTGAAGATTGGACCACTGGGGATTTAGTTTTGTGAGGAGGAGAGACCTGTGTAGGCGGGTTAGAGGATTCCGAAGAAGAGAGTTCTTCATTGGGGCTATTCAGATTTGGAATGTTAGGTATGGTTAGAGAAACCTTGTGGGAACCTATTACCGAAACTTCTGGGTAGACTCTCTGTTCTTCCGAAATAGAAGGAATATCATTATGAGCACCAGTATTCTCTTTGGGTTTGTGACTATCACTTCGTCCCCCGTGGAGGTCTGCGACTAGTGCTTCGACCCCTTGGAGGATTACTGGGTTTTTGGACAATAGTCTGCGGATTTGGGTTTTTTGGGCATTCAGAGGTCACATGAATTATAGACGAGCAGTGTTCGCAAGGAGTTGGTTTCCACTCATAAAGAATTTTCAGATTGAAAATTTTCCCCTCTACAAGAATAGGAATAAATTCCGGATAAGTAGTCGTAGCATCTACCTGCACACAAACCCTCGCATAAGTTAAACGAGATTTTGTCGCAGTTAGATCATCTACCGCCAGTGGAATACCAATTTTAGTAGCAATTTTAGAAATTCCAGTGGGAGTCCAACAACAAAGGGGTAGATCAAAAAATTTTATCCAGATAGGGACAGAGGTAAACTCTTCCCTTTTAGGGCTAAAAAGAAGCGACCACTTTTGTAGCACGAAAGGCTTGCCCAGAATAAACCAGATCCCTTTGTTCCAGACATACTCAAAGTCCTCAGCAGAAGAAAATTTAAAAAGAAAGAAACCATCATTCAAGGAGATCAATTTAATGCTACCTTTGAGCTTCCATACCTTGTTAACTGCTGCAAGTAAAGATCCGTAAAAAGGCCTCTTACCCAACGAGTATCCAACCAAAGCCAAATTCCATTCCGAAGAAGCTTCTACCACATCCTCGTGCGCAAACGGAATAATATCCTCTGGAGTAGGTATAGCAGAGACAGCAAACAAACAAGGGCTAGGGTTAGGGTTTTCAGTAAAGACCCTGGTCCAAGGAAGGGATTTCTGCGGAGAAACCCCCGTTTGGACAGGATGCATGATATGCGAGGGGTGACTGGATGCGAGGAGCGGTGGAAAAACGGCGTTGGAGAGGGAGGGATCCATGTTAGCCAAAACTTTCAAACACTCCATCAGATGACCTGTGATGATTGTTTTGATCATATGCTGATCGATCGACATTTAAAAGCTTTAATAATCTCATAATTACGTGATTTTAGGCTAAGCAATTATAGCAGTACTTTCATTTGCATCTTTTACACACAAATAAATGCAATGATATATCAACTTTTAGTAAAGTAATAAAAAAAGAGAGAGAGAGAAGAATATACTATTAAAAGAAGCCTGAGTGAAGGAGACTAAGCAGCAAAACTCGTTAAGCCCATGGCACAAACGGAGAGTCCGAAAGGCATTTTCCTGATGGAGTTTTCGAGAGGGAATTGCGACGTCTACAGCTTTAAATTATTCTTGGATTTTGTAAGGTGTGCTGATTACTCTCAAAGCCCTGTGGCTACGGAGTGCTGTGCTTCCACGTCTTGAATGAAAGGGCTATGGAATGTTTGTAGATTTTCACGTGTTAAATGCCCAAGGAGGCAAGGAGGGATTCGCTGCTTAAGTGCTATATATGACAAGGACTAATTACTTGCTTACAATGAAGAGAATAAGTTGTGAGGCTTATACTTTCTAGAAAGATCTCTGCAGAAATATTCATAGCTAGTGCTGGTTAAGTTAAGTCATATAAATGAATAGCTAGTGTTGGTTAAGATCAGTAGATTTTTTAGCATGGTTGGGTCAACAAATCAACCCATTTTAAAAATCGAATCGGATTTAGGGTGACCCAAAAACTCAAGAATGACCCGGATTGACCCCACAAATCGCGTCTGCTCGTCATGTCGAGTCTGCTGGCGTCACCGTTGTGTTCAGTCGCGTGTCTCTTCGAGTGAGTCATGTTGTCGTTGTACGTCTTTGTGTGTCTTTTTGCTTCGAGTCGCACTGTCACTGCAGTGCTACTGTTAGAATTGCCCTGATAGTGGGTCAGGTCGGGTCAACTCAGTAACCTACATGGGTCAGGTCCGGGTTGAAATAATTGACCCATTTGCAAAAAACAGATCAGGTCAATTGGTATCGAGTCAATTCCAGTTTCGATCAGAACCCAACCTGTGACCCGATTTGACAGTCTTATTTTGAAGAATACCCATGTGGCATGAGGGAATTCAATAGAACAAATGAGAGGAGATTCTATGGTAATAATAAAAATAAAAAATAAAATAATAATAAAAGGAATTCAATAGAATAAGTATAAGTAGCAAGAGATTAGATAGCTATACAGTAGGGGTGTCAATTTTGGGTCACGGGTTGCACTACAGGAAAAAACGTCATTTCCGGCGGTCATTTTCGTCGGAAATGGAAAAAAAAAAATCCACCGGAAATGCTTATTTCCGGCGGAAAACTTTCCGCCGGTAAACCACGCGTCGGAAAAGCCCTTCCGGCGTTAAATATTTTGCCAAAAATATTTCCGGCGTATTTCCGGCGAAAATTTCGTCGGAGACATATTTCCGGCGGATTATTTTTGCGCCGGAAAATAAGAAAAAAAAAAACTGAAAAGCTGCCCGCCTACTCCATCTTACCCGAGCGCCTCCCCCCCAAGCACGCGAACCTCAGGCGTTCCCGAACAGCCCCAGCTCACCAACGTGCTTACGCGCCTGCGGCGGGGTTCGAAACCCCACCAAGTTTCTCTCACCCGCTCCATCCACTAGGCCAAACTTTAAAAACTGCTATGGACTTTATTATATTTAAAGTAGAACTAATAAATTTATATAAAAAATAATTATAAGTAAAACTAATTAATTATAACATAGTTTTAAAAATATATATTATTATATTCTAACGTAATTTTAAAAATATATTATTTTTCTAAACTCTAAATAATTTAATTTGATAATGAGTCACTAAATTATTTAACTTAATTTAACAAAATAAATAATTATAAAATATTTATTATAATAATTTTTTTTAAACATATATTTAATTTTCGTCGGAAATCCGCCGGAAATTTCGTCGAAATTAAATCCGTCGGAAAGCAAATCGAAAAATACGATGGTTCTCCATAAAAAATTTTATGTCGGAAATCCGCCGGAATTTCTGTCGAATTTATTTTCACCGGAAATTCCGTCGGAAATTAGCTGTTTTCCTGTAGTGTTGCGTCCGGTCGTACTCGGAAGTGACTTGCCACTATTTGGACCCGAACCAGACCTACTTCAGGTTCATGTCAACCCAACATGACCCGAATTACCAGGGCCGACCAAAAATTGTTAGTTTTCGGGTAAAAAAAAGGTCAATCTCGGGTTTTTGGATTAAAATGGATTTTCGGGTAAAAAACGGGTCAATTTCAAGTTTTTGGGTCAACCCAAACCCGACTCGATTTTTGAAACTGGTCGATTTGTTGAACCTGAAGCCGACCCGTGTTGGGTCTGGGTTGACCCTAACCCGGAGTTTTCGGGTCAGATTCCAGTCGTGTTTTCAGATCGTGTCAAATATTAACAGCCCCCTACTATGTATCTATATATCTATATATATATATATATATAAAAAACTCCAAGAATTCAAACTAGAGAGACAACTCTTGGAGTACATTGAGAGGGATGATGTTCAAAAATTTAGAATATTTTTTGTAGATTATGTCATCCTCAATCATGATAAATACAACATTTTATTATTTTTATTTTTATTTAAATACACCTGATGCGTCATCACAAAATTATCTTGATCAGGCACGAATCTCGAGGCAAAAGCTTGTTAGAAACTTCAAAAATTAATTTTGGGAGCACCTGAACTTCGATTTCAGCGAGCTTATAGTCAAACTGAGCGTCTCGGAAATACGAATCCAACGACACCAAATTCGACCCAATCCGAGCCCAAATGAGTCAGAATCGAGGGCTCAAAGCGCTGTTGGAAAGTTCAAACCGCAATTTGAGTTACCAAACGATCTCCAATTTTGACGATCTTATACTCGAATCGAACGGCTCGACGAGACGAATCCAACGAGCCTAAGATTGCCGAATTCTGACATCAGTGAGGCCTTAAAATTCCCAACGAACGGTGCATGATCAAAGGATTCAATATCAGCCGTCCATTCAAAACACTCTCAATTCGCCCCTGATCTCACGCCTATTTACGGGCTATGCCACTCCAGAAAAACTATAAATAGAGCCCTCATTCTACACCAAAGGGACTCAAGTGAAGAGAGAGAAGAAGAAGAGAAAGGGGAAAAGGAAATTCCTCACCTCCTTGACCACCGCCGGAGCTCTTCCTGCCGCCTGAAGACGCCAGAACTCTGCCGGATTTTCGGGAAATGCCAGGAATTCGCAGAACCTTGTAAAATTCCTGGGAGAAATAAATTGTATTCTGATTATCTCAATTTGTGGGACGAATCAACCATTTGTAATCTACAAAAACACTAGTGGAACTTTACAACTGGGCGAGGCCCCGTGGTTTTTTCCCTTTTTGGATTTTCCACGTAAAAACTCTGTTGTTTACATTTTCTTTTCTGCTTGTGTGTTAAATTTATGTGCAACGCTCAGACGTGAATCTACAAACTCTACCGCCGCGTATTTTCTAACACGCAACAACAACATTATTTTTACTAATGCTTATATTGGTTAAAGATGAGAAATCAAAGTTTGGATATCTGTAGTGTAAGTTGTCATGGGAGAGGACAATGAGAGAGATGTAGAGGCATATTATCACACCTCATAATCTAAATTGAAAAGAATTACATCATTCTATCATCACAATCAACAACCAGTCCTTACAAATTGCATTCAGGAAGATATAAACAACAGAAAATTTAATTACATTTTTATTCATTCAATATTTATACCTTTATTTAGATTCTCAAAATGAAATGACATATAAAATAATCATGATGCGACCAAAATAATCCATCACTAAATAATACATCATGTCACAACCCAACCCGAATAGGACATGTTCTATCGTGTTGGGCTTTGACAGACAAATCTTAAGATCAAATTTTGGAATGTTTCAGATTCTCTTCTAATACTCATTTAAAAAAATCACAAATGGCTTATAATTTTGATTATATAATGACTCATGAAATAATTTTTTTACAGATGTATTTCAAAGCTTATCTTTTAAATTTTAAAGGTTACTACATATCATGACAACAAAATAATCATGATGCGACCAAAATATTCCATCAATAAACAATACAACATGTCACAACCCAACCGAACAAGACAGGTTCTATCGTGTTGGGCTTGGACAGACAAATCTCAAGATCAAATTTTGGAATGTTTCAGATTCTCTTCTATTACTCATTTAAAAAAAACACAAATGACTCATAATTTTGATTTATAATGACTCTTGAAATAATTTTTTTACAATTGTATGTCAAAGCGTATCTTTTAAATTTTAAAGGTTACTACACATCATGACAAAAAAAAAAAAAAAAACCAACAGATACAAAAAGAAAGCATAACATGCTGCTCAAATGAATGTCATTCCATAGATTCATTATCTTTACTTGGAACATATATAAAAATAACATAATGAGCACATAACTCATCAAATAGCCAATATCTACAACTAAAATAAATGCACAAAATAGAAATAATATGCATGTAAGAAATTATATTCATATAAACAATCATCAGTCGTACACATTTCTGTTATTCCTACACCAAGGGGATCAATTTTATTATGTGCATCATATATCATGTATATATAAGTAATATCTCAGTCTAGTTGCATGTTAGTCATGTCTTTATATCAATCAATTAGTCAGTCAATCTCATCACTCAATATGTCAATCATATATCATATGTCATTGATCTAATCAATCAATCATTTGTCTCCTCTATCCATCATTTATCTTATCTATTATCAATCACATCAATCATTTATATTATCTATCATATCTTTCATCTATCTTATTTTTCTATCACATATCTAATCAATTGTCTATCATCTAACTATCACATCGATCATATGTCATATTTATCATCCATTATTGATCATATATATCATATGTCATTAGTCGTATCTATCTTCTATCACATCAATCTGCTAGTCTATTAATAAATCAATAAAGATTCGTCACTCTATCTCCGCCAGTGTAATTTAATTAACCCGTTACATACTAATATCCAAGATTACACCACACACACCTTTTATTTTTAAGGAAAGACCATTATCCCACCCTCATGTATAAGATAACATATCTCCAACCAATCACTCAATTTCTAGCTGATCTTTCATATATGTCTTTTCCATCATCAGTCTCTCATCATTCACATATCATATTTCAATCAACATACCAATTCATTCATTTTATTTGTTCTTATGCATATCACATCATTCATATACACATCTCATATATATTATATATAATTATCATAACATGTAGATCTATACATTGTGCACATCAATATGCATGTATTATGTCATAGTGTATGTTATGCCACATATACATGTCATGTATCACATATCCAAATTTAGTACATTATCATTTGATTTATTTGAACTCAATATTCTCCTACTCATTTCATTTAAAAATGCCATATAAGTCAACCCACCCTGTGAAAATTTAATATAAGCCAGTCAAAAAATTATGAATAACGATATCTATTACATACTAAAAATTATGCATAAAAAAGCTCACTAAAATGAGAGAAATCATAATTTTTATTAATTTCATGAGGGAGAAATATACTAAACTCAATCATAATTATTCAAAATAAATATAAAGTAGATGTCACTTGCAACAATTAGAACACTTTTCATAACATAAGTGATGGAAGAAAAAGTCCTGGAGGTCCTTCTCTTTTTTTCTCTCTCCCTTCTCTTCTCCTTCTCATTTCTTCTCTTCTCGGGCAAGCAAAACGAATTAGGGAGGGGATGGCTTACGTCGAGGAGATATTTATATTAAATATATTAAAAACACCATGCCTAGCGCCCCAGCATCTAGCGCTGCATGCTGAACCTAAATTTGTTGTAGGAAAAAGGCTCCGATGCTATAGTGATGATTCCTAGCGTCAAAGCGCACCTACGCCTCTGCACTTGCCAGCACATCGCCACAGTATGGTAACCCATATTTTCAAAATTTTCAAATAAATTTATTTTAAGGATTTTGAGTTATTACATATATGATGCATTATTATGTCATTTCCCTAAAAAATGTCCCAACTCTGCATTATAATATGATACATCATGCCACGATTGCATTCAAATTTTGAAGCAATTCTTAATTTTGGGAGGATATTTATTGAGTTCTTTTGGGAGTGAGCATAACAGATATTGAGTTAGAACAATGACAATATGCTTATGAATAAAGATATAAACATGGATTCTTTTTTTAAATTTAGTATTTTTATTTATATAGTGGATCATTTTTTTCTTAATTAACTTCTAATTTATTCATTGTAGGCACTTGTTCATCCAATGTTGGTGTATAGAGCTGATGGGAAGGGCTTTCATAAGCATATTATACATACTTTTACTCATCTTATCCCAATTAAAATTAGTAAAAAGTGAGCAAGCACCACAATTCTTTAAAGAGAAAGTAGGAGAAATGGTGAAGGCACAATCAGCTGCAACAAAGGGTTGGGCAGCTTTTTATTATTGTATAAAAATTTAAGTGCAATCAACTTAGTTGGAGAGTAATCAAACTAATTGCCTTATGATTTTATAGATTTATCAAAAAAGAGGCAGAAGCCTATGGATTCATACGACATTAATATCCTCGGCCTAATTGAGGAGGAGAAACTTTGGTTTCTTATTACTTTGTGCTATTGTTTATTATATATGGAGAGCCCGCAATGACAGACTTTTTGGGAACAACATTGACTGCCTTACTACCATCACTTCGAAGATTAAAAAGGCTGTTTTTCTTAAGACTTTCAAGAAGAAATGCTTTCAAACGAATTAGTTAATGTTCACTTGATCTCTGCCTTTTTGCTGTGGAAGGTATGCTGGCGCCCAAGGACAGTCTATTTTGGCAACCATGGACTGGTCGGGTTTTTGAAGGACAATGATGACTGCAATCTTCTTCTTCTCCCCTTGGACGGTCTCGGTTCTCTCCTCGGCAACCAGGGGAGCTCTACAATCCGTCTGGATTATTTTGGTAGCCTTGGTGGTCTTAATGCTGATTGCTTACTGAGTCCTTAAAATTTTTGTATTCTTCAAATTTTTCTTTTATGTTATAATTTTCTCTTGTTTAGCAGCTTGGGCTGATAGGTTTTTGCTCATTTGCGGCATTTTTTGTGTTCGCATTTGTTCTTATTTTTGTAATTCTGTAATTCTCTTTTCATCAATGATATGGGCTTAGACCCCAAAATTTCCCAAAAAAAAGAGGAGAAACTACCTTCTCTTAAGTCTTGTATGTCATGATTGGTAGATAGCACCAAAGATATTGAGATAAGAGTGGGCAGTGGAAGCGTGCTGTAATTTTATCAAATGATTGCGTCTACTACAACGTGATTTGATTGTGGAGTGACAAATCTTCAACTTTATTAAAAGTATGAGTTCTACAGTGATCAGTTACAGCAAGGCTTTGTTTGGGAAGACTTTTTTTTATTATTTAAAAAAAATTAATTTTTATACTAATTTTTTTTTTTAAAAAAAGTAATAAAAAAGTCGTCCCAAACAAAGCCTAACTTTATCTACTCTTTTATCTTTTAGCATATTGATTTTTTATATTACCTAATAAGAAAGCAAATATGGCTCTATAAAAAAACTTATGGATCATTCATAATTGTGTCAAACAAATATTAGTTGCAACACAACAAAGTTTAAGTAATTTATGTAATTCATGCACATATAGTCTAATGAGTGTTTTACATCTTATTTATAACGATGGATATAGAGTGCATGAAATACAATATTGCACTATAAAGCTGATTTTAAAAAATATTATGAAAATTACACATGATTGCATACAATTTTGTAGAGATTATTCAAATGTAAATTTATATCATAATAATATAGATTCACAAGTTCATTCCAAAAAAAAAAAAAAACTTATTCTTTTATTAATCCAATGTGCATTGCTTTCTTCTATTGTAAATATTAATTATTTGTGTTATGATTAGTTTTGTATATTCTTATATTTCATTAAACTTATGTTAATTTTTGTAATTTCTATCTATTATGTTATGGATGTTGCATTATGGCTCTTGAATTGTACTATTTGTGTTATGTCTGATATGTTATATCTATTAAATTACACCATGTTGTGTTATAGTTGCTATATTATATTTTGAATTCCATTCTATTTTATCCATTTTGTAATCTATTATGTTGTACTCATTGTACGTGATTGTACTCAGTCTACTATATCAACGTTACAATTTACTATGTTAAGTCAATCAGGATGCACTCGCTTACCTATGTGCCAACTTTGAACTTTGTTCGAATAATATTTAGATTTCAGACCATGATTATAATCATATTTTATTCAATGTCAAACCATATTCGATCCATGTTTGAATCATTATTGAATATTACTCTAATAGAGTGCCAACCTTTGCTCGAATAAGGTCCGAACATTGATCGAACATCGCTCGAATATGATTCCAATAATACAAGTTCATAACCTACCAGGCATACAATCGCACAGCAGTGCTCTATAGTCTAGTTGGAGATAGAGAGAGTGGAGTTTAGTGGCGCACCAGACCCTGGTGCATCGACGCTGTTAGTCAGACTAGAGATAGAGAGAGTGGAGCTTCGTGGTGCTGGGAGTCTGGTATGTAGTTTTTCTTCTCATTTTTCATGTTAACTTGAAGGGTTGCATCCCTAGGATGATTTTAAGCATGTCTCTTTGTCCATTTTGTGTAGAGAGCAGAGTAAGGAAGTGAAGAGAGACAAGGAGTGAGAGAGCAGAGTAAGGAAGTGAAGAGAGACAAGGAGTGAGAGAGAAAAGACTTGCACACATTCTCACAATTTTTCATAACGGATTTCTTGATATGGTGTGGCTCCTTGATTTTTTTCACGTTTTGTCACGTTAAATCCTAGTGTTATTTCTTTTCCACTGTATTTTCTCTTTCTTATTTGTTCGCTGCGTGGTTTTACTTCCCCAAACAGTTATTATTATTATTTTTACAAAAGCATTTATTAATAGGGGTGGGTCTATTATAGGAATCTTCTCCACTCATACTATAAACTTTGTTGATTATGTGATGCGAATGTACGGCGAACAAATAGCATATATCATATCTACACATTAAAAGGAAGCATAAACTGATTGGAATACATGGGATTAAGCTAATTAGAGAAAATTACTAAGATTACCTTTTCCTAATGATAGAGAACCATAAGTAATTGCATTCAACAACTTTAGTAAAAATCAGTATTGATGCCAAAATGGGATATGATAACCACATCCATAAAACGAATATCTTAAAGTTAGTGAAAAGTTCAAAGTTCTTAGAGGATAAGAGAAGTTTAAAGAGAATAAGAAAATTCTTCTTTGGGTGAATCAGAATATTATATATATATATATATATATATATATATATATATATATATATATATATATATATCAGGTTAAATAAAAGGAACCAAAGCACAAATAACTGTTAATATTATTCTAGCTCAATTGAAGCACAAATGTGAGATTTTTAGTAGGGGAAGTGAGGTAGGTCGGAGTGGGGGTTGAGGCTTCGTTTGAGATGGTTTTTTTATTGCTTATTAAAATGGAGTTTTATTAAAAAAAATTAATTTTTTTTAGCTAAAACTTCGTTTTAAGAAGCAATTAAAAAACCGTCTCAAACGAAACCTAAGGAGGTAGCAAAAGGCGTAAAATTGAGTCGAGACCTGTTGTCATTCTATGAAATCGAAACACTTCATCATACAAATCATATCAATCTCTTAGATCACAAACTATTGTTTGGCCATATCAGTGCAATAGTGCTTTAATGACATAATAATTTGGCAGATATTTGTCTTTAGAGATCTCTCATGATATTTTGAACTAGACATTCGAGTGTTTGATTTAGGTCAATTTGGACTCGAATCATGACTCTCTTTGCATCATTAGGTTCATCTGATTTAAATGCATTTTGCAACTATAAATTTGCTAACAAAATAATTCAAAAAAATCACAAAATCAATTACAAAAATCTTCTTTTGAACATTTGAATGCAATTAGATATGAAAATTGCATCAAAATTCATACTTAATTAGATGAATTTTCTAGCAACATATAAAAGAATGACCCTATTATTTTTCGTAGTCTCCTCACCAAATTTTTGAATAAAGAATCAATCAATATAGGCTTCAAAACACAATGGTCATGATCTATATTAATTTATGAGCTAACTTCTAATAGAAAATGATGGAAACCAAACTTTTCTTCTTTATAATTTTTTTAAACAAAAATAATTTCATGTTGATGCCAACTATGTGCATGCACGTTGCATGCATGCGTCATGCTTGTAATTAACTGAGGCATATTTAGATGCTCATCCTCAATAATTTATCTTGCAATTTCAATAAAAAAATTCTCATACATTTATGCTTTGAAAGTTGTGTATTGCGTGCAAAATAGGTGAGGACGCAGCATCAACACTTCTAATAAACCGTAATGATAAAGAATAAGGTTTCATTTGGGTTGACTTTCTCACTGCTTCTTATAGCAATTTTTTAGTACTAAAATTCTTATTATGTTACAAAAAATTGTGTTAAGAAGCACAAAGAAAGTCATCCCAAACAAAATCTAATGCTCCATTTCGGATGTTTTTTTTACTGCTTCTTAAAGATGGTTTTTAATACTCTTATGTGCTTTTGTATTTTCTTTCATTTAAAGCAGGGGTGTCATTTTCGGGTCACGGGTCGGATTCGGGTTAGACTCGTAACTGACCCGGTTCAAACGGGTCGACCCTAACCTGACCCGGTTAGGTAAACGGGTCGGAAAGGCGTAGTCGCGTGGTAGCGGCGTCGCCGGCGTGGTCGCGTGGTAGCGGCGTCGCCTGCGTGGTCGCGGGGTCGCGCGACAGCGGCGTGGTCGCGCGCGGCAGCAGTGGGGCGCCGAGGCAGGGTCGCGTGCGGGGCGAGTGCGCGGGGGCCGGGGCCGAGTCGGGCGGGGTCGCATCGCGGGGTGAGTGCGTGGGGCCAGGGCCGAGTCGCGCGGGGTCGCATTGCGGGGCGAGTGCGCGGGACCGGGTCACGCGGGGTTGTGTCGCGGGGCGAGTGCGCAGGGCCGGGTAGCGGGCAGCAGGGTCTCGTGGGTTGACCCGGCAACCCGTCGAGTCAACCCGAACCCGACCCTTTTTTCAAACGGGTCGATTTCTGGAACCTGAACCCGACCTATTTTGAAATGGGTCGGGTCCGGGTCGGATTCTCGTGTCGTGTCAAATATTGACACCCCTAATTTAAAGAATGCAATGCAAAAGTATGGGGCCATGGGCAACATAGGATAAACTCCTAGATAAATTAACATTGACAACTAGCATTTGACAATTGACAGTGAACTCACTCATAAAATTCACACATCTTCAATTATGGGCTTCTCTTGCATTGTACTATAACTAGGGGTGTCAATTTCGGGTCACGGGTCGGGTTCGGGTTGAACCCGAACTGACCCGGGTGGAAAACGGGTCGACCCTAACCCGACCCGGGTAGAGAAACGGGTCCAAAATCCGAACCCGGACCCGACCCGGCGGGTTGCCGGGTTGACACGACCCGACCCGCGAGCGACGGCGGCACCGCGGCAGCGCGAGCGGCACGCGGGCGACGGCGGCACCGCGGCAGCGCCAGCGGCACGCGGCACGCGGGGCAGCGGGGCAGCGGGGGCGGGCAGCAGCGCGTGGCAGCGGGGGCAGCGGGCAGCGGGCGGGGGCAGCGGGCAGAGGGCGGGAATTCGAATTTTTTTTTAAATTAAACGGGTTGGCGGGTTGACCCGGCAACCCGCCGGGTCAACCCAAACCAGACCCGTTTTTTAAACGGGTCAATTTCTGGAACCCGAACCCGACCCGTTTTGAAAACGGGTCGGGTCCAACCCGGATTTTCAGGGTCAGGTTTCGTGCGTGTCAAATATTGACACCCCTAACTATAACCAACATCTTGTATATATGACATAAAGGTTGTTAGCTAGAATAATAATTAAAAAAAAAAGTCAAAACTCTATAAATTATAAGTGTTAATTTGCCTCTTGCTCTAAAATAGATAATACTCTTTTGTAGTTTGTCGGATTGATTGCCTTCTCAAATTTAAGGTCCACATTATTATCAATTTGTTTATTTTATTATATATGTTTTTGACATTTTTTTTTTATTAGACGAGCAAACAAGATGCAGATATTGATTGTCGATCAATAGCTCCTAATTTTCTCTCACCACTATTGTGAGTCCTTTCAAAATGAAGTAGGGTTAGGGTCAATGATGGAATTAAGTTGTGTTGCTGGCGAACTCTTTCGATCATTTTTTGAAAATAAGCTCATGTAATTATGTATATATTGGAAGAAATTCAGATGTTTTCTCCTTCTAAGTTTGGGATAAATATTTTTGTCAAGTAAAACCTCAAATCTTAGTTTCGCTAGGCGTCTCAGTCATATCAATTGTGGGATGAAAGTTTTGTAGGGAAGGTCAACATTAACCCTCAAAATTAAACTTATACTTTTCCATCAAATAGTATCTTATGGGTATCATTTAAACCATGATTTATTATTAAACAAGCACAAAGTCATTAAACTCCTTTACCTACTCATGAACTCGAAAAATTTTTAGGTCCGGACACCGGACGTAGAGATACGTTCGGACATCCATTAAAAATTTGACGCATTGAATGTACACGTGTCTGCGAAATTTTAAGTCAAGCGCGCCAAAAGCACAGGTAAAGTGCAGTCAAAGTGCAGTCAAAAGCGCAGTCAAAGCGCAGCCAAAGCACACAATCAAAGCGCAGTCCACGTGACAACTTTTTATTGAATATCCATACCTATTTCTAGGTCGGATGTCTGGACCTAATAATTTTCCTATGAACTCATGATGAAGAGGAACCACTCCCACCTATGGAGAAAAAAAAAACCACATTAAACAAATAAAACCATTATCACTCCTTGGTATTGAGGTTAGCAAGGTCTCATGTTCCTATCAAGGGAAATAATTTATATTTTTTGACATTAGATACTCCATTAATATTTGTCAAAAAACACCAACTCAAACAGTATTCTCCCTAATTTTTAGAGTATAGGCTAAGTGTTTGAATCTATTTTTTTTTTTTTTATTAAATATTTATGAACTCCAGCGGAATTCAATTTGTAATAGATCATAAGCCCTATTTATTTTTAACTAATTTTATGCATACTGTCAATTAATAAAATACATAGGATAACTTTTCACTTTCCTAACACCTAAAAAAAAAAAAATCCAGAAAGGCTCCATTAAATTTAAGGCTATGACAAGCCTCCTTAAACCAACACTCATCATGATTTCTTTTGTAACATCCAAGTTTACTTGAGTCTTGAAGATCCAAATATTATATTGATATGAACCTAAAGTATTAATTCATTGGTACAGATTCCATCCGAAGTTTTCCTAAAAACATTTTAATGATAGGACCAAAGTTTTAAAAATCGGACCGATCAGCCCGATCGGTTCAACCATGAGCCAGTCTGAAGGCCGGTCCGGTTCAGCCTTGAAAATAGGATGTGCACCAAACCGGTTTAAACTGTCGGTTCAGCCGGGAACTGATCCCGATTTTGGAAGGTTTTCCAAAACCAGCTGTCGGTTCAAAATTTTTTATTTAAATAAGTTATTTAATATTAAATACATGTTAAACTTAATCAATTAATGTAAATATTATATATTAAAACTCTTAAAGATTACCTTTTTCTCTTGTAATTCTTCTTCATTTATAGAATGGGCAAATTGGCCCAAAATTTTTCCAAAAAATAAAAAATAAAAAACTATATAAATTATACAAAGCAAAACATCACAAATGATGTGCGACTAAACCAAACAAAACAAAAAGCTATTTTTGAATTTATTTATACAATAAACAAAACAAAACATCTTTTTTAAAATGGGTTTAATTAATTTTTATAATATGAATCATATTTATTTTTTAATGGGGTTTTAATTAAATTTTATATTATGAACCATATTTATTTTTTTAGTTGATAATATTTAATATTTATTTTTTATATATTTGATTATATATTATAAAAAATTAATTTTTATAATTTGAATAATATTTATTTTTTAATTTTTTTTGGAAATTTTACTTCTTAAGTTAATAATATTTTATTTTTATCTATTTAATATTTTATATTTAATTATATATTATAAGCAAATAAGTTTTATTGTGAGTTTTTTATATAATTTATATCTAAATATGCAATATAAATTAACAATAATTTATATTAAAGTATATGGGTATTATATTTCATTATTATGTTAATTTTATTAATTTTTTATAATAATAATATTATTTATTACATCATCTGGACTGATCCGGGTTCGTCCGGTACCGTGAACCTCTCATTCTTTCGATTCGTTGTCTGATCCAATTTTCACAATCTTGGATAGGGCTCATTTTCATTAATGACAAGAAAGAAAGTCCATAATGTGAGGGTTAATATTTTAAATTCTTGAGCATAAAAAGAATAATAGATTAATAGTCCAATCAAGCACTCTATGTTCTTTTTATTGTTGATATTGGCATGTATCTTATCCATATATAAGTATATAACACATAGTATTAAGTGATAATTATATCATATATTTTAACATTTTACAATCTTCTTATAATGTAATATGCCTGGATATAAAATATTAACCCTCAAGAATATAATATATTTACTTTCTCGACATATAAAATATCATCCGGCCAAGGGTGAGCATGCAAAAAATCTGTAGGTTTTCCTTGAAGACAAAGTCGACAGAGCTCAGTCATCAATTTTACCTTCGGAACTTCGCAGATCAACTCAGGAAGTGTCCTTAGCAGGAAAGATCTCTTTCTCCAACTGGTATGGTTTTACTCCCCTTTCTGTTCTTATCATCGATCAGGGTTGATCTAGTTTTTCCGTCAAATTTTTCCAAACCAAGTATTTGAGTGGTGTTTTTTATCAAATTGTTCATAGAAACTTCTTAATCGGTTAAAGTAGCAGCAACTGGAAACTTCTTAATTCAAATTGTTCATAGATTATAAGCTGGAATTTGAGTGAAGGAAAATACAGTGGTAGAAATGTGACTGATGGTATGAATTGATGTGGGGGCAGAAATGACAATTTCATTCTATAAATTTGTGAACTTGCCGTATCTTTGCTTTGTGAAGTTCAATCGTTTTATTAGGTCTTCGGGCAGCATGAATGGCGTTGCTATGGAGGGATACATGCAGAGATTACTCATGTGCATTTTATTGGGACTTTTCGTCTGTAGAATGACGACTACGATGAGATTCATTATTTACGAATTAAATTTTATATTTAGTATTTTTCAACATTTGATGAGTGACTTTAGCGTTCCTGAATCATTTTTTTTTAAGTTCTTGAACTAGATCATGTGTTAAGTAATGGCAATGGGATGCCTTCTAAGTTTGGAAGATGAAGCTTCCTGTATGTTAGATGATGAACAAAAATCAGTTTTTTTTTTTTTTTAAGTTGATGTTGAAAGCCATCTAGTAAATGAATAATGACCTGATTGTGGAATAGATAATAGCATATGTTGCCTTAAGAGAGTGGAAGTTTGTTGTTGAATATTTGAATAAATATCCTTTGCGTATATGGCAATACATTTTGGTCTGACAAGTGAATTTTATGTCTATTCTGATGCTTTGAGTTCAATAGGGCACTTAGAACTGAAGGGCATTGTGAATTGGTTTTAAAAGAGAAATAAGGCCAACTAGATGTTTAAGTTTCCTAGATGATCTTGATTGGTTGGTGATATGCTAGCTTTGGTTTTTGCAGCAACTCCAAAGTACTTTATTGGATTGAGGAAACATGAGTTTTATTGGGAAATATGTGAAATCTACTCTATCACCAAGAGTCAAAAAGAAATATATATATATATATATAATCAATGTGGAGAAACTTTTATACAAGTTCGCCCAATTGATAGATGATGCCGCTGCATATTTCACTACGATTGATTTTAGAGAATTACAACTGTAATTCCTCTTATACAACATGATGGCAGAGCCCTCCCTATTTAAAAAGAAAAAAAAATTAGGGTAGTCGAAATTACAGTAAAATTTTTGAAATGCCCTACAACTAAACCTACAGAGTGCATTTTTCTTAACAGGTAAAAAATCAAGCTCTAAAACATAACAAATTTTGCATAGCACTATTGTATTAGTTCGAGTCAAAATGCAATGAAAGCCAAGCCTAGCAATTATGTTTTAAAAAAAACTGTGCATATTTTTATGGGACACAAATCTATTTAGGTGTTCAAGTGACTATTTTCCGAAATAGAAGCATGCCAAATGACGTCATTATTGATTTGTTCATATGATTTTGGTGAGTATTCATTTGGTTACATGTTACCCGCATTTCTACAATTCATAAAAAATATTGATGGTTACTGATATGTAAAAGGTGTATGCATTGCAAGAGGCTTTCTGCCAATATAGGGTTTGGGTGATGTTAATGCACACAACCTTATCCTAAATTTAAGGGAGGTTGTTTGCATGATTTCATTCTATGGCTTCTGAATAACACTGAAGGAAATGTTACCATTACTTCAGGACCACCTTCTTGAATATTTATAAACCACTTGTGTGTTAAATATGTTTTTTTAGGGTACCATCTACATTTTTGGTATTTGCTAGTGTTGACAAAATAGCACAGAGAACATACTGGCATTCTAATTTTAGTGTGAGATGTGATAGGAATCACAAAGTAGTGAAACCGTGCCTCATGATGCTTTCCTAAAGTGCATAAAACATACCTCTATTTTTTTTAGTTTTTTCAACAACTATAATGAATGTCAGGAATATGAAATTCAAACTTAATTGGCCAACTAGTAAATAAATTCACTATCAATTTAAGTTAAATTTATCTTTTTTTAAAGCACTAACCAATTTTATCCAGACTATCTTTACTCTATTATCCTATGTCATTTATTCTTGGAAGTCATTAATAATTAAAATAAAGGTTGAAAACCTAGTTTTCTTTTAGGATGTAACCCACTTCATGGTAATGCACTGACGCAAGGCTGTGGTCGTCTTGAACTGTCACTGCCACGACATGATATTCTTCTGATAAAATTGAAACAGGGAACCTAGAGATGGCTCTAGGCATTTTATGCTATTGAAATGAGAGACTCGGAGACAATTGGAAGCATATTTCCATTTTTGTTTTCCCTATTTATGTCTTTGGCTACAGCCTTTTGTAATGAGATATTGTGTATAAATAGCTACTAATGTAATGAAAAGGGGTTGTTGAATAGTAAAATTTAAAGAAGAGTTTACTTTGTTCGTCTATATCCTAAATCCATGTTTCAGCTGTTGGTGTTGGCCTTAGTGGGGTCTCTGTTCTTAACTTGATTGAAAAGTCTATCATGGACACAAATTTCAAGTTATTATCAAAGTTGGCAAGATGTTAGCCTGGAGAAACAATCTAAGACTTGCCGAAGAAGTTGTAATTGAGGATTTGCAATGGGAAATCTGTCAACTACAGCAATGCCTTGTACTGTTCGTTTAAAGGGGACTAGCTGAGTATTAGAGTTGTGCAGATGGGATACCATGGTGAAAAATATATGAATTTGTTCCATCAAGAAGAGTACAACGACTAGGATCCGATCTGGCAACCTCTTGTTTAGCACGCTTAAAGATCTTTATTGGATTTTGAATTCAAGGTATACTTACCTGATTTCTAAGGAATGATAGATTCAAATGAAGTCATAAACTAGGCACACACAGTCAAACTAATTATTGATTACAAAGAAGTGTCTTAAGAACGCATTGTTAAATTGGTGGTGATTAAATTAAAGAAAAATTCATCTCTATGATAGGAAAACTTGAACTGAACTCGGTATCAGGATGGATAGAGTAAGATTACTTCTTGGAAAAAAAAGAAAGGAGAAATAGTGACAATAACCCTCATAGGTTTTAATCATTGCTTTAAGGTGACTTAGGACGTTTTTTTCGAGCTCACTCCATACAAGTTGTCATTGATCATCAATTGAAGTCAATCCTGGAAAAGCCGAATCACTTAAATGGGCTGTGGAATTCATCAAAGTTCAAATTGCATATATGCCATGAACCACCATCAAGGCGTGGACATTATGGTCAGCACCGAGGAAATGGTGACTATAAAAAAAGACCTGCTTTGGTCACTTAATGGTTCTTTTTGGGCAATAGTCGATAATGGAATTGTTCTAAGAGTTCCACAGCTGGGATAATACTCTTATATTGTCAAAATAGGCTTTCAAATCACAAACAATATGTTGATTAAGAAGCACTGGCTACAGTCATGAGTTTTTCTACTAGAGTTGGTGTAAAGCATTTGACAGTATTTTAAGACTCTTAACTTATGGTGAGCCAAATCAATGGGCAATATGAAGCAAGGGAAGAAGTTCTTTAAAAATATTTGTTTAAAGTAAAAATTAATATTGAAAAATGTGAGTACTTCAAAATTTAGCATATTCCCAAAGATTAAAATTAATTTCTCGATTTCTTCTTTAAGATGAGAGATCCTGATGGAAGGCTAATCTTTGAGCTTACCGCCCAACAATTGAAGAAGCATAGGTTATAGAAGTCGACCCATGATTGTGGTCGAGTTGTGTAGATGAGTGCAATGCATGCCTTGATTCATTCATGAACAGAATGTAGAAGATGCACAATGAATACAACAACCTGCATATGTATTTTGCCCATAAATGATGAACAGCCCACCATTGCCAATTAGTCGGTCTATAGACAGAGGCCAAGAACTCACATCAAATACAAACTCTCATGAGTGTATGACGGAGGCTTGTGGAGAACGGAACAATTCACCTACGAACATAAGTGTGAACTTATGATGCATACGGCACTCAGTCTACAAGCAACATCAGTAGAGTTATAGTGAACACAAACACCTATGATGTTAAAGAACTCGAGGAATACATAATGTTTCATCCACAACAGTAAATGAATCATCAAATGCATCAAACTCCTACAAATGGTAGCAGCGGGCATGCATTGATTGCAAATTTGCCCTCATACAGTCAACGCCAATCAAACATATAACAAGTGTATAAGCTCCCTCCAGATGAAGGGAATTGACATGCAACAATGACAACGAGTTGCTCGGGATAAAGCACGATTCTCATGTAGATAATGACGAGAGATTTGCAACACACGCAGAATATTGTCTACGAACAAGAATAACATACGTCCAATACATACGAGCTCCTACGAACCATTGTAGAAGACCCGTCGCGCACTCAACATATCGCCTACAAGCAAATGCAGAAGGGCTACGACAAACAAAAGCTTATACGAGCTACTGTAGAAGACTCATCATATCCAAAAATCCACCCTTACATACACTACAACATGTATACACATAAATACACGCAATCATATACCCGCATGGGCCCTGGCGAGCGTGTTATGGGGGGTACACACGTGACGTATAGGGATGTTGCACGGGTCAAATTTAAGTTCAAGCCCGATCCTTCTATACGAGTAGATAGGACTCAACACGACTCGAGTTATCAAACAAATGTACGGTTTCGATGTCAACCGAGACATTTGTTTTATATGTTCGTATTAGGCCTTCAAGGCCCATAACAAGGAAATTTTACTAATTAAACCTAAAGCCTATTACGAACTCGATTCTGTCAACAATTAGACAAAGTCGGAAAGGTTCGACAAATAATTATAAAATACCCCCTAAATACCTGAATGGGCTTCGACGAGCGTGTTGTAGGTACATATGTGACGCCTGAGGATGTTGCGCGGGTCAAACAATAAATCTAAGTTCAAGCTCGATCTTCCTACGTGAATGGATAGAAGTCGACACGGCTCGAACTATTGAACAAATATACGGTCGCGGCATCGACTAAGATATTTGTTTTATACCTTCATGTTAGGCCTTCAAGGCCTATTATAAAACAAATTCATTTATAAAAGCATAAATCCAATAAAGAACCTGATCCTATGTTGGCAAATTGGTAGAATCGACAAGGTTCAACAGATAAAATAAAAATGACCTCAAAGTAACCCCAATGATGACCGTGTTGAATGTAAATCTCAATCGGAGCGGTTAATTTCAAATATTTGAAATGCCACCCATCAAAAGCCCATGAAAACTCAAAAAAAAATTCAAAAATACCAAAATCCTTAAATATTTAAAATTGAAATAAGTCATCAAATGCTTAAAATAAAATCCATATAGTTTCCGCAACAATTAGCTAAGATGGACAAATTTGAAATAACTTCAGCTTACAAAGAGCTAATGTCTGGTCAATAATATCACTAGGATTCTTTGCCAAATAATATCTTGCCAGTAAAGACGTTGCATATGTCCTCTAACTGGCAGTTTTGTTGTCAAATGGCACCGCAGGTAAACGATGATAACCGGGGCCCTTTGAACCTTGTGGTTTTGCCGTCAAATGGCACTACTAAATTACGTTCATGACCAGAGCTTGTATTCTCCCCAATGGCACTAAATCCTTTTGATATGAATCAATAAGATATGATCGATAAGGCATAAATCACTCTATCAGTTAAGCTGGATTTAGATTTTCCCCCTTCGACAAACATCTACCCCAGGTTTACATGTTACTCTTGGACGACGCAACCCATGGCTGCCGACAAGGATCCCTCCGTCAGGTTGGGTCGACTACCTCCTATGACTAAGTAGACCATGGACTGTGACGCCCCAAGATCTAACTTGGAAAGAATTTCAGTCAATTCATCAACAATTTACCAGAGCTATCTATAACTTCAATCAAACAGTCTAGCAAAAATTTATAACATTTAAAACATCAATATACAAGTCGATTCATATCTCAAAAGATCATATACAATACTCAGGAACTACACTATGACCACAAGAACTGAAATCTATCCTGTCCTGAGTACAAAAGAATCGCTAAAACTAAAAGGACAAAAACCTGGATATTCCTGATTAACCTCAATCTCCTGCTCCCTTGCCCTGACCTGAAAATATTAACGACATATAATGAGCTTCAAAAAGCCCAGCAGGTCACCTAATACCTATAACTGAAATCAAAGCATGATACTGGAAACAATATGCATGTCAGTCAATCAAATTCATAACAGTCAATTGCACATGATCAATGAATTTATGCAGCGGATACGAAAATCAGTAGTTAATGCACGATCGATAAAATCCGTAGTCGACAGTAGAAGAATCGATAAACAGTAAGAAGAAATCCGTAAAGCTCACTCAATACACTTCAAATCTCAGAAGAATCCGTAAACAGTAGAAAATCAGTCGATCAGTCAAATCAATCGTATCAAATCGAATCAATCAAAACAATACTAGCTGGTCAATTAAATCGATCGAAATCAATACAATAAAACCCAGTCTATACTAGCAATGAATCAAATGCAGCAGTTCAATACAGTGTATTAATGAAGCGATAGTATCAATCAATATCAATGAATCCATAGTATCCATATCATATCAATATCAATATCCATAACAGTCTCAGTATCAATGCTCAGGGCCATAATGCGAATATCAATGAAATCGTACGATAACAGTTAGTCCGTAAATCCGTCAGTAAATCCAAATCAATAAAGCAATAAATCCATCACGAGTCAATGCCGTACACATGCATTTCAATACAATAGTCTTACTGAACAAGTACAGTCACTGGCTATCAAGGCGTTTTTCAAGTCGATAATCCATAGTGCTGTTGTAGAAATCCATAGTACTGTTGTAGATATTTATCCGTTGGTTCAATAAGAGTCGTTACTCTGAGCCCGTCGGCATAGTAATCTCCTTATGACTCTCAATCGTTATATCCATGATCAATAGAGGATAACACCAAACCCTTTTTAAAGGAAAGCCCGTCGGCCCACCATCCTGTACAGGTCAAGTCGATCTCCAACCAACGGTTCAACCAGTCTTCACTTGTCTTTCAGTAACAATAATCAAATAGTCACATTTGTATACATATCAATTCATATCATCAATTTCAGAAAATCGGAAATCGTACGAAAATCCAGCGGCATAACGGCAGTATACAGAATTTACAAAAAAAATCCTAAAAATCACAATTCACCAAATTAATACAGAACGTGCACGACAACATTATAAGACTTCTATTCTACTGAAGCAACATCAATCAACAACCTGATATTTATCTATTCGATCAAAATCGCACAGAACCCAAAATAACCAGTAGAATCGTTACAGAAAATACTCAAATCGTGTAGAATAATCATATCAATAACATATCAAAAGTTGTGCGGTGAAAATTTCGTTAATACAAAATACGGCCCGTTTATCGGTAACGAAAACACAATTCTGTGCACAAAACGACCAAAACTCAACATATTCGAAAACAGAAATAGGATTCGGAGTCCTTACCACGAGATAAACAAATCTCTCAACAGCGGTGACGGACGAAAAGCGCTCCGCGGCCTCCGAAATCCGGCTTTTCCTTTGCTTTTCTTCTCTTTCTCTCTCCTCAGATATTTTGATTTTATAAAAAATCTTTTCTCTCTCCTCAAATCGAGCTTATTTCCTTATAAAATAAGTCTGATCGTCCTGGACGATCGCCACATCGTCCAGGACGATATGAACAAAATTCAATCGTCCAGGACGATTTCGCAGGACGATAATTAATTTGATAAAAACCCTTGCTCTCGTGATTTTTGTCTTATCTGATCGTCCCAGGATGATCCCAATATCGGCCTGGACGATCCACTCCAGAAATCAGCTGTTTCAATGCACTGATCGTCCTGGACGATCTCAATATCGTCCCGGACGATCCTGGGAGGAAAATCAAATTCAGAAAGGAAAAATCAAAGGAACGAGCTCTCACATGGACCATAATGACTCGGGACAATGGAACCAGAAGATCTTGTTCGGGCTCATTATCCCTCCCCCCACCATCCGCTTTAAGTACAAGATGGTGAAATTTCAAATTTTAAATATCAAATTTTCAAATACCTAAACTCATGCTGCTACTATATGCCAGATAATATGTCTTTCTATGTATCTGATTGACGACTAGCCTTAATCGAAAGTTATCTCTAGTTATCGGGAGGGGTAATTAACTATAGGGGCTTGCGCCTATAGGAAACTAGAACTCGGGTCATAAAGTCCTTGCAAAATGAGAGCAAAATCTCTGGGTAGTGTCTCATCTACAAACCCAATATGCATTCTGAAAATTTAGCCCGGAACTTAATCCATTAAAACTCCACCGAAAGCAAGGAGGTCGGGGCTCAAATTTTCGGAGCCTACAATCCTATAATATGAATTTTGATATTCATATTTTTTTATTTCAAATCATTATTTTTACATTTTAAATTTTTTTTAAAAAAAAAGCTTTGAGTTAGTCATATGAACACATCAATCACATTGAAATTTGAAATATATTTTCATCAAATGAAAGTTTCATTCGCCATTTGGACTTGACATTGGGAAATTTTAAGTTGGTCATTCAAAAGAAAGAAAACAGTTAAAGAAAATTGGTAAAGAAGGGTCCACAACAACTTCTTTAGATATCTTTTAGTTATCAGTAAGTCAGTTTAACCTAAACTCATTGCCAATCAATAACTGATTTGATTTTGTATGCTCCGTGTATCTTGGACTAGCAATAACCTTGGCTTTGAAAGCAATGACTTCTTGGCAAAAAGTTTCATTGGCTTCAACAAATGGCAACTTCATTTCAGAAAGCTTAAAGTCGGTTTCTCCTTTTTGCAATCATCCTTCAATGCAAAAAAATGAACGAATTCAATTGGTCGACTTCAGAGAATAAATATTCAACTTTATTTGAAATAATGATTTTGGAGATGCATGATTTGGCTCATGATAAAGGAAGATCATTCCTAGGCTATTTTATGAGTTCATTAGTAAGAATATCATAGGTAACTAAAGAAAGAGTGTGATTGAGTTTCATATCTAAATCGACAAAAAAGATAGACTAGAAAAATGAAGTATATCATTTATTAAATTTGTAGAAGAATTGTCAAGAACGTGAAGATAAAATTTTATCGAAGGAGTTGAAGTATTCTCGGTTAGACTTTTGGTCAACTTTAATCATATCTATCGCAGTCGTCGGCTAAGCAGCATCCATCCCAGAGAAAGTGACTGTTTAGCAAGTTGCTGGATCAGTAATCGGTGTCTCACCAGAAAGCTTGCTCATCGAGAAGATAACTACATAAAGTCATCAACAAACCACATTGCATATACATATATAAGAATATTTACCTTTACATTCTTTCCTAGTTTTGCTTCTCTACGGGTGGGAGAATAGACATTGGCATAACAGATTCTTTGACAACCTCAGTTAGTTAAAAAAGTGTTGGTCAGCCTTTTGATTTATCCTTTGGAACCACCATTTTCAACAAGAGGAGTTGCAGAGCTCAAAAGGAAATGACAAGATGAAGGAAAAACATTTGAATGAAGAGCATTGATTTCATATTTATAGGTTAATTATTTGCTGACATAAACAAAAGAACGATGTTAGAAGTCAAATTCAAATTGATTAACAAATATCTAATATTAAATAAACATTTAGAAAGGTTTTATGAATAATTAATGAAGAATATTTTTTTTATATATTCTTATTTTTTTCAACCTAAACCTCCAAAGATATAAGAAAATTGAGAAAATGTACAACCAATTATCCGGAAAATTATGTTCAATGCAAATCGGTCTTGTTCAAGTGAAGTCGGTCCACTTAAAGTCAAATTGCCCATATTCAAATTAGATCAACTTGGTATCAACTCAAAGAATTCATAAAGTCAATAAATGAATTTGTTTGAAGTAGGTAACTACAGCTTGTGAATTCATCGCAAACAGATGATTATGACCTATCAAGTTAGCTTGAGCGATTCTTCAAGTAGACGACTTCCTTTATATGGGAAATTATTAATGAGCTATTTGGCTATTCGTCAATTCATGCATGATAAGTCAACAATTTCCTATTAGCTTGACGAACGACTTCCTCAAGTCAGATATTCTAATTACTTGACAGTCATATATCATTATGAAAAATTAAGGTTGCACAACCATTGTAATTTTTCTTGTGTTTTATATAGTCATATATATAGCTAATTCTATAATGCTTAAGCCTTAATCTAA
The DNA here is from genome assembly GCA_019514585.1 of Dendrobium officinale. Lineage (NCBI taxonomy): Eukaryota > Viridiplantae > Streptophyta > Magnoliopsida > Asparagales > Orchidaceae > Dendrobium > Dendrobium officinale. The sequence continues at coordinate 15,702,965 of CM033683.1, forward strand.
ATTTATAAATAGAGGGTCAATGAGTTTTATGTAAATTCCTTATTTACAAGGATCTCAAAACTGCTCACTCTAGAATTTTTTCTTTCTATCTACTTTGTTGATCTCTTTTCACTCAATAATCTTCGTAAGTTTAGGTGTGATTTATGAATAGTTTGTCTAGGAATATAAGGTTTATGGGAAATAAGGATCTGTTTTATTGCATGAGCAGAGCAGAAAATAGGGCTTTTTGAAATAATGATTTTTAATGGGAACATAAATATGGAGAATTCTTTGACAATTAATCATGCAAAGTTAAATATTACATGAAGATTTTTTATGGTCTCATGGAACCAGTTGCAACCCTGTCTTCTATATTACTGGTGTTCTGGAACAGCTTTCTAGTTGAGAAAATGTTTGATAATAGAGGATTGCGTATCCATCTGTTCATAACAATTGGAATCCTTGTTAGTCACCTCCTGTGAAGACATTTTGGGCTTATTACAATATGAATTTTACTGATACTTTCAATGCCTATGAATTCGATTGGCATTGTTTATTGAGGAATTCGAATATGTCATCTTCTTCTTTCCATTCAATCTCTTTGCATTTTCGCAGAGCTTGGAGAAGCCAGAATTGAGAAGGATAGTGAAGTAATTCATGCTTCCAGGCCATCCACTGATGCTGTCTCTCTTCTCATTTCAGTAATACTACAGTTCTTCAAAAAGCATCTGCAGATGGAAAGCACATCATGATATGGATCTATGCCTCCGCAGCGATTCGGTAAGGAACTTTTCGAACTTGCATTTTTATTGAGTCTATCCTTTTGAGAATTTGGCTATCGGAGGTGATGGATCTCTTTCTCTCTCTCTCTCTCTCTGCTTTCTCCATGGCCTTGACAAGTCGCCAAGCCACAATGGAGATGGTGGAATGGTTTAATACAAAGATCAGATTTATCCTAATTTTAATTAAGATACTGATAATTAATTAATTAATTAATTAAAAAATGTTATGGATAATCTTCAGGTTTATCGAAACACTCGAACCAAAAAATTTTAAAATAAATAAACTACTTAATTTATCAAAATAATAATAATTTAGAGAGATTATATAGCCAGCAGATTTCGTATAAATCAATTTTGGTAGTGACAATAATTACGAAATGATAAAGTGTTATAAATAACATTTATAAAGTTTAAAATATTCAGATATAGTGATCTAACTTACCTTATAGGCATGGAAGATAAATGTTAAGCGGCGCCAATTAGTGAGTTAGGGTTCGTTTGTTTCCACGTTATTTCTCCTTTTTTTTCGTTTGAAACTGGAAAACACAGTCGTGGAAGATGTTTGGATGTGTAGCAGACTTTTTTAAAAACTCCGTTTTTGTATTGTTTTGAAAAGCATTATATATTAGCTTTTTTCGTTTTAAAAAGACCTTTTCTCCTATTGACGTTTTTTATATCGAAACGGAAAATAAATCAAACGAAGCCTTAATAAGAGGGAAGAGTGGGCTTGAAGGGGAAGATAGAAAGTGAGAAAGATGAGAAGGTGCTCTTGAGCTCATAGCAGATTCATTAAAAATAAATTAGAGAATTCTAGTAGGGCTACTGGACTAGTTTGAGCATTCATTCTGTCAACAATAATATAAAGTCTTTATCCTATCACATGAGGTCGGAATTAATTTTCTCCATTTTGTTTTATTAAGAGTCAAAATATCATTTAAATTTAATTAAAAAATTATATTTTTAATGTTTTTTAACCATCTCTTTTTAAGTCTATCTCTACCCTTCTTAATATAGATTAAACTTAATACATCTACTCTCCTAACAAGGTTATTAAAATGATTAATTATTCTATGAGGACGTCAAACGTCATCCGGAAATCAACCAGAATGTGTCACGTCACCTCTACGTTGTGTACCGCTGCTCGTTAATGCTCGGTACCGCTCGTTAATGCTAACGTGGTTGCATCTTATTCGTCTCCGAACATAGAACTGCATCCGGCCTCTGCACAAAATAATTTCTCCATCAGAAGGCATGACCAAATCATTTAAGATAAATCTCTCTTACATTATCTTCGACTGGAGCTACTCCATTTTTTTCACATATATACTCATTTCAGATTCTATCTATGAGTATAAAGTCACTCATCCACTTGAGCATTTTTATCTCTGTAACATTTAATTTAATTTTATGCTTCTCTTTTAATGGCTAACATGTCGTGCCATAAAATATTGTAGGTCTCACCATCTTATAAATTTTCCTATAAGTTTTTGTGGTATTATTTTATCACACCATAGGCCCAATGCATTCCTCCACTTCAACCATCCAATTTAAATTCCTACTAACAATATCCCCATCTATTTTGCCATCGGTTTCATCTCGTAATATATATATATATATATATATATATATATATATATATATATATATATATATATATATATATATATATATATATATATATATATATATATTATTTTTAACTTTTTCAATATGTTTGGCCTTCAATTATAAGATACGTGAAAAATCTTGAAAGAAAGCGTAGAATTTAAACAAAATTAAACGTTAAAAAACAGGAAGAAAGTCATGAAACCTCAATTGATCTTAATGCTTGCAACGGATTTCAAACAATTTGCTACAAAGCATCAGGTTTGCAATTTATTTGCAACAGATCTATTATAGAATTGGTCGCAAATTAATACATCAACAATACAACTAACCAAGCGTCTATTACAGACTCGCCTTAAATTCATCTCTAATTTTAGGCAAAATATTCTCTCACAAATTGGTATCATAAGGATGTCTCAAAGCTTTATTTGGTATAGCTTTTTAATTATTTTATAAAAATGCTGTAGAAAAAAATAATTTTTTATAATTATTATAGAAAAAAGTTTGTAGTTTTTTTTTAATAATAAAAAATAATAATCAAATAATAATTATAATTATAATTTGAAAAAAAAACATTAAAAAGCTATTTCAAGTGAAGTCATAGACTTCGTTCGGGACGATTTTTTTACTGCTTCTTAAAATAATTTTTTAATATAAATATTAAAAATTTTATATAAAAAATTGTTTTAATAAACAGTAAAAAAAAATATCTCAAATGAAATCATATTCATGTTACAGCCAAATAACAGAGATAATTTTGTGACATCCATTTACAGCTAATTGTCTGTAGCAAGTTGAATTTAGAGATTTCTGATGTCACCAAAATGAAGTAATTTTATAGTGTTGGTGAGGATTTGTGTCTACCTGACTATTTTTATTAACTCAAATACAAAAAAAAAAAAAAAAACTTGATATTTAGAACTAACAATTTCTCTTTCTAAAAACATTCATCACCTGCAAGGCACGTGATCCAAGTCCAGCTTATGTCACGTGACCTAGATCTTTCCCACTTATAAATAATCTCCATCACCACTACATCTCCAAATCATCCAAACTCTATTTGGAGGGGAAGCAAAGAAGCCATTGAGAATAGGTACTCAAAGGAACACCATCAGTAGCAGTAGGAAAAGAAGCAAAAGCTGGAAGAGAAGGAAAAACACACCAGAATTTGAAAGCCAGAGAAGAGGAAGAAGAAGAAGAACAACCCAAAACCATTCCTCTCATGGCAGCTTCAGAAGAGATGAGGAAGGGCCCATGGACTGAGCAAGAAGACATGCAGCTGGTTTGCTATGTTCATCTCTTCGGCGAACGCCGATGGGATTTCATAGCCAAAGTGACAGGTTGGCGGTGTGGCGGGGGCTCTAGGTATTTAATTAATTGTAGAAGGCTTTCTCTTCTTGCTTTGAATTTTACCAAGTTTTTTCATGGCTGACATCAGAGATCTCTGTGTTTTGCAGGTTTGAACAGAACAGGGAAGAGTTGCAGGCTCAGATGGCTTAATTATCTTCATCCTGGACTCAAACATGGCCGAATGACGCCACAGGAAGAGCAGCTCGTAGTAGAACTCCACTCTCGCTGGGGAAATAGGTGGTTAATTTGTTTAGAATTCATAATATGTCATCATATATGATTTTATGCTCATATAATTGTATATATTTTTGTATGATTTTAGATGGTCTCGAATTGCCCGTAGACTCCCAGGTCGTACAGACAACGAGATAAAGAACTACTGGAGGACTCATATGAGGAAGAAGGCTCAAGAGAGACAAAAAAGCTCTCAACTTTCTCCGTCATCTTCCTCCTCCTCGTCCTCCTCACTGAACTCTATCGCCGTCGCAGAGGCTGAGAACAAATGGTTCGAACAGATCAATCATGGCAGCTCAATCTCGACATCAGGGTTCGGGGAAGAAGGAGAACTCAATGGTTACTCGATGGATCAAATATGGAATGAGTTAGCTATATCAGAGAATCCATGGCTCAACTTTGAAGCACGCAAGGAAAAATTTAATGAACTGGAAATCACAGAAATGGCTTCTCCTCTGTGGGATTACTCTGAATCACAGATGTGGAAGGTTGATGATGAGAATCTGAAGCTTTTTTCTCCCATGGCTGGTCTTGTGATTCCAAATTACCAGTATGGAACTGGTATCTGATGAGCTCCCTTTCCTGAACCAAAAAAGCTTCTTGATCATGCAGGGAACTTCCTTAGTTTCTGTTCTTGTAAGATAGAATCAAAACATGTTATATTATCATGTGTGTGTGTTCTGTTTCTTTTACTCTGTATGGTCAATTCCCTGAAGAGAGAGAACTTATGAAAATATTTTCAGTTCTCTTATGTAATTAAAAGAGGGAGTTGTAATATTAGATTGTTGATGTAATGTTGCTTATATTGCATTTCAGACTTTATGTTGTTCTCTGTTTTTGCCTTTCCTTTAAAAGCAATAACAAGTAAAAAATAAAATCATTAATGGCTTTTTTTTAAAAGCAAAGTAAAAGTATTTTAATTATTAAAAATAATTTAATTCATCATTGTGACAAATAAAAAATATTTGTCCGATCAATTTTTAATCAAAGTTGGGTACTTTTAGGTTTTGTTCAGGACGGCTTTTATTGTTTTTTAAAGCAATTTTTTAGTACAAAATTTTTTGAAGTGAAAATTTTTATATTAAAAAATTGTTTTTAGACGCAGTAAGAAAGCAATACCAAACGCAATTTTAGTGGATATTTCAGATTATTATATCAACAAATGAGTCGCGATTGGGTTATGACCTAAATACTCACCCTATAATCTTGTTTGAGTTGGTTTACATAAGTCATTGGGTAAAATAGTTAATTTGATCATGGGTATAAAACGGGTTGTCGTGTCAATATTTACCCATTTGCTGAACTGCTAATAAAACTATGACTATAATAATTAACCCATTGACAAAGACCTAACGCGAGGTTTTTGAATAAAAGTCTAACTGATAAGTTAACAGGCTTGTTAATGAGTCATATAGGTAAAATTTTTAGTTTAAGTTGTGTTAGTATCAGTAGATAGTTAATGTGTCCTTAAGAGCTTTTATATTTCTATTAATACTCTCTATTGGAGAAATTATCAAAGCCCCCTTCGCTGAGTATTTTAACACAATCTTCTCCTCCACCTCATCTTTTAGAGTTATTGGCCTTCTGATTTGTATAATTTTTAAATAATTTTTAAAAGAAAATTTGTATATTTTAACTAATTTATTGAAACTGTTATCTATGATCACAACATTTTATAGTATATGAATAAACCACTGAAAAATTATGATTTAATTTTTAATGGAAAATAGTTATCTAATTAATCTCATTGGAATCTTCCATGAGAATAAAAAAATAAGTAAACTTGATAATATTTACTGAGTTAGGGTTACTGATATGACATCTTTTATAATAAATGAAAAAGATATTAATAAAACAAATTACATATAATTATTTGTGAGTCAACTCTTATAAACATTATTTCACGGATGTTATTGGAAAAAAAAACCCTAGCCGCTACACCCCTTTTGCGTCAACCTCTTTCCTCCCTCAAAATTAAAAAAAAAAAAAAAAAAAAAACTCTTCCCTCCCTCCATTGGCTCTACCGAGGGATTGCATTGATTTTTCTACGAAATCCACCCCTTTTATCCTCTTCCTTCACTCTTGGTAGCACATTTAATAAATAGTAACCCGTCTCCCTTCACTCGCAAGTTTTCTTCCTCATCAAGATTTTATATCCACAATAATGAAGAATGCATCACCTCCACCTCAATAATTAAAAAATGTGAAAATGCCCTAAACATACCATAGCCAAAAAGACCACAACCCCTCCCAACAAACCCTAATGCTCACACCATTCATAGCTTTAATGGCATTGATAGGATCCGTAATTGCAAGTATCTTATATGCTCTATTAAACTTGACATTCTCTATATTCTTGCAGCAAAAATAAATGTCTCTGCTCTTTTTGACTTATGACTTTCTTCCTACGATAAACTTTTTGGTAAGGATGACAACCATCATAATTTCTTTACATCCAACCCTAGTTGAATCTAGATCAAAGGGAGTGCTTCCAACATCACATAAACCCCATCATCACTGATATCAATTAATTCATGGCATGGTCAAATTTTGGGCCCTCCCCCAACGCCTCTAATATGTGGTTTATGCTTCTAACTCTTAGATTGAGAGATCTCAACTTTGGGAGAAAACATTTGTAAGAGTATCTCTCAACTATGGGTTGTCATGGATGACTTTAAGTGCTATAGATTTCATTATGAAAAAAAAATGTTGGCAACCATATACCTAACAATTTTAGGATTTCAATAACATGATCTTTGAGACTACCTTAAATGATTTCATCATTGTAGGGCTTTCATTTATTTGGTTTAATAATAGATTGGACAACCCTACACACATCAAGCTGGACATTAGTGAAAATTCATTGGATCTTTTTCCCTAGTCATACTACAAAATGAAAAGCCCCTTCCAACCATTCACCACTAATCATTCACAGTAGCCCCTCAATCAAAAACAAGCACAAATTCCTTTTCAAAAATTATTGGTTAAAAATGCCCTATTTTGAATGGCTTTCTCATCCTCAATTACTAGTGCCCTATTTACTCCATCTACAAAAAGCTCCATGAGCTTAAAGCTCTCATCAAAGCTAAAGATTGGTCTTAACTCCAACCACTTGGTGGCCACTATTAGAGACTTGGAGCACAAACAAAACACCAAATCCATACTCTTCAACACTAATCTCTAAAACTAGAAACTCAATGCCAATGCAAAAAACATGAGTAATTCTCTCACTCTTACTTATTCCTCTTGGGCCTCGTGGATTCTCCATAGATCTAAATATAAGCGGTTGTTTAACAAAGAATATGATATTCACTTCCAATGTCGGAAGATTAAGAAAAAAAAAGAACCATAACCACATAAAAGATATCACTACTACTACGAGCATCTTCACCGAGCCTGTTGACATTGTCCATGTTTCTATCTCCCATTTTAGAACAATCTTTAATGCCCAAAGCCCCACCTCAGGAAATGCTCTTCTAATACCACTCGGTAACATCATACACCCTCACTTCATACCTTTCGTCAATGCCCAGATCTCTATGAAAGAAATTTAAAGGGTGATTTTTCAACCTCTAAATCTGCTGCTCCATGCCCTAATGGATTTACCTTTGCATTTTTCTTTTACACCTAGGATGATATTAGGGAACAACTATGCTTTGCCAACAAGCACTTTTCTCTAACAATAATCTACCTAGAATTGCTAAAACAACTACGATTGTCCTAATTCCTAAAAACTAACATACTACTCATATCTCTGATTTCAAACATATATCAATTCGCAACACTTTTTAAAAAATTATTATAAAAATTCTTCCTTGCAGGATGAAACTTATTATACCTCATATTATACATCATAATTAAGTTGTCTTTCTTTAACATAATGTCTCTACTTACAACATTGTACTTGCAAGAGAAATATTAAGAGAACTCAAAAAGCACTTTACATAAGGTTGTTCAACTTCATGATTCTTGGAAGGCAAAAACCCTCTCCTTGGCCGAATGGCTAAAGTTTGTTAAATTCAATATATAAAATTTCATTTTTTATGGATAAGGGAATCAATTATACATAAAAACTATAGCAAAACTCTCAATTGAGCATGTACTAAATTCCTATATCATGGTTCCATCATCACTACAAAACTACATCTTATCTCTTGGAACAACACTCGTAAGCCTAGACAACTAGGTTTTGTGGTGTCTCTACTACTTCAATTCTCCCATGCCTTTAATTGCTCTCTACTACAATACCAGCATGCTAGTGGAAAGAAATATATATTCCTCTATGAATAAATGAGGCTTTAAACATCTCCCTCTTTTAACTTTTTTTTTTTTTTTTTTTTTGAAATATGTGATTCTAATATGAAAATTAATTTAAAATTTACGATATATGATTTGAAACCCTCGGTGTAATGGTAAATCTCTCAACGGCCTAATTGCAAATGAGGATTCTCCAACTTCATATCCAACAAATACACCTCTTAGCTAGTATTTGCCAACTACAATATCTCCTATTTCCCACAACATAATCTACTCTATCCCCATCTCCTTTGAAGCAATAGAATGTTACCAAGAAGGGAATTGATAACCCCACATTTAAGATTTTTATCAATTCTTATAATAAAGATGAGCTTGAAATAACTTGATTCCAAATTTTTTTGGCAAAAAAATATGCTCTAAGGTTCTCTACTTTTGCTCTTGTTGGTGTTCTTATTCACCATAACATTCCCACTACAAAAGCCTGCTCTCTACATCATTCCCTTCCCAAATCAATCAACCACTTGTCTTTTTAAATGCCATTTCACCTTCAACCTGTTTACCACCCCCTACAAAACATCTACTTCCTTTGAAACAACTTTCTTACTGCTTTCTGAAACAGCTTTTTAATGAAATTTTTTTCAATTAACAATTTTTTTTTACTAAAAAACTGTATTAAAAAACAGTAAAAAAATCGTTCTAAACAAAACTTAAATTATTTAACTATATGTTGTTTCTGAGCAAAATTCAAATAATCAAGTGAAATGTTTGCATTCCAGTCCAGGTTTTTTTTTTTTTTTTTTGCATATATAATTTATTTTAAAATTAATGCATTTAAACTTTGGCCCAAAATTTTCCAAATTATTAAAAAAAAAAAAAAAAAACTGTTTGTAGATAGCATCCTTTCCTTGCTATGCTCTCCAACTTTGAGTGGAGGTAATTCATCCAGCAAATGCCTCTCAGTGGAAAGCATTTCTGATAAGGCATTTCAATGAGTATCTTTGTAAAGGATAACTTTATAATGCTATCAAATACTTTATTTCAATTATATATATAATAATAATACAAATAAATGGAATAATTCTAAATAATTTCTAAAATAAGATAACATTAACTATTATTAATGAATACTATAAAAATGTCCAAATCTTCCCTTTTTTTAATCATATATAAAATTCTTAACTACAATATATCACATTTTATATAAATGGCAAATATTATATATATAATTTCTTATGGAAACAGAATATTATTTGGTTAAATATAAGACTTTCTGACACAAATAATACTAATTTTACATATAAAATATTTACTTATGGTAAAAAAAGTCATAAAAATCATTAATTTAACATAGTTTAGTAACATTATTTATAAAATTTAAATTTGATAACATAAGAATCAAGCTTCGTTTGAGATGACTTTCTTTTTTCTTCTTAAAACAACTTTCTAGTACAAAAATAAGAAAAGCCGTCCCAAACGAAGCCTAAGACGGCTTTCTTACTACTTTAAAAAAATTTTCTAGTAAAAAAATTAAAAAATTCATACTAAAAAATTATTTTAAAAAGCAGTAAAAAAGCCGGCCCAAATGAGTGAGAATCTATTCGAGTACAGTATGTTCCCTTTTTTAATCAAATCAGGCTTGATGAGAAGATTGGTAGTGGCCAACTACCACGGGCCATGATAGGGAGAAAAAAAAGTAGTGATAAGAAAGTGGACTTTTTTATGCCTTCAACTACTTTCTTAATCCTCAAAACTAATAGATTTCATTATCTCCTAATTAATTAATCAGCTTAGTGTCATTACCACCATAAGCATAGGCTAATTAAGTTTATTTCCAAGTGCCCATTACTTTGAGATGAGATAATGACAGCCACTAATACGTCATGGAGCTAATTAGTTTAAGCCCTACAGCTAATAACAATGCAGCAGAAAAGGAAAGAAATAAGTGGAGGGTGTAGACTTTTTTTAATTTAGTTTTCAATCTTATAAATAAAATCTGTGGTGAATGAAATTAACATGTTATCAAGAGATTGGCTTGAAAATTTTGCATCACAAGCAATGAGCACCGCTTAAAATGTCGGCTTTCTGATGATCCCATTAGAAGAGTAGATGTATTAGATTTGACCAATATTAAGAAAGGTAGAAATAGACCTAATAAACTTGGTTACAAAATATTGTAATGGCCTTTTTTATTAGATTTAAATGAGAATTTGACTTTTAACAGGACACAATAGAGAAACAATTTTCATATAACTGACCAATATAATGAGATTAAGGATTGATGTTGTTGGTGTAATAGTAGCACAATCAATGAGTAATGCTACACTTACCATTAGGAAAAATTATTCTGTGCGGACATCGGACGGCGTCTGAAGATCAACCAGAATGTGTCACATTACTTTTTTGCTCGGTACTGTTATGTACCTGATGACATGGCGCATTCTGATTGATCTCTGAATCGTCCAGTGTCCACACATAATAATTTCTCCACTGATAGTGGCATTTAATAGTATACACTAGTTGTTAGTAATTAATATATAAATGCCTATAAATTCTAATTGTTTAAGAAAATCACTATTTACTTAACAATCAACATGTATATCATATGTAAAATGCTTATTAAATCTTACTATAGCTTTGTTTGTTCGGGGCGGTTTTCTTACTCATTTTCAAAGCTATTTTTTAGTTCAAAAATTTTTGAAAACTAAAAAATAATTTTAAAAAAATAGTAAGAAAGCTATCCCAAACAAAATCTATATCCTTATACTGTTCCATAGAAATGTTGTATTGCAACCCAAACTCACAAATAGGAGGTCGAATTGTGACTCATCAAATCTTTGACTATCAAGTAATTCAATGAAATATCAAAACATTTCAATCTAAATTACCTCTCCATTTTTTTTCTTATTTTCTAATCATTTTTGTCATTTAGAATTTGATATTGCCTACGAACAAATTTGAATTCAACAAGGTAAGGTAAGTCAAAATGTGAGATTGTTTTAAGCACCAAGCTAGAAAAACCCACTATTACATGCTAAGATAAATTATTAAGCTAAATCTTGTCATTATACAAACATTTCTTTAATAAAAAACTTACAAATCACCTGAGAACTACATAGGTAAAAGACAATCATTTATGGTTTCCAGATTTGGCATGGACCAAACAGAGGTGAATGGGAACCTCCAACCATATTTCCTAATGGCTTAAGGATCCTTTTCAGTCTATAAAAATGACTCAAATGTGATCAATATCTCAAAAACTAATTCAATCCTGCATTCTTCAATTAAGCTTACGCAACATTCAAAAAGACAGGGACCAAGAGAAACTCCTGTTGGTCTTGCTAAATGAGGCCATGTAAATGACTAAGGCTGATCCAAAACCAGACCAAGATTGGAAAGAATTAATGGGTGGACAAAAGAGCCAATCGCGGTTTGAATCAAAACTGAAATGAGTGAGGCTTCATGTAATCGAGCTAGGTTCGTTACTTGAAATGAGCGAAACAGAGGAGAATGCGAACACTAAAGAATGCGAACACTAAAGTGGACCATCACACATCTAGATCATCCTCCATTTTAATATTAATCATATTTAGGTTTTGTTTGGGACGGCTTTCTTACTGCTTCTTAAAGTAACTTTTTAGTACAAAAAATAAGTAGTAAGAAGTTGTTCCAAACAAGGACTTAATTTATTAAAAATGTACTTGAAATCGCAATCATTCAATGAAATAGATAAATAACACTAGTATTTCAAAAAGAGCTCTTATGCTTTCTAAAAGGACATACACGCACACACCCTCGCACCATATAGTTGTGGGACACATTGATATGAAATGGTGCATGTCATTTGTACCTTGCAGACAGAGTCATGCCAAATGCCTGATACGCACCATCTAAGAACCTTTTTTTTACACTTTAATAAGCTAATAGTGACTAAAAACTCTCAATTACTCAATAATTGAACCACAACTAATCCAAATGGTGAGCAACTAAATATAAAATGTGATTCAAAAGCCCTAACAAAGCATAAAACATAAATGAGACTAAGGTTTCATTTGGGGCAGCTTTTTTACTGCTTCTTAAAGTAGTTTCTTAGTATAAAAATTTAAATTTTTTACTAGAAAGTTGTTTTAAGAAGTAGTAAAAAAGCTGTCTCTCAAATGAAGCCTAAATAAACATTAAAGTGCAATTATAGAACACCTTTGCTTTCTCATTCCAAGTCACGTGCAGCACCCAATCCTATCCCCAAGCAAAACCCAGATAAATTATTGCGCTTTAATTTGGTGATACAATCACACGATATAATTGAATTAGTTTCTCTAATGACACTGTGATGCCATTGAATTGTTGAGTAATAATTGGATGATTAGGGTAATAAAGATGATGAATTGTTGTTTGTTAAAGATCTAGATAGGTGAGGGAGAGGAGAATGAGGGTAGCACTAATGGTGCTTAATGCTTATAAAAAGAGAGATGATATTCAGATTCTTCCAAGATGAGCGAAAATGGAATGGGCGTCTATTTAAGCTAAACCTAGGGCACTATTTGATGAAGAAGATGAAGTTGGAGGAGGATTATCCCATAAGGGATGAAGATGGTAATGATGATGACGACGATTGATGAATAAATATCTAGTCTAGCCATCGTTTTATGTTACCAAATCATCTAAGGCGACTCTCCCTAAAATCTAATTTGCCACTGGAGCTGCTCCAACCCTATGATGCATGGACAAGAACACGGCTTTTTTTTTTTTGAAAATATAAGACACGGGTATGGCGCGGACATGTCATTACATTTTTTATATAGTATATATATATTAACATAATATCATATTAAAAATGACAAACAATAATAAACGAATGACATGATAACTTGTCTAGCTTATAATGTAAAATGTTTAGTACAACTACAAAAATATAATCAAATAATCATTTACTACAACATCAAGTATTCAAATTTCAACTACTAGGATTTAGCTTTTGTTGACTAGGTGCCGGTTGGCATAAGATCAATCCACCTAAATTCACCAAGCTTATGAAGAATTTCAGAAGGCATAAATAATCAATTGGTTTGCGACTTTAATAATTTAAAAAACCCATTTAACAAGCAACAAAAAGTTGATATAAACTATAACAACAAATTATAACAAAATTCTACAATAATAAAGTATTCCCCCTTTAAATCATGGAAAGTTGCACTTGGTATAAATAAAAGAGAATGTCCAATAAAACTTGCTCATATTTGCTGGAAACGTAATGCTCTGTGGTGGTAAGGACATCAAAAAGCTTTTGCCAACACTCTTTAATAGAAAATCTATTGACAGGGAATGATGACATAATCTAATCTTACAAATAAATAATTCGAGAAATGTTTTTTCAGTCTGTAGATTCCTTGTTTCCCATTCATTTTTAAGTTTATCAAGATGTGCTATCTTATCAAAACCAATGCGTATTTACCCTACACAAATGCAAAGGTGAGAAAGTGGCACCATCACAGAATAATTTTCCAGGTCCCATATTGGTGGATTCCACAACTAATTTGATAAGAATGCGCTCATATGCATCCGCACAAGAAATCCATTTAGATTTATTTATGATGCAAGCATATGCCACTACATTCGTGCATGCTTATTCAATTGTCCACTCATCGTCACTCCTTTTTCATTTCAATTAACAAACTAAAGCACCACAACCAATACAGGCTATATGTATAGAAACAATTTCCAAGTCATAGAAATAGCCAGATCAACTCTTCTTTAGATCCCGCATTAACCTTAGTTTCATGCACATAATTTTTTTAATATTTTTTAATAAGATATAATATCACAATAAGTTACAACCATTATTTAAAATTGCACAATAAGAAGTGTGCCTTGACGTTTTTTGAAGGGTTTCATCATGGAGTGTATGCCTCGTAATAGCTATGCTGAAGCTCACGGCTCAAAAAGATGAGTCATGCCTCCACATAATTTGGTCGAGGTGTGTGCTTCAAAAATTAGGGTGCTAAGAATTTCGAACATTTTAAACCCTTGGTCCCTCACCGACCCCATTAAAGCTCATGCATGCCATTCTCCATCAAAGCTTGTAACCAACTTCTCAAACACATGCTACCTCCGCAGCAATGCCACCGCCGCCGCCTCCTTGCCAAGCCTTTTTCCTTCACAATATCTCCTCTTCATCCACCAAACTTCTTGACAATAAAAATATACACTTTTCTTGTATAAACCTAAATTTTTTCCTTGGTTTAGTTTTTTTTTTTTTAATGTTTGCATTTTTAACTTTTTTTAATTAAAATTTTCATTTTATGGATTTCTAAGATGGCTAAAGGTAATGAGAAAAGTTATTGGAAAAAAAAGATGCAGCATGAAAACATAATGTGCAAGTATAAATTGGAGGGAGTGAGTAGTAGTTTGACTATTTGAAATACAATTACTTTGTTAAAGTTGTTAAATGTCGTAACTAAAAATGAAAGAATATATGTATGATTCTCATAAGAATATTGCACCATGCAAAAATGAAGATGTGAAAGAGGATATTTATGCTTACATGAATGAAAGATCATGTCAAAGCCTTCAAAACAACGACAATTAATAATGTAGATAGATTATCTAATTATATTAGTGAGCCTACTGAAAAAGATTTGTCGTCTTTCTCTACCACATATGTCAAATAGAAATGCAAGAACACAAAAATATATGATGAACATGGAGGATGATAAGGGTGATGGTCCGAAGGTAGCCCATCTAATGTCTCCTCAAAATACAAGAGAGGCTTGCAAGCATGTATGTGTCGAGATAGAAAGATTCCTTAAAGAAAATGTTATTCTATTTAATGTACCAACTTCAGCATCCTATATCAACAAGATACATTCTATAGGTTCCTGTGGCCAAGTCCTTAAAACTTCATCCATGTCTGAGTTCAGAACTTAAAATTGAATAAGCAACTTACAGCACAGAGAAAATTATTGAGGAAATATAAAGAAATAGGGCACAGTTTGGAGTTACTATCATATATGATGGTCAGTTTGACATTAAAAATAGAAGCTTAATCAATATTTTAATTAACCATCTCTACGGCGTTATTTTTCTAAGTCTGTGAAAGAAAAGAACCAGGTAAATAATGCAGGTAACTTTTTTGGATTTATTGATGGAGTTATAGAATAGATTGGAGAGCATTAAATGATGTAAGTTGTTCATGTCAATGCTAGTAATTATAGGGAAGCAAGAAATAAGTCAATGGAAAAAAATAAACTATGCAGACTCCATGTGTGGCATATTACAATAGACTTGATTCTTAAAAAACTGGGAAATTTTCCTGCGCATAAAAACACTTAAACCAAAGCCAAGAAAATGAGCAAGTTCATATACAATCACAGTTGAGTTTTGGCGTTAATGAGAAAGTTTATAAAAAAAGAACACTTATGACCCTCAATAACTAGATTTGTTGCGTTGTTACTTGTTGCGGCATGTTTTACTCTACAAATTATCTTAGAAGCAAGATAATCTTTGGAGGATGGCTTAACATCCGCACAATGGTTAAATTATGTTTGGCTAATTGGCTAATAAATCGGACGGAAAGAAAGATAGAAAAATTATTTTGAGTGATAGGTATTGATTAAGTGTGATTTATAACAACGACTAAGCTCTTGGTTTATTTTTTGAGAATGGTTGATACGATGAAAAAGTATGATATGGGGTTTCATTTATAATAATGTGATGGGTGAGGCAAATGAATTGCTAGCACAAATCATAAGAGGAAAGGAATCTAGCTACAAGAAAAATTGAGAAAGAATTGATGCAATTGATGAGAAGCTAGAGCTTTAACTTCATTAAACTTTTGCATGTCATATGATATTATATTGATCCTCAATATCAATATGCCGAGAATAAGTCAACCAATCCAGAGATTAACTTTGATTTTTTTACCATCGTATGGATGGATTGATAGATGGCTCAACTGAGAGGGCAAAGTTGGTCTTGAACATGAAGCATTCGGAAATAAGGAAAGATTTTTTTGGATTACAAGTAGTCAAAGATACAATAGTGAAATGTTCTCCGTGTGAATTTTAACATTTATTGGATAAGTTAAACCAATTTTGAATTACGTAATAATTGTGTTTTTTTTTTAAATTAGTTTGATAGTGGATTCAATTTAGAGATGAAACTATAGAACTATAATGATTTGTTACCATAGCATTGGATATTAAATGCTCGTCATCAGGAAGTGATCAAAATTGAAGTATGTATAACTAAGCTCATACTAAAAAGAGAAATCGTTTGACTACCATAAATATGAATCAATGGTTTACATTATGTACAACAAGAGATTAAAAAATAATTTTTTAAAGAAGAAAGCTTAGAGGATGACCGAGATCTATTATTTTATAATGATGTGTCGTCAAATGTAGAATGGTTTATGGAGGATGACAATGAAGCTACAACATCAAAATTACAAAAGAAAGATTGCAAATGTTAACTTCTTAGGAGGATGACAATGAAGCTACAACATCAAAATTACAAAAGAAAGATTGCAATGTTAACTTCTTAGGAGGAAAGAGTACGACCAACAAGCCCATCATAAGTAAATAAAATATTAACAAAAAATTTATATAATTAAAATTGTAACCATCAACGTAATCATTATATTAAATTTTAATTAATATTTTTACTGATTAGGGAAGAGGAAGATGGTTGTAACCGAAGATGAGGAAGAAGAATAGGAGGATGTTAACACAACTGAGGGTGAGAGAGAAGAAGGAATTCATTATAATGATCCTTCTAATGAGGATCCCTGAATAATGACAGTGGTGCAAACATTTGAATGCCTTATTGTGAATTAAAATACTTGTTAATGTTGAATACGATGTGGGAGAGATTAATTGTGATGAATTTGTTTTGACTTGTTATGAAATTATAACCTAAATTTGATGTTAGTATGATACTTTCTTCATATGTTTTATTAGTTTAATATTTTCATTCTAAGATTATACCTCGTCTCAATGATAAAAAAATTCAATATCCAAATGCATAATTTCAAACATTGGTTACAGCAATTTGAAGATAATGGAAAAAATCTTAAGCTAATGCCTATTTCCCAAAAAAAAAATACTGATATTTAGTATAAACTATAGAACAAAACAGCAACAACTCATCCCTAAACAAACCTTACAAAATGATAGAACAGTTCTCAAATTGCTCCTTTTAAGTTCTATAAATTAAAAAAGTTTTCAAGAACTTACTTCCATTAGTCTAAAAACATTTAGATAACACCGCATCCTTAAAGTGGGGACTGCTAAAGAGGAATGGAACCATAAAACACTTTCTCGGCTGGGCCAGTCATGTAAACGTGGTTGTCCTCCTCCCTCCATTCAATCTCCAAAGGACCACCAGGCAAATCAACAGTGCAGATCTAAGTCAGAAAATCATAGGCTCGGTTAAATAAGAAGCAATGCAAACGGGGCCACCATAAATTAATTAATTAATTAAGCAAATGAGACCATCTAATACCAAACATACCCTCTCAGCATGCCCCTCAAGAACTGCTGCAACTACAACTGCACAAGCTCCAGTTCCACAAGCTAGTGTTGCTCCTACAGTGGGTACATATACGGCAAAGTTGGCAAATATAACCTTAGGGCTTTATTAAAGTCAGTCTTCAGCTCATTTGGTTGCTTGCGAAGAAAAAACAAGTTTTAAAGAAATAGATAAAATTTGTGTGGTTTGAAATTATTGTTGGTCACTAAATATTTCCAACAAAGTGATTCAGTAAACAATTCCACCGTTTTCAAAAAAATTATATCTAACTTCAATAAAATGAGCTCTTGACAAAAAGTTGGTCGTGATAAAGAAAATGCTAAGATCCGAGATATAAACTGATTCACAATCCAAAACAACAAAACCCAGAAAATGAGGAAAAATCAACATAAAATGAAATTCCTCACAAAATGTCGATGTTGATTCTAAGAGAGCTAGTATGCAAGCTAATAGTTTTTTTTTTTTTTTTTTGTATGCTATTAAATTAAAATCTTACCAGCGCCACGTTCCCATACTCTCATCTTTAGGTGTGAACGAGAGAAGACTTGCACAAATTCTGCAAAGCAAACAAATAGTTTAGACAAAAATATAACAAGCCACGTTTCCCAAGCATGCAAACAATCGAGTAAGCCATTAAAGAGTTCTTGAGAGCAAAAAAAACAAATAGTTTGCACAAAGATGAAGAGATTGAGAAAAAAATTCTAACGATACACTATTTGAGAAAAAAAACAAATAGCATGCACACAATCGAGTAGGAAACTATAGAGGAATCAGATATGGATAAAAATCTTTTCATGTTTTGACAAGGAGAGTAGAGATAAATAAAAAATCTAAAGATGTAAACAAAGAAGCAAGCAAAGAAAAAAAAAATGAAACATCAAGTGCTCTCTGAGTTTAATTTAGCAAAACGAGATATAAACATTTTAGATCAGTCCAATGTTACAAAACTACCTACAATAGTCCTCGTAATAATGGAAGCCAATCATGAATGCTATTGACATGATCGTTAAAGGCATCAGTTAAATGCTTACATGATATTGAACAAATGTAACGTTGTGAAATGACTAAAGGGCATTAAACTTTCCCTTCATAACATCACATGCCACTACTAGCTTTATTAAAAGCAAATTCTCCTATAGTATCACGTACAAGGCCTCACTACAGCTTCCTCAAACGACAAAACTGAAATGGCAACCATCGAACTTTACTCATCCATTGAAATAGCATGTAACAAATCACAAAACCAGTAATTGTGTAGAATATATGAATCCAGCCTAGCAGACTTTAGCTCTGCAGCTCAGGAAAGCAATATCTATCTAGTGGTTAGCTAGATAAAACAGCTTTTTAAGTACAAGTTGCACCACTCAATGCAACCCAGTGTTACATGGTCCAATCGAAATTCAATTCTATGATGAATAAAATAACACTTGACCATGAATTGGTGACTGCCCTTGATGGCATATTCTTCCTGGTCTCCGCCAACACACTATGCAGAAATCCACATGGATAATAGCCCAATTGACTTGATTTTGCTGCCTCGGTAAGCTCCATCGCAAGAAGCTCGAGGACTCCCCCAAACCTCGAATTTCATTTCATGAAACATTGGCGAAAAAGTACTCTGTATCAATGCAAGTACAAGTCAAACAACATTGCTTAAACAAAAGGTTAAATGGTGACTTTTTATCCTGATGATGAAATTAAAGCAATGCCTTTCCAACTCAAAATATACATTAGTTGGAAAATTTTCTTATGTTGACCGTTAATGGAGGATTTTTTATAATAATTTAAGTTTGATAGGTTTGTCTGAAGTAGGACTTGAAGACAAAAAAAAATACTATTAGACTTCATGGAAATAATTACTCTAAGACTTTTTCTAGATGATCCTTTTGCATCAAGGTCTTTTAATAATTCCATTGAAAAAGACCGCCTTTCTTGATATTACTTGGGAATCTCTAGTCATTCCTAATTGGATCTCATTCCCTAATATACGTGTTCATTTCATGAATGCTAACTAGCTTACTCTTTGGCTTCTATTTACGATCATCCTCTTAAAATTGATTTTGCTACTGTCAGCCTATCAAGACCTTTTTTTGAAAGTGTTAATTGAAATTATATTTTTTGATAAACTTGGTTGGAAAATCTGGTTGGGATAAAAAAATATAGTTATCTTTAAAAGAATAGAGTTTGAGAACCTGATAGGAAATACTTGATTTCAAGTAGTTCCTAACCAAAACTGAAGCCGAACAAGGAGAAAACTGCTGTCTCCAGCAGTGGACAGCAACTATGCGCAGGGAAAACAGTGAATAATGCGAGAATATTGAGAGACAACGCAAGCAAAGACTTGTATTTTTACTAGTAGACGAAACAAATAACAAAGATACAATTTGTTCTTCAATTCGAGAGGAAGAACGTACTCTCCAAAGTCTCCGGCAAAGCCAAGAGCCCAAAACAAAACCTAGATCTCAAAGAGAAAAACTCAAATTCAAGATACCCCCCTTTTCCCCCCAAACTCCTAATTATACAGAATTAATCATAAAGGACAATAAAGGACAATCATAAACTTCCTAAAACAGCCTCACACGTTCAAAATTTCCCTCCTAACTTTCCCCCTCCAGCTTCACGCGGATCGCGCCTTCCGCCCGCCCCGTCCGTCTCCGCCTCGTGTAGAATTGGACCGGTCCCTGTTGGACCGGTCCAACCGGCCCAGGATGGGCCGGTCTAACATTACCGCCCTCCCAAAGAATCACCTTGTCCTCAAGGTGAAAATCTGGAAACTGCTGTTTCGCCATCTCGTATGGCTCCCACGTGGCCTCGTAGTCAGGAAGGTTCTTCCACTGGATCAACACTTCCTTAGTTCCCTCTTCTTTCTGGCGAACACCCCTCAGCTCCAAAGGTTCCAGGATCACCTCTAACTCCTCTGTAAGTGTCGGCGGTAGCTCGGGAATGGCGATGTGATCACCAATGACCCTTCTCAGCTGTGAGACGTGAAAAACCGGGTGTATAGTTGCTGATGGGGGTAATTTTAGTCGATATGCTACTGCTCCGATCTTTTCTATCACTTCATAAGGACCAAAATACCTTGGAGCTAGCTTTTCATTTCTCCTGTTGGCGACTGTCTTCTGCCTGTATGGGCGGAGCTTCAAAAACACCTTATCCCCTGCCTCAAAATGGATATCTTTTCTATGCCCATCCGCTTGCTTCTTCATGATTTGTTGCGCCCTCAGTAAGTGCCTTTTTAACTCCTCTAACACTCGGTCCCTCTCCTCCAAGTACTCCTCTACTGATGAAACAGAAGTACTACTGCTCCCAAAGTGTACCAAGTGAGGGGGATCCCGTCCGTACAACACTTTGAATGGGGTCATTTGTGAAGCCGAGTGAAATGATGTGTTGTACCAGTATTCAGCCCAGGATAGCCACTTCGCCCATAGCTTTGGTGTCTCTGAAACAAAGCATCTGAGGTACGTCTCCAAGCTTCTGTTGACTACTTCCGTCTGGCCATCCGTCTGTGGGTGGTAGGCTGTACTTCTCTTGAGCACTGTTCCCTGCAATCGGAATAGCTCCTTCCAGAAATGACTGAGGAACACCTTGCCCCTATCTGATACGATCGCCTCTGGCACCCCATGTAATCTGATCACTTCTCTGATAAAGGCTGATGCTACTGTTACTGCGGTGTAGGGATGTCGGAGGGGAATGAAATGGGCATACTTGCTCAACATGTCCACCACTACTAAGATCACTGTGAATCCCTCTGAACGGGGCAGCCCATCTATGAAATCCATAGAGATCTCCTCCCATACTCTACCTGGCAAAGCTAAAGGCTGTAGTAATCCTCCTGGTGACATGGCTAAGTACTTACTCCTTTGACAGACCTCACATCTGGCTACCATCTCCTCTACATCTTTATGCATCCCCTTCCAGTACAACTCCCCAGCTAGCCTCCTGTATGTCTTTTGTACGCCTGAATGACCCCCTATTGCACTCCCATGAAACTCCTGGAGTAGGTTTGGGATGTGGATAGACGTCCGAGGCATCACAAACCTCCCCTGATACAGCAGCTTGTCTCCCTCCATGGAGTATCCCGGGTGGCTATCTGGTTCCTTCAGTAACTCTGTCCTGATCTTTCCCAAACTCTCATCTCTAGCGCTTTCTTCTCTGATGGCCTCCCAGTCAAGCATCCAGGGCACGGATAGAGCAACTGTCTGCAATTCCTTCATACATCTGGATAGGGCATCGGCCGCCTTGTTCTCCACCCCCGGCCTGTACTGGATCTCAAAATCATACCCCAGTAACTTGGACAACCACCTCTGATGCTCTTCCGTTACCATCCGTTGTTCTAAGAGAAATTTCAGGCTCCGCTGATCAGTCCTGACAACGAAGTGTCTTCCTAGTAGGTAAGGCCGCCACTTCTGAATGGCCAACACGATGGCCATCAATTCCCTCTCATATACTGATTTCATCCTTGCTCGAGCAGTCAATACCTGGCTGAAATAAGCGACGGGTCTCCGATTCTGCATAAGTACTGCACCCAATCCGTATCCCGATGCATCGGTCTCCACGATGAAAGTCTGAGCAAAATCCGGCAAAGCTAGGACCGGCACTGTAGTCATTGCCTTCTTCAGGCTCTCGAACGCGGATGTGGCTGCTTCTCCCCACAGGAAGCCATCCTTCTTCAATTGCTCCGTAAGTGGCCATGCTATGGTGCTATATCCCTTTACAAATCTTCTGTAATACCCTGTCAATCCCAAAAATCCTCTCAGCGCCTTCAGATTCTTTGGTAGTGGCCACTTTAGCATTGCCTCAATTTGGAGTGATCAGCTGCCACCCCTTCCTTGGACACCACATGACCCAAGTACTCTACACTGGCTTGTGCAAAGCAGCATTTTTTTAAATTTGCCCTCAACTGGTGCTCCTGCAATACCTCTAACACTTTCTTCAAGTGTTCCTAATGTTCGACCTCTGATTTGTTGTATATCAGGATGTCATCAAAAAATACTAACACAAACCGTCTGAGATAAGGTTTGAAGACCTTATTCATCAGGGCCTGGAAAGTAGCAGGTGCATTGGTAAGGCCAAAGGGCATCACCAAGAACTCATAATGGCCTTCATGAGTTCTAAAAGCTGTTTTGGAAACATCTTCCTTCTTCATTCGAATCTGGTGGTAGCCCGATTTCAAATCTATCTTGCTAAAAATCACGGTCCCACTTAATTCATCCAAGAGCTCATCGATGACTGGTATAGGAAACTTATCAGGTACAGTCTCCTTGTTGAGTGCTCTGTAATCTACACAAAAACGCCAGCTGCCGTCCTTCTTTTTCACCAACAGAACGGGACTAGAGAAAGGGCTGATGCTGGGTCTGATGATCTCTGCCTCCAGCATCTCTCTGATCAACCGTTCAATTTCATCCTTCTGGAACTGAGGGTAGCGGTAAGGACGTACACTGATGGGTGATACTCCCTCCCTCAACACAATGGCATGCTCATGCTCCCTCTGCGGTGGTAATCCCTGAGGCGGCTGAAATACCTCTTGGAACTGTTGAATCAACGGCTGAACGGAGAGGGGTATAGCTCCTTCCTCCTCCACTCCTGCCCCCTCCAAACTATGCAATTCCACCAGGTAGCCTCCTCCCTCCTGCTGAATGGTTCGGATTAGGGATTTGAGAGAAACCCCAGCCTTGGTCAACCCAGCGTCTCCTTGAATCGTTCTCCTTCTCTCCCCCATCACAAGTTCCATCCTCAAAGTCCCCCAATTAATCTTCGTCTCCCCCAATGTACGCAGCCACTTCATCCCTAGGATGACGTCAGTACTCCCCAATTCCAAAGGAAGGAAATCTTCCTTCACCTGGATTCCCTGAATCTTCAGCACCACCTCTCTACAAACTCCCCTGCCCATTTCCACCTTTCCCGTGCCCATCATCACCCCATAGCCACCTGTGTCCACTAGCTCCATCCCTAGCGACTCCACTATCTGGGTGGAAATGAAATTATGGGTTGCCCCACTATCGATCAACACCACCACCTCCCGGTCAGCTATCTCTCCTCTCACCTTCATAGTGTGACTCGGAGTGAATCCCACTACAGAGTTCAGAGAGACTTCTGCTACATCCAGATGCAGCTTCTCATCCTCCTCCACCTCGGGGTCATTTCCACCTCTCTTCGTCTTCCTCATCTTCACAAACGAGGAGAACCTGAAGATATTGATCCTTGCACTTATGCCCCGGCATGTACTTCTCATCGCATCTGAAGCACAACCCTTTTGCTCTTTTGTCCTGCATTTCTTTGTCGGTCAATCTTTTGAACTGTCCCCCATTTCCTCCTCCACCCGATTTCTCCTTGGGCACCTCCCTCTGGTTCCCTGGGGCTACCCCTTTTGAGGGTAATACAGCAATAGTCATTTTGTATGATCCTCCTGAGTAGTTGCCTCTAGCTCCTCTTTCTGATCTCTTCTGATCTTCCACCAGTTGTGCAAGCTCCATGGCCTTGCCCAAGTTCCTTGGCTCCAGCACTCTGAGAGCTGTTCTTATCTCCGGTTTGAGCCCCTTCATGAAATTCCCCTCCAGGGCCGATTCAGAGATGTGATCCAGACGGCTAGCCAAGTACTCGAATCTGTCCCGGTAGTCAGCCACGGTCCCCTCCTGAGTCAGAGCAAAGAACTGTTCATAGAAGTCTCCTCCCCCATCGGCTCGGAAACGTTCTAATACAATCCTTGAAGTCTCTCCAGTTCCTGATAGGCTCTCTCCTGTCTCGCCATTAATACCACGCCAACGCCTTCCCTTCCAGACACAATCCTGCCGTCGTCAGCTTCTCATCATCTGTCAACCCGTTGACAGCAAAGTAACGCTCCACCTTGTAGATCCAGCCATGGCCATCTTCCCCCTCGAAGATGGGCATCTTCAACTTCCTCACCTTCGGATCCCTTCCGTTACCCTGGTAATCTCCATAACCTCCCATTCCTCGAAGATGAAGAACTCCCCAAGTGTCCCGGTCCTCCCTCCGACGTTGGTATCCGAATCCATCGTCATAATCCCCTCTTCCCCTTTCAAAATCAGCACCTCGACGCTGAAATTCAGCACCTCGACGCTGATATTCTTCTCTCCTTTCGCCAAAATCTGCACTTCCTTCATATTCTCCCCTCCGGCCTTCAAAATCCACACCTTGACGTTGAAAATCAGCACCTCGACGCTGAAAATCAGCACCTCGACGCTGAAAATCAGCACCTCGACGGTCGTTTCCCAGGCTCATCTCCTCTCTAGACAGTGGCTCTAGAGGTGGCATGTCGTCGTCTCCCTCAAGGATCTCCACAGCCGGATTCCTCCTCCCCCGAAGCGGGTTCGGATTTCCTCCTACGCCATGGTCGCCGACAGTCTCTCTTGCTTCCGACGCCGTCGGATTAGTCTTCATCTCAAGTAATTTCTTCATCATCTCTTCCATAGCCGCGAACCTCCCTTCCAACCTGTCATTGTTGGTGGAGATTTCCAGGAACTTTCCTTCCAGATCTGTCTTCAGTTGTCCGAACTCCCCTTCTAATACTTCCACCTTCTTTCCGGCCATCTCTCTTCTAACGGATCCCACAAAATCTTCTTCCGAAAAGGAAATACTTGCTGAAATTTCAAAATTTCAGCCGCCGGTGGTCCCGAATCGATGCTCTGATACCAATTTGATAGGAAATACTTGATTTCAAGTAGTTCCTAACCAAAACTGAAGCCGAACAAGGAGAAAACTGCTGTCTCCAGCAGTGGACAGCAACTATGCGCAGGGAAAACAGTGAATAATGCGAGAATATTGAGAGACAACGCAAGCAAAGACTTGTATTTTTACTAGTAGACGAAACAAATAACAAAGATACAATTTGTTATTCAATTCGAGAGGAAGAACGTACTCTCCAAAGTCTCCGGCAAAGCCAAGAGCCCAAAACAAAACCTAGATCTCAAAGAGAAAAACTCAAATTCAAGATACCCCCCCTTTTCCCCCCAAACTCCTAATTATACAGAATTAATCATAAAGGACAATAAAGGACAATCATAAACTTCCTAAAACAGCCTCACACATTCAAAATTTCCCTCCTAACTTTCCCCCTCCAGCTCCACGCGGATCGCGCCTTCCGCCCGCCCCGTTCGTCTCCGCCTCGTGTAGAATTGGACCGGTCCCTGTTGGACCGATCCAACCGGCCCAGGATGGGCCGGTCTAACAGAACCTACTTGCATTTTTCAATGATTAGGGACTACATGGACATTCTCCCTATGAATGTTTTAGCTTTCATCCTAATGTGAGTAAAATCAGGGGACAAAATCAAGAAACCCATACGGCCATACCATAGTTGTTACTGAAATGGCCATCAATAAGATCAATGAAATAATCTCCAATGATGGTCCTGTGGACTATAATAACGACTTGTTATATCTCCCCAACAACACAAAAGTTCATATCACTGATATACAAGTGAACTATGCTCTATTTGAGTTTGACGCCATCTTGAATAAAGAAATTCAAGATGATCAGATAACTAACTCTCTAATCTATGGTACATTAAATAATGAGATTTTAGAGACTTCCAGGGGCATTTCCAAAACTTGGAGATTTTTAGATAATATTTATCCCCTCCTAAAGACAATAAGATTGATTCGGATCATAATGAGATGATTGTAGTCAAGCATGGAATAAGATAACAGTTTTTCTCTATGTTTAGGTCATAGCCTAGAAACTAGAATCAAAAGAATGGAAATATAAAATGATAAAAGACTGGGCCTTAGTCTAGGCTTAGTAGGTTAAACAAGATCTTGAAAGTGTGCATAAAAAAATTAGCAGAAAGGAGACAATTGAAACAAATGGGAAGTAAAACAGCAGTGGCAAAGTGACTAAAATTATTACTAAACCATGATAATGATAATAGTTAAGACAACTGATATGTGAACTATAGAGATTAAAAAAATTTTTAGATCCAAGAAAGCAATATACTGACCTGTGTTAGTACGAGAAGGAAACATTTCATGGTGCTCAAACTTTGGGCCAACCTCTTCCAACTTAATGTCTTCAACCTGCAAAGGCTGTTCAAGTCCGGTATTAAAAATTTAGGAATTAAAAATTGAAGTCCTCTCCTAATTCATCACTACAAGATATTCTATATAATATTAGGATGCGTGCTATCAATGTGTTAATTTTCATTTCCAATATGTGAATAAGAGCATGCTTTACATCTTCAATCCAGTCAGTATGTATAACGTGGACTAGATGGAAATAAATCTAGATTCAGAGTGATTACCATTAATCGGGACAAATAAATCTAGATTTTTAAGTGGAAATAAGAATTTTGACATGCTCTCTTCTGCATCTTGGAACCGGATGACCAAATAATATTTTAAGATAACAAACGCCACCAACTCTAATTCCCCTGGCCCTCGTACAGAGTCAAAGTAAAGAAAGAAAAATGAAAAGTCAATCTTGGAAGTTACAAGCATCCCTAAGGCCTCATGTTGTTCGGCAGCAAAGTGGTGGTCTGACAAGTTGAATCAAAACATGAAATCTAAACCAGAATTTTCCTATGAGCTAGAGCCAATAGCATAATGCCACAATGCAATGCAACAAAATTATGTGACATGCGAGCTTTGTTGTGAGCTGGCACTTCACTAGCAAGCAATGTGCAAGGATGGTGCATCAAATAGCTTAGCTCCTAAGGTGAGTTTTTAATAACACTAGCATACTCATTGGTCCTTGGCTCACATGCTTCAATTCTATATGAACAAAATATAGTTAATCTCTGCTCCATCAAGTACTTCAAACTCTGTTGGTCTATCCTAATGATGACATGTCGACCCAACAAGCAAGGCCGCCATTTCGGAATAGCTAATACAATGGCCATCAATTCCCTCTCATAAACTGACTTCAACCGATCTCTGGTTGTCAACACCTGGTTGAAGTAGGCTATGGGTCTATAATTTTGCATGAGCACAGCTTCCAATCCATATACTGACATATCAAACTCTACTACGAACATCTAGCTAAAATTGGTTAGGCCCAGGACTAGACCTTGATCATGGTTGTCTTCAATTTCTCAAAGGCCTGAGTAGCTGCCTCTCCCCACAAGAAGTTGTCCTTCAGCTGCTCTATCAGAGGCCAAGCTATGATGTTGTATCCCCTCACGAATCTCCTGTAGTACCCCGTCAATCCTAGAAATGATGTAGGCAAAGGGGGGGTCAACACAATTCTATGGAGCCTTGGCTGATTTCGGTTTTGAGCATAGTTGTTGAAATTTTAGTGGTGCAAGCTCATTAATATCATGTGGAGTTGTAGCTCATTATGAGCTGATGTTTAGCTCTAAATTCATTATGAGGTGTAAGATATTAGGTGTGTGGAACTTGTCTCTTCCTCTTCCTTTGCCTCTTGAGCTGCTGCATTATTTTTCCCTCTTTAGGCTGTTGGAACCGTGGCCTTCATGGTGCTTTAATGGTGGCTGTTGGTTTCTTGTGCTTGGCTGTTGGAACCGAAATTCCCTCCTTGGATTTGAGGTGCCGGTTGGAATTTCTGAACCTGTGCTGAAACCGTAGCTTTTTTCCTGACTGAAACCGTGGCTTTTGCTAGCTGGTTTCGTGGCTTTTTTCTGCCTTTTCAGCTGCTGTTTTGGGCTGTTTGGCTTCTGATTTTGAACAGCCAGCTGGCCCTCATTGATGGCTTTTTGTGGGCTGCTGTTTGGGAGGATTTCCATGGGTCTTTCCACTGTTTTCAATGCAATTTTCCTGCAGAATTTGTGCTGTCTTTTGGTCTTCTATTTGGTGACTTATGGCCTTCTATATTCTTATTTTAATGAGATTAATTAGTGGTTTTAAAGGGCTGTTTGGCTGCCCTCTTTGATCTTATAAGTAGGAGTTGTTTTGGAAATGAAAGAGAGATGATGTGAGTTATTTTTGGATAGAAAACCTGAGAGGCTTTTGGTTTTGAAAATCCTGCGGGCTCTTTCCAATCTTCTTCCCCTCCTCCTATGGAAATCCTGCGGGCTCTTTCCAACCTTCGTCTCGTCTCCTAATCTCTTTCTTCTATCCGCAAGTGCCACCTCACCTGTATCCCTCTTCTCAAAGTAAGCAAGTTTAGGGTGTCATTTTGTTGGTGTCAAAGTTTGTAAGCGTCTAAATTGTAAGTGTCATTTGAGTCAAAAGTTTGTAAGTTGTTTTATTATATAAAGTTGTGTTTTATAGTATTTGTGTTCTTTTAAGCATTTTATGTCTTTATTTTGTTCTTAGAAAGGTAATGTTTTTGTGATCAAAAATTTGGGTCCCTCTCCCAAATTTTTGATTGCATCAATTTGGTATCATAGCAAGTTTAGGTAGTTCTAGATTTTGTTTTAGTTTGTCAAATTTGAGTCTTGTGAGTTTGTCAATTCAAGTCTTGTTATAAGTTGTTTTTTGTCAAGTCAAGTCTTGTCAAAGTTTTGTAGTCAAGTCAAGTCAAGTTGTGAGTCTAAGTCTAGGTTGATTTTTTGTTGTCTTTTTTTTATTAAGTCAAAAAATGAAAAAAGACAAAAAGACAGAAGAAAGCAAGCAAGAAGATTTTGAAGATCAAGGTTCGATGAACAGATGGATTCCATCATAATCAACAAATCCCTTGGAATACGAGCTATACAAACTACAGTCATGGATGCATTTGTGTACAGAAAGGTATATGAAGAAGAAGCAACTCTTACAAGATCAGTTTATGCAAGAACGAGAAGAAATTTTAAAAAGGTATGAAGAAAAAATTCAAGAACTTAATACACCATCTTCTCCTTCTCAAAAGAAAACAAAAGCCAACTCATCGGGATATGAGTTCTTCAAGTAGGGGAGTTTGATGTAGGCAAAGGGGGGGTCAACACAATTCTATGGAGCCTTGGCTGATTTCGGTTTTGAGCATAGTTGTTGAAATTTTAGTGGTGCAAGCTCATTAATATCATGTGGAGTTGTAGCTCATTATGAGCTGATGTTTAGCTCTAAATTCATTATGAGGTGTAAGATATTAGGTGTGTGGAACTTGTCTCTTCCTCTTCCTTTGCCTCTTGAGCTGCTGCATTATTTTTCCCTCTTTAGGCTGTTGGAACCGTGGCCTTCATGGTGCTTTAATGGTGGCTGTTGGTTTCTTGTGCTTGGCTGTTGGAACCGAAATTCCCTCCTTCGATTTGAGGTGCCGGTTGGAATTTCTGAACCTGTGCTGAAACCGTAGCTTTTTTCCTGACTGAAACCGTGGCTTTTGCTAGCTGGTTTCGTGACTTTTTTCTGCCTTTTCAGCTGCTGTTTTGGGCTGTTTGGCTTCTGATTTTGAACATCCAGCTGGCCCTCATTGATGGCTTTTTGTGGGCTGCTGTTTGGGAGGATTTCCATGGGTCTTTCCACTGTTTTCAATGCAATTTTCCTGCAAAATTTGTGCTGTCTTTTGGTCTTCTATTTGGTGACTTATGGCCTTCTATATTCTTATTTTAATGAGATTAATTAGTGGTTTTAAAGGGCTGTTTGGCTGCCCTCTTTGATCTTATAAGTAGGAGTTGTTTTGGAAATGAAAGAGAGATGATGTGAGTTATTTTTGGATAGAAAACCTGAGAGGCTTTTGGTTTTGGAAATCCTGCGGGCTCTTTCCAATCTTCTTCCCCTCCTCCTATGGAAATCCTGCGGGCTCTTTCCAACCTTCGTCTCGTCTCCTAATCTCTTTCTTCTATCCGCAAGTGCCACCTCACCTGTATCCCTCTTCTCAAAGTAAGCAAGTTTAGGGTGTCATTTTGTTGGTGTCAAAGTTTGTAAGCGTCTAAATTGTAAGTGTCATTTGAGTCAAAAGTTTGTAAGTCGTTTTATTATATAAAGTTGTGTTTTATAGTATTTGTGTTCTTTTAAGCATTTTATGTCTTTATTTTGTTCTTAGAAAGGTAATGTTTTTGTGATCAAAAATTTGGGTCCCTCTCCCAAATTTTTGATTGCATCAAGAAAGCTCCTCAACTCCCTCAGATTCCTAGGTAGAGGTCATTTCAGCATTGCCTCAATCTTGGCCTAATCAGCTGCTACCCCTTCTTGGGATACCACGTACTCCAAGTACTTCACACTAGCCTGTGCAAAACAACCTTTCTTCATATTGGTCATCAACGGATGCTCCTGCAACACTTTTAAGACCGCCTTTACATGCTCCTCAGTGGACTTCTTGTACACCAGGATGTCATCAATGAAAACCAAAACAAACTTCCTGAGGTAAGGTCAGAACACCCTTTTCATGAGGGATTGAAAGGTAGCAAGGGCGTTGGTGAGGCCAAACAACATCACCAAGAACTCATAGTGTCCCTCGTGTGTCATAAAAGCTGTCTTCGGAACATCCTCTTATCTCATCTGGATCTGATATTCTGATGGTACCCGAACTTCAAGCCCATCTTTATGAATATTGCCACTCCACAAAGCTCATCTAACAAGTCGTCTATTACTGGAATAGGAAACTTGCCTGGCACAATCTCCTTATTCAGGGCCCAATAGTCCACACAAAATCTCTAACTTCTGTCCTTCTTCTTGACCAGTAGAAAATTGCTAGAAAAGGGGCTCACGCACAGCCTAATGATCCCTACCTCCAACATCTCCGGGATCAGCTTCTTAATCTCATCCTTTTGGATCTAGGTGCAGTGGTAAGGCCTGACACTAATCGGTGATATCCTCTCCCTCAGCATAATGATGTGCTCATGTCCCCTCTGTGGTGGCAATCCCGAAGGTGACTGAAAAATTTCACTGAATTGTTGTATAACTAGTTGTACTAAAAGAGTGATGTCCCCCTTTCCTCCTCTCTAATTCCCTCCAAACTTTGTAGCTCTACCAAAAATCATCCTCCCACCTCCTGCATAGACCTTACCATGATTTTTAGAGGTATCATGGCTTTGGAGAGTCCTGCATCTCCATTAATCATTATTCTTCTCCCTTCCACCATCAGCTCCATTGTCAACATCCCCCAATTCACTTTGGTATCCCCAAAGTTCTGCAGCCATCTCATGCTAGGATGACATCAGTGCTCCCTAACTCCAATGAAAGAAAATTCTCCCTCACCTGGATCCCTTATATAGTCAGGGCCACTCCTCTACATACCCATCTACCTGTCTCCATCTTCTCAGTCCCCAACATCACCCCATAGTACCCTATGTCCACCAGTTTCATCCTCAATTGGTCTACAACCTGATTGGAGATGAAATTGTGGGTAGCCCCACTATCTATCAACACCACAACCTCCTTATTTCTCTTCTTACATTCATAGTGAGAATTGAAGTGAATCTCACCACTGAGTTCAAGGAGACCTCTGCCATACTTAAATGCAACTCTTCCTCCTCCACTGATGCCTTACTCCCACCTCCCTTCTTAGCTTCCTCGTCATCACAGATGGTGAGAACCTGAAGAGTTCGTTCCTTACACCTATGCCCCCGACATGTACTTCTCATCACATCTAAAATATAACCCCGTTGCTCATTTATCATGCACCTCTACTTTTGTGAGTCGCTTGAAATTGCCCCCTGAACGAACTCCACCGCTCTTCTCACTAGGAGCTTCTCTTTGAAAGGATATTGTCTGGGTTCTGGGTGTCAGAGTAGTAGAGATACTCTAGTAGGCCCCTCCCATGATGTTGCTTCTGCTGGCCTTTTCCCTCCTATATTTTTCCTCCACCCTCTGAGCAAGCTTCATCATCTATCTCAGCCCTCTAGGCCTCAATACTCTGATCTCTGCCCGTATGTCCTCCCTAAGCCCCTTCATGAAATTCTCCTCCAATCCTTCCTCAAAGATTCCCCTTAGTCTCCCCGACAACAGCTTAAACTTCTCCTGGTACTCCATAATTGTCCCCTCCTAAGTGCTCGTGGAGGTCTCCTTCCCAAATGGCTCGGAAATGTTCCAACAAGCACTCCTTACATTCTTACCATGAGTAGATCGGATACTTAGCCTCCCTCCATTGGAACCATATATGGGTGTCAATGTTTGACCCAACCGGAAACCCGACCAGGACCCAACCCGAAAAATTATGTGTTTAGATCAACCCCTTTGCAAGACAGGTCGGGTTCGGGTTTCATTTTTCGACCCGTTTATAAGACCGGGTCACGTTCGGGTTGACCCGAAAACCCAAAATAAACCTAGGTTGAACCGAAAAACAAGCTTACCGCGTCCACAGCAAGGCTCACCTCGATTCAAAGCTTGTGAAGGGAAAATTGTCGTCTGCGATCGTGGAAGCAGCCCGCGAGTTGCGAAGGGCCTTGTATTGAAAAATGTTGGTGACATCAGAATGATCCTTGTGATTCTCGAATGACATCTCCAATGGCAAAGGATTTTACAGCGAGGCCCACATTCTGCTCGCTTTTGCCATCGGCTCAGACGAAGGCGACTCCGTGAAATCCTACATTATCGTGAACCCTAACTCTACTGCAATGCTCGCTTTCCGTGGAACCATTATCAGAGTGAAGCCCTCCCCTTCGTCGCTCCCTTCTCCGGTCGCGAACCTAAGTACCTAACGATTTGACGCCAGAGGTCCTCAAGCCAAGCTTATCGCTCTGAAGAGTTAACATCCTCGCCACTTGGACCAACGTTGTTGGCCCCACTGGACTAGACTCTGATCACTGGAAAACCGAGTTTAACATTCTTTCCGAGAATTCCATAGCATACCCTCACATCAACGAGCCATGTCCGAAACGATGTGTTCCTGCTTCGCGGGTCGGGTCAACTTGGTAACCAATGCGGGTCAGGTCTTGGTATGAATTTTTGACCTGTTTACAAAACCGGAACGATTTCGAGTCAACACGTTTGGACCCGGGTCAATTTTGAGTTTGACCCAAACCTAACCCGAAAACCTATTTTGACACCCCTAGAACCAGGCTAGAGCTTTCCCTTCCAAACATAGACCCTCCGCCATGAGCTTTTCCCCTTCAGTAGCCCATTAATAGCAAAGTATCATCCACCTGTTACACCCAACCTTGAGCATCCTCCCCTTCAAAGACTGACATCTTTAGCTTGCTCGATCCCGCATCCATACCCCAATGGTTTCTTCCCCCGTTGGTTCCTCCCATGTAGTGGTGATGTGATTACTTTCCTTCCTTGGTTGAGTTGGACCCCATGGCTCCCTCCAACCATGCACTTCTCCATTCCACCTCTCCCCATGCCCGGATACTCTCCCAAAAAGTTCGACCTCCCTCCTTACTATACTACCTTCGGAGTACCCCGATCCACCCACCAACGGAGCCCCACCTGGCGGTCTTTGATAGAAAACACTCTCCACTTCATCAATATCCTCCTTAAGCTCCTTTCCTCTTGATTTCACCCTAGGAATCTCTAGTGATGCTTTCGAATGTATCTAAAGCATATTTTTCATCATATCTTTAAAGTTTCCAAAGCAGTTCTTCATGGTTGAAAGTCTTCCCTCCACTCTGAAATATTTTTCCTCTACTCCGTCCTTGAGTTGTTCAATCTCGCCTTCCAATGCCTCCATTTTCTTCGCTGTCATTAATTAGATTTAGGCTCAAATCGCAAAAACAGATAAGATAACTTGTTTTTCCACCCAAGAAAAAGCTCTGATACAAATTTGTTAGGAAAAAAGTGCAGGAATCAAAGAGATATTGGCTGAAATTTGGAATTTCAATAAGGTTCAAGCAGAATTTAAGATAAATCCCATGGAAAAACACTAGGGAAACTTGATAATTGATGAAAAGTGCAATAAAACAAACAAGATACAATGGATCTTCAATTCAAGAGGAAAATCCGGCTCTCTCAATCCCTAGACGGCAGCTAGAGCCCAAACAAACCTAAGAGAAAACTCAAAATCAGCAATGTAATTGTGAATGGGAGCCTTAGTCTTCACCATGGTGCCGCTACTGAGTTCTCCATTTTCATGGTGAGGAGAAGTTGTCGTCGGTCTTCCCCTCACTCCGGAGGGGGTAGTGGTGGTAAGAAGGCTTCAAAGTATGGCTACTTTTGGAAAGTTTTGGAAGGAAAGGATTCAGATGTCTGTTATCAGGTCATGAAGGATGAGCGGCTGCATCAGTTTCTTCAGAAGTTCACGAGCAGCTGCTTGGAGATCACGACCTGGCCTGCTCTATTGGGTCTGATTTCATTGGGGACATCGTGTCGTTGGTTGCTGCTCCAATGGATTACGATCTGGAACAGTTTCCTTCATCCCCTCGTCAAGCCCGTTAATCATCCACGTGCATTCTAAAGTTTGACTGCCTTCTGCAAGTCAGTAGTCCTGAATCGGACCATCTTCATGTATCTCTTGGTAAGGAGTTGAATGTTGTTGTGGATGTTTTGGAAGATAGTTTGGCTGGTTTTTCTTCCTGCAGGTGTGTAGAAAATCCTATTGCCTCATCTTAAGAGCCCATGGCTTCAGGATGCCCATCAGATGTTTGTGAAAATATTTTTAAGAAAATTCCACTTAGCTTGGGGGCTGTTGGTGCAGAATTTCAGCCTCTATCTTCCAAACAACACTCCCCAAAGCAGTCTCGTGTGTTTGGTGATCGAAACCTGGGCCATTTTGGTTGGAGGAAGCCTTCTTATACGCCTTTAGACAAGATTCTCAAAGAGGAGGTGCTTAAGGAGGATGGCATTTGCATGAGCCTTAACATTGACAAAGTTCAAGAAAATATTTCTAAATTAAAATGTGCTCTAGTTGGGAGACTTCTTGGCAAGCAGATTTCCTTTGCTTGGCTTCATGGTGAACTTTCAAGGAGATGGTCACATGTTGGGGAGTTCCAATTGATCACCATTGCTCTAAATTGCTTTATTTGCATTTTTCAAAGCCTTGACGCTCATGATATCATCCTCAGGGGTGATCCTTAGATTGTGGCTAGTAGCATTATTGGCCTCAATAGGTGGTCATGTTCCTTCTCTCTTGATAATATGAAGGGATTCGCCTGGCCAATTTGGGTCCGGTTTCCACGGCTTCCTCTAATGTATTGGGATCCTTCCAATATTGCACATATGGCTGCTATGATTGGTGAACCTCTTTGGATGGATGAGCAGTCATCCTCTTGGGATCATAATTCTTATGCTAGAGTCTGTGTCTTGACACAAACTTTCTCCGAGATTTTGGATTAAAGGTCTCAATGGCAAAATTTTTCAAAGAGTGGAGTATGAGAGTCTTTCACATTTATATTTCCATTGTGGTTTGATTGGACATAAAGTGGAATCTTGCCCTCGCAAGGATAAACTGCAGCCTGATAGCCACATTGACAGCACCCTTCCATCTACTATTATGGAAGTGTCAAATAATGTCACTCCTATGTCTACTCAGCAGCCATCTTATGATGTGGATAAATTCGAAAATTGGAGCGTTGTCACTAAAAGGAGAAAGCCCAAACGGAAAGCCCAACTAGAGGTCATGAGCAGGATATGAGGTGCCCCATTCCACAGTTCGGTGTGTCCATCCCAAAGCTTTTATTGTCTTCACTGCTCAGAATTCTTAGCAGAGGGATATCTCCAACAAAATCCTGAATCTCTCAGAGCAAAAACCTAGTTTATCTCGTGGTCCCTTACAGAAAGAATTGTTGCAGTTGGGGCCTATTACTAGTGCCCCAAGGCAGAGGAAAAAAGCAACTAAGGAGTCTTTGGTTCCCTCAATTGATCATGGTTGAGGTCTTCTCTCTCCATGGGGGACCTCACATTGCCAATTGTGGGGTTTATTTTCTTTGCTTTTTCCCTTATTGTTGTATCTTGTTGGTTTTCTTTGTCCGGTTGTTTTCCCACCTTTTGTTTTTTGGTGTTGGGGAAGCATAGGTGTTTTTTGGTTTTGCCAGATTGTACTCTCTTGTAATTCCTTTTTTTGTCTTAATGAAATTTTTAAAAATTTGGCAAAAAATACAATTATAATGATAATTACTAAACAGCCCCTCCCAAACTTAATGCCCCCCTAAACCACCCCCTCCTTTTAAGTTTTGAATTCAAATAATGGGCCCCTCAAGGGGGGCAGGCGACTGCTTGGTCCGCCTAGAGTAAACAAAGGGCCGGCCAAGCACTTGGGCCGGCTAGACCGATCTAATAGTATCTCTTCAGTATTTTGATAATTTAATTATGCTATGAGAACTATCAAAATATTATAATGCCTCGTAATTTTTCTCTTAGTTTTAATGTTTAGAATGTCATGAATAGTTAGATGTGCTCGTCCTTTGCACTTGAGCTTCAAAGTAGGAAAATACTTTCTCTTAGGATTGTGCTTTTCGCACTGACAACACCAAAAATGACAAATTCATCATTTACGAGGAAAAAAAATGGAGCATCATACACACTTATTAGAACATTTTGAACCAGAACGCATAAAAATAGACAAGCTATTAATTCAAATAACAGAGAGATAACAAAAAGGGTAGCAATAATCTCTTCCAATAACATTACCTCACCCTGTTTTGTGCTGAAAGTGACACAATGAGGATTTCCCATGCTGACGCATGTCACATTCCATCCTATGCCATCAACAAGAATTTCAGCCCTGACAACAGCCCCTTTATGGTTTGCTGGAAGCTTGGTAGGAACATCAGGTGCTAATAATATAGGTTGACCCATATCTACTTTAACCTACACAAGAATTGGCAAAGCTTTTGATCTTGCATGAAGCCATTGCTTGCGCATAAAACATAGTTTGTATGAAGTTATTTCTTGCATTGATAGTATATACTTTCTGAATCTCAGGTTGCTTTTCCAGTGACCTCATGCCCAGACGAAAAATGAAGAAAATTGTTTTAAGCATATTTAATGAAGTGAAAGCATATGCGTAACGTACTAGGGTAATGTGAGACATCGCTGAAACGCATTGCACCTTCCCAGGCTATTCATACAATAAGGATAAGAACCGTATAGCACCTTTAGTTAAGAATCAAAGCTTCCAGTACGCACATTTTTATCAGGCAATTTACTAAAATCATTTGTTTATATATCTCTTTATCACACGTGTGATTCATAGCATACATTACAATGATTGGAAAAATGAAGTATGGATTTGTTTTAAACCTCTTCTTTCTTGTTTTATTCATTTCTTTAAAATGGTAAAAATCTTTTCTTTTTGTTTTCATTGCACGGAAAAAAAATGGTAAGAAAGAATTAAAAATGATCTTTTTTTTATTAGATTTAAATGAGAATTTGACACTTAATAGGACATAATGGAGAAAAAAAATCATGTAACAGACATGGTGGGATAATGGCTTGTTGCTGCTGTATCGAATTACCATTATATTTTTCTGAATCTTCTTTTCTCGTATTTTCAAACATTTGCTACAGTTTTCCTACCCATTTCTTTAAATGGTTATCTACTTATCTGTAATCTGTATTATGTAATTATGCTATTATATAATTTATATTATAGTTTATTAAATGCATTCTAATACTAGAACAACAACAACATCAAGCCTTTATCCCACTACGTGGGGTCGGCGACATGAATCCTTTTCCTCCATTGTGTCCTATTAAAAGTCATTCTAATGTTGGAAAAATTAAAGCATTTGTTCTAAACTTCATCTTTATTATTTTATTTTATTTCTAATAGATTGAAGTATTGTACAATATATCCTGATCTTCATTTTTCATTACATGGAATCATCATTGTCCTTGCTCTTCTGCATCATCTTCCAGTTTTGATATTATTTTTAACATTTTGATGCAAATTTTCTTGTCTACTTTCTTAATTTGTATTCTGTTTTATGTGATCGCTAAGGTTATGCTATCATGTAATACAATGTATTAATCATATTTACATTTATTTTATGCTCCTGTAAAAATGCTTACGTCTCTCTTCCTTATTTCTAAAAAAATCATAAGATCAATATTTATCCATCAAGTATTATTTCAAACTGATTCTAAATTCTAATTCTTATATGCTGGCGTCCTCAATAATTGTTTTCAAAGTATGCAATATACAACTCCTTAATCTAGTGTTGAATACGTTTTTGTTGTTCCTCAATTGGCTATATGTATTATGTGTTTTGGCTGTTCGACTATAGTTTATAAAATACATTACAATATTAGAAAACGGATTTTGAACTTCATCTTTCTTATTTAATTTACTTTCTTATAGATTGTGCTATCTATCCTGATCTTCATTTTCCATTACATGGAATCACCAATATACTCGTTCTTCTGCATCTTCTAATAGTCTTGATATTTTTAAAATATTTTGATGCAATTTTTTCTTGCCCATCTTCTTAATTTGTAGTATCTATCATGTGATTGGTTATGATATACTATCATGGAATACTAAGGTTCAATGGTATTAAACATATTTGCAATTGCTTTATGCATCTGTACAGAATTGCTATACCTCTCTCCCATATTTCTAAAAATCAATTCAATTAAAATTCATCCATCAGTATAGTTCAAACTGATTATTAATTCTAGTTTTTATAATGTTAGCCTACTTAATATTTGTTTTCAAAGTATGTAATATATAACTCTGTTAATGCCAGTTGCCTAAGCTTTTCAAATAATATCTTTACAAATTGGTAAATTATGCTAAAAGGGTGGATAACAACTATCTCATTCTTACAACCCACGCCAACTCCCTACCAATCAACGCAAGATGCAATAGAGGAAAACATATGATTCCTCAACCTTTATAACTCATAACTATCCTAAAAAATATTCATGTTACATTTCACCACATTCATCTATAAAACGGATGCATTCAAAATATTTTATTTATATCATATGTATATAATTATAGTGCAACTAACAACTCAAAAATATTTCAATAGCAAACAACTCACATATCTCTGCTCAGGATTCATCTCACAATGCTATACAACATAACATTAGTTTTAAATTGACCTGATTCTACTCGACTTAAATCTTATATTTCCCCTTTCCTGTAAAAACATCAAGAATAACAATCTAATGATTTTCATTAAAGTTGATATTTCAAGGTATAATTTAATTAAGGAAAATTTGTATTTTTACCTTATGAACATTAGGCATTATAATTCTTCCCTCCAGAATTTCATCCTAGGAATTTGCCTTATTCATACCTTTTTAAACAAGTGAGGGAACTGTTGTCTCATATTTGACTCTTTTTTCAATGTAGCACGTTTAACTGGTATGTGCTTCCATTTCACTTTCACGTAAGAAATTGTTCTACTTCTCTATTCACAAACATCAAACTCTAATATCTTTTCAGGCTCCTTCATACATGTCAAATTACTCTCTAGCTCAATATCAAGTTACTCTCCCCCATTTTTGTCTTACCATTTTCATATCTTGCTCTAGAAGTCTAGTGCTTTCAACTAGTTCAACAAAATCTTTAATGCACAGAGGAATTAGAGGTTGTCTCAATGGATCTCTGAGGCCTTTCAAAAACCTATTACATTTCTCAGTATGAGTACTAATAAGTTGTGGAGTATATCTTGCTAATGATGTAAACTCTGCCTCATATTGAATAACAATTTTGAATCCTTGAGTTAGATTTATAAAACTCCCCTGCATTGCTGTCTTAATGGTGGGACATATCAATTTCTAAAAACTTGTTCAAATTTTTCCCAATTAATTAGCTCCTCAAGTCTACTATCAATTTTTTCAAGTGTTTCACTCTACACCATCGTTTTGTCTCACCTTCCAACACAAAAATAGCTACAGATACTCGTCTTTCAATATGAAATTTTATCCCATTCAAGATCTTTTCAATTCTGATTACTCACTCTCTGCACCTCTGACATCTACTCCTTTTAATAAAGGTGATTTTAAACTCTGAAAGAGTTTTAAATGCTTTTCTAAATCTACGCTAATATGGGTAATTGCATCTGCACCTACATTGCTACTTGGAACTATAGGCGTGATTGGTATAACTACAGGTTCTACAAAAGACTGCACCTTTTCCATCGTTTATATCATCATTCTCAGCATTTGCATTTGCATCATAGTCGCTAACATCATACTTGAAGGATCAGGCACCGCGAACACAATATCTGCTCTGAGTGTACTGCCCTCAGCTGGCATAATATTTTCAGGACATTCATGTGTTCTGCCATGTTGAGCTGACTGGCAATTTATCCCCTCAAGTACTCTTTCAGCCATTTTATCCGCTATTTATTGTACTACAAAATATGCATTTATACAACCATAAGCACATATTAACATTTTTAATTTTATATGCAAAATGCTAGGGTCCAGTGTTAGACTCACCACTAAGTTAAGAACACTAAGCAAACCTATGCTTTGTAATAATCATATCATATTCAATTATCTTTTCCTTAAATATACTATATCCAATTTAGCTTATGTGGATAAATCCTAGAAATTTTAAACCACGCTAAAATACCATTATATGTCACACCACACGCCGACTCCCAATCGACGCAGGATGCAACAGAGGAAAACATACAATTCGTTAACCTTCATAATGCATAACTATTCCCAAAAATATTCATATTGCAATTCACCACATTCATCTATAAAATAAAAGCAATTAAAATATTCTAATTATATCATATGTATATAATTACAAAGCAACTGACAATCCAAAAATATTTTCATAACAAACAATTCACATACCGCTTACTCATGACTCATCTCACACAACCATACAACGAAACATAAATTTTAAATTGAACTGCATCTACTCGGCTTCAATCTTATCCTTCCCCTTTCTTGTAAAAACAGTCATAAAAAAAATCGAGTTGATATTTCGGGTAAAACTTAATTAAGGAAATTTTGTATTTTTACTTTATGAATATTGGATATTACACTAATCAAGTGATTTTTGGCATTGACACAATGAAGGAAACTGAGGCATTTATAACATGGATGTAAGATTTGCAGCAGAAACAAAACCAAACATAGGAAAAACACACACACACACACACACAATGAAAAGAAGTACAGCTGTGCCACATTTAGCTGGTAAAGCAGCAATGGCTGTGTTGCATTTATTCAGCGCAAAAAATAAACAAAACAACACAATTAAGACAATGTGAAGATGTCAGGGTATTTCCCTTTTGCTTAAGCATACTAAAGCGAGCATTTAAACGTAGTGTTCAAAACTTTTTATGTTTTGCTTCTTGTCATATTTGTGCTTGTTTTAGAAATTTGAAAAATTAAAAACTATTAGGTATCTCGAGGAAAAAGGAATGAACCAATAGAATCAAGAAATAGCACTAATATCTTAGACATCAAATAATAATGAATGATCATTTACAGGTGAGTTTGAGAAATACCTTCCCATCATTTTGTATTTCAGGGATAATTAAACCAGCACCAGTGTGAATCCTAAATCTGCAAAATACAAAGAACAATATAGTTATTGTCCAGTTTGAAATAGAAAAGCTTCAAAAATAGATAGTTCAAATTAAACACTGGATAACTACAAATCGAGCACTTCAACGTGGAGATAGATATGCGTAAATTGCCCTACTTAAAAGAATTTACATAAGTCCACCAGAAGTATAAGCAAGATTTACGTAGAATGCGCATAATACTCCAAACTAAACAAGATCTAACATCAATCTAAGTTTAATTTATAACTATTGGTGATAACTATCTGGAAATCTCAAATATGAGGACATTAGGGATTTGTCTCCAAAGGAATGTAAAGCAAGACGTACAATTTATCTCACATGTATGAATTACGAGAGGCAAAAATAGAAATCCAACTAGAAGGTCAGTACAGCACAAAGAGATAGGATGAGACCAATAAAAACTTCATGTATCAAACTATCTACATGATTGATGCTAATCCACCCATTTCCACTACTTCCCTGCAACTTCTGCCAAATTTAGGATTTACCATATTGAAAGGATTCGCTCAGAAAACTGTTTATCTATGCCACTCATCTTGTCTTTTAAGAACAGAATCATAAAAGATATTCTAAGTGCTTATGAATAGACATCTGCATACAGAAATGAACGAATTTACGATTCAATGTAAATGCAGGCCAGAACATGCACTTTTATAGCCAAAAGAGATTTTCAATTTCATTCTAGGACTTATTGAGTCATGCGTAATGTTCTAGTTGTGTTAATATAATGTGATCATCATCATCATTAGCTTCATCTCAACAATTTTGCATCAGCTTTATGAATCCTCGATTTTTATTTGTTTCAATAGAGTGATAACTGAGGTGTTTAACTATGTTTTGAAAATCTTTTAACATTTTATTTTAGATCTATACCTTTTCCATCCAAATCCTTTGATACAAAATTTATCTACCACTCTAAAGGATATATTTTCTATCCTTCATTGAATATGTCCAACATACCAAATTAATTTTTATCTTGTTTTCAATAAATGCTACTCCAAATCTCCCACCATCCATGTAATATAATCATTCCTCCATTTATCTTTCTTAGTTTGGCAACACATTCAGCTTATCATTCTTATTTTTAAAAATTGAAGTGATACTTGAAACTAGATGATTTTGATGACCTAATCACCCAACTACACTAACATCTATAGTTATGAAGAATGAGCAACATATTATATGAGATACTGCAAATCCCTCTAATAACTTTCTTCTTGTACCTCATTTGATCAATCTTTCACTCCAACATCTACAAATAACATTGTTGTGAGCTTAAAAATTCATGGTGATAGAGATAAATTAATATTTTAAGGTTGTATAAAGCTCCCACATACATATGGATAAGTTGAAGGCAGCAAACCAGAGATGAGATTTTTTTATACGAAAAACCTGAGAAGAAGAAAATTTAGAGGGCATGGCCCAGTTAAAATAATTTCAAAAGTGAGAGTTATGATTTACAAAGGGTTACCTTCCCAGTAATTAGAGCAAAAGTTAATACAATGTAACAGGCTTAACCGTAGAGATGTCCTTTTTGGTCATTGTAGTAGTCTTATGGTGTCAAAATTATTATCGAGCGATGAGTGTCATCAGATGACAGTTGATGAATAATCTTAGTAAGGCTAAAGACATTAAGTGATCAACTTTTAACATTCTACTAATATAAAAAGAGTTCTAGCGACTAATAACTCAAAGGTGAAATGTTTGTGTCCAAGGGATGTTAGACATCGGTTATTAGCAGCATTAGATTATGGTCAATAGAGACATCAAAATTCGACCTATAGTGAATGACTGACTTGGTAATTCTCTAGATAAAGAGCTTTTGGGCTACCAAGAAGACAAGCATCGAGCATTCGTGGTTGAAGGACGACATAAGTTGACCGTTACAAGTCTCAAGTGACAATTGACGAGAATATCAAATGTCGAGCGACAATGGTGGTCAAATTTATTGTTCTCCGGACAAGAGGTGAGACTGGGCAATCCAAGAGATGGTGTAAAACATTGGAGGATGATAGAAGTCAAATGTTGGTCATTGGAAAACATCACACTATGGTAGCAAGGAATGTTAGGCATTGATGATGATAACATGTATTAGACTTGATCATCCACCTGATAGAATGAGATACCAATCAAACGTGGAAATGAAAATTAGATATTGATAGCATGGGGACATTGTAAGTGGGTAACGAAAGTTGGACATTGGTCATTAATGGCAAGGAATGTTAGAAGCCAGGTGATAGGGGGCATTTGGCTTGGTCGTTCTTTCGATAAAAAGGGAGACTATAAGACCAAGAAGACACGTCAAACTTCAGTGGTTGACGGACATCAATCATTAAATATTAGATGCTAGTAGATGTTTGGCGGACGTCGAACATCAAGTAGTAATTCTCCTAATATGAGGGCAT
Source organism: Dendrobium officinale (assembly GCA_019514585.1). NCBI lineage: Eukaryota > Viridiplantae > Streptophyta > Magnoliopsida > Asparagales > Orchidaceae > Dendrobium > Dendrobium officinale. The sequence continues at coordinate 15,747,313 of CM033683.1, forward strand.
AAATATCAATACATAAAATAGCATGTGCTATAGCCCATAGCATGGAGCCATGGAGAGGTGCACCATTTATGCTATTTACGTAGCAATGTATGCATAGCCAAAAATAACATGTGTTAGATGCACTATAGTACATAGCCCGTTGCTTTAATAGTGTGTGAAATTTAATTTCTTTATTTTAGGGTTTATATAAATAAATTATATTTAATTTTATTATTTTACATTTATATTACTTAATTTCTCTATTTTCTATTAATAGAATTTTCTTTTATGCTAGGGTTGTGGCCTCTCATGTCAAGCTTGAATCGATCTCTCACACACAAAATAACTCTCATTAAGGAGATAGCATGGATCTCTCATGCAACAAAGACCATAATGAAAGAGGTAGCAAAAAGTGAAGGTGGAATTATGAAAGCAGTTGTTTAACTATGGTAAGTGCTATTCTTTGTCTTCACAAAATAAGCCCAAAGTTCTTCTTCAAACACATGCCTCTCTTCCTAGGAAGAACTCAAAGCTACTCTTTCTTCTCAAAAGGAATACATAGCACTTTTCATCTTAGAACTTCAAAAATAGCCCTCTTAACCAACCTTTACACACCTTATATGCTAGAAGTTGCTTAGCCATTGGCGTACATGTCAATAGGGAACAAAAGCACGTGCTATTGCCCAAAACGTGGTGAGGCACACTCCATGCACTATTGGAATAGCAAGGCATGCAGTGTCAAAGTAATTATTATTTTCGTTATAAATGGGCAATAGAGGAAAGTGAATTGTCCTTGTGGTACATAATATTTTATATATCTAATTTATTACTTAAAGATAATATTAATGTTATTTAATTTCTTTTTAAATTAATTTTATTTTCTTTTTATGAAGCTTTCCTAAAGTAAATCATGCAAGGACACGCACAGTCCTAATACAATCAAGGGCTTCAAATCTTCATAGTTCACAAACTAGAAATGACTTGGACTCTATGCTATGCCAACAATAATTTCTTTAATTCCAAGTGTTGATGATGGTTTTGACTCACAGTGACAACTTGGACTTCAAGCGATGGAGACAACTTTGATTCCAATGAAAGCGTTCGACTCAAGATTACACTCTCTGTAAAACCCGCAAATGATGTTTTTGACCTCGCACGCTTTTCAAAGCGTCGCGGCGAGATTTAAGCGAAAAATTCGAGGTCGTCGGATTTTGGCGAAGTTAATTTTATAAAATAGAGCGCAAAATTCTGATCAAATTGGTATATAGAACTTGTATTTGATTTCGCTTAGTTTATGATTTATAATTTCTTGAAAACTCTTAATACCCAAAGTACCCCCACTCCTTATTCTTGCATGGGTTACTTAAGTGAGGGCATGGGGGTCATTTAGCAAACTCTTTCCTCTCTATTAGGCCAAACCGAACCCCCTCTCCCTCATATCTTTCGGCCAAACCGAGAGAGAGCGGAAGAGAGGCGACGGGAGAGGCGACGGGCAAGGTCTTGAGCGGCGGCTCCGGTGGCTTTTTCCGGTGAGGAATCTTAGGGGAATCGAAGGGGAAGCCAAGGGGAGGATAAGGTATGCATTAGAACTAGGGTTTTCCCCATCCTTCTCAAGATATGTGGATGAGAAGATTTTTTTTTAGGGCTTTGAGAAAAGTTGATTTTTTTTTCTTAAGATTCTTTTGAGAAATGTTTAGGGAAGGGTAGTGTAATGTTCCTAAACCCTAATGTGCTTTATTCTCTTCAAAAATATGAAATTTGGAAATTAGGGTTTTTCTTAAAACATGCTTTTCTTTGGTTTGCCTTCACAAAAAGAATTTCTAGAGGTTTGGAGAAGCTTTTATGTGAAGAACTTGTAGTGTTTAACAAAACTTTTGAGTTTTGGAAATTAGGGTTATTTTCCCAATTTTGAAATTATTGATCAAAAGAGTTCTCTTTATGTTGGGAAGGGTTTTTAGAAGCCATCCTTAGAAGCTTTTAAATTAAAATGGTAGTTTGACACTTATGGGATTTTTCTTTTTCTTATTGAAGCATGAATTGTAGGAAGATGGAGAGTTCTCTTTTTCTTAACTTAAGGTTTAGGAGCTTTATATAGGTTTGTAATATTGTTTGTTGTATCCCTTTTAGGTTTTGATCAATTGGAGGGAGAAGCTCCTAAGTATACTTAAGTGAAGACCTTTTTATTTGAGGTAGGTAAATGCAATACCTTTAAATTTTAAGAGAAAATGAAATTGTTATTATCCCTTCAAAGCATATTTTGATTTATGCTCTTTAAGTTTATGAATCTCTTTTTATTATGGTTTATGGATATGAAGTAAAGAAATCCCTTACTTTCAAGCATATTTCTTATGAAAGGAATTATTTATTTTATCGCACTTACTCTTTCTTGGTTAAGGAATAAAGAAAAGAACTTGCCCTTTTCATCCTATGTTATTATGAAACTATATGGCATATTAGGAGACATTTAAACATATGCATGTTATGAGAACAAAAAGATAAGTGTATGTGCATGTTGATGCGGAGATATCTTGGTAAAGGTGATGCTCTTTTGAGCATTGGTAAAGTGATGCTCTTTTGAGCATTGGTAAAGGAATGACCTTATGTTGTACCTGATCAGTACAAAATGAGATATCTCCGAGACGGGTGATTATAAATACATGTTATATTAAGCATATGAAAGGCATTATGGTTTAAGGAAAAGCATTATGGTATAAGGGAAAGTATTCTTTTATGTTTTATGGGAAGTGTTGCATCACAAGTTTATGTTAAGGAAAGGATTTAATGGATTACATTGAAGTATTCTATTTAATTTGCAATGAGTTCCATATTTCTTTTCATTCATGTTAGCTTCATTCTTGTTATTTTCTCTAAATATTTATTTGGTAAAGCATTTGCCTATTGAGTTTGACTCACCCTAGTTATGGGAACTTTTCAGGAGACCCTGTTTCTAGATAATGGCTGACCCACCTCCGCTCACCTACCGTCGTAGGGAGACGACGGGCGGCAGGTTCTTTTGTGTTTTGCCTTTTTGTTGTTAGAAGATGAATTGTATAGATTTTTGGAAAGAACTCAAATATGATTTTTGTAATCCTTTCATTTGGAAGAATTTTTGATGTAATCCTCTTTTTACAAGGTATGAAAAGCAAAAATTACTATTTGGAACTTTTAGTGGCTCTTTCTTTTCTTGTTGTAGTGATGTTAACATTCTTTACTTTATGATGAATTTAGTTTATGCCATGCTACCTTGTCTCTTTCTCCGTCCGATCTCTGTTCCCGCCTCGCACTAGCGAGCTAATCGGGCCGGGTCGTCACACTCTCAACGATGATCCTCTTTGCTTGCTCTCGGTTTGACAGACAGTTGACTCTCGTATTTATCATGCCTTATAAATAACATGATTGGCCTAAATGTGCAATAAATACATGAAAATGTTACATATGGATGATCACATATAAATATATCATAGATTGTATTCATTTATCTCTTTTTTTTATTTTGAGAAAAGTAATCATTTATAAGCTGTCCAAATAGCTCTTTCGTTATGCTACTTATTTCATCGAGATGAACATGAAGCTGGTTAATAGCATGATCTTTCCTCTATAGTTGTGATTGCATTGTAATCTCATTAGTCATTACAACTACAGAAGTATCTTCAACATCCTTGAATCTCTCTTGTTGCTCAAAATATTCATTTTCAAACATTTGCTGCCCTTTCTTATTTTGAGACGCCTTGTGAAGTCAAGGCTATATTCCTGTTTTTTGAAAGGACATAGGCCATTTAGGTAGGTTGACCAAGCATATGATCAACAATAACATGACTTCAGCCACCATATGATCGATATCTTCATCATCAATATCATCATTGAGTGATGCTCTGATATTCTCAAAACAACTTTTCATAATATGGATGTTGTCCCCGGGAGTGCAGGTAATATTTTTTCTTATCATGATAATCAGAGGCCCATTGAGATCCCCACGAGGCTTACTCGAAATCCTATTCTTCTGAGAGTGAATTGAGGTGGAGATAGTGGCTTCAGCCACTAACTTTTTCAATCTTCTTTGAAGACCCTCTCTTTGCTAGCATTTAATATTGTAAAGATGTGTGAGAAAACTGATTCCTTCTTTATGATCCCGTTGGAAACAATTGTGATGAAGCCTCCAAAACGGACATTTCAAAAATAAATCATAAATAATGCCCTTTTATAACACACCTTAAAGACTTCTTGGAATCCATTAAGAGCTTTTTGAAAAGCTTGCAAGATTTTAGAGCTACATAATTGATATGCAAATAGATTTCTATAACCAACCATTTCTTGCAATACAAGCTACAAACACTTAATATTCTACCTATTTCACTCTACCAGCCTCAACCAGTCACCTTACTCCCTCCTAACTCTAAAGAAATTAATATGCTCTATTTCCTTATTTTCCTCTACCTCTATGAAGTCAGTGCCCGTAAATCGATGTAGCCTCTAATGTCGTCGTGCAACTATCACCTCCAAGCTCGCATGTACTACCACTTACACACTCATATGCCACTACCGCCTATGCACTCACATGTCACTATCTCCACCCACACGTCATTGCCTTCAACTCATTCATTCCATTGCCACAACTGCACTCGCATGTCATTACCAACTATGCACTCGTGAGCCATTATCATCAACACATTTGCTTGTCTTCCATTGCCTCCAGCCTCCAAAATTTGTGTGTCATGTCAGCCAATGCACCATTATCACCAGCCTACCATGTAAATGCGCCAACATGTCATTCTCGCTAATGCCACCTACACACACATGCAAGCACAAACCTTGTGCATCAACAAAGCTAATTCAGCTCCATCTAGCTATTGTGGAGTAGAAATCCCCAACTTTATCTCTTCATAGGTTAAGGCAATTTCATTACTGGTCCAACACAATAATCCCCAAGGATATCATGAGTCCAACTAGGCATCTCTCTAAATGAGTGTAGGGCTATAAGATCAAAATTACTTTTCGTACACCTTAGGTTCCTTGACACTCAATTTGGATTCTAATTTGTATAATGAACCAAGTCATAATCATAAGCTTCCCCAAGGATTTGACCCCTACTATCCTTGATACTCTTAGATATAGATTTCCCTGGATCGCACCCGTTCAACACAAACGACATTCCTTAATCAACAGAGTTCTCATGTGTGCAATTGGGATGTGATAACCATATGGAGTTGCATTTATAGAAAACCTTGAACCCAAAATAACATAAACAAAAATTAGTCTCATTGAATAATTAGAAGAAATCTATAAAACACTTACCCAATCTACCATCCCTTGAGTCCCCTAGGGAGGATTGGATTCTATCCATCAGGGTAGCACATCCCCCTCCCTTATGATGCATCATTTGAGGCTCACCCACATAAGATTGAGCACTTGAATATTAAAGCATTCTCTGTCGTTGATTATGTTGGCTCTATTGAAGACTTAAAGTCTACTTCATGATATGATATTTTTAATAAAGGTAATCCGTTCAGCTGAAGAAATAAGAAACAAACTATTTTGGTCAGGCCTAGTGCTAAAGTTGATCACAAAGCTATAAATCATAGCACGTAAAATGATGTGGATAAAATATTTTTCAAGAAAGTTTAGTTTTCAAATCAAACTATGACAGTATGTTGTGAAAATTGTGCCAACATACATATTTCCATCATTTTTGTTTAAAAAAAAAAACTAAACAAGTAGAAGTTGATCGTAATTTTGTACGGGATGTAATATTTAAAAAAAAAATATCACTCATACTTTTGAATCAAAAGTGATGAATATATTTATAAAGGCTCTGCGTCAATTATCATTTTTTACATCCATATAAAAAGTTGGAGCTAACAAATATATATTCTAGCTTGAGGGGAATTGTTGGTATAATAAGAAAAATATAATACCTAGAGGATATTTTATTAAGGTTATATACTATTATATCCCCATAAATGAGTATATTCTCTTTTTCTTTTCATTCTTTTTTTTCTTTTTGCATTCTTGTTGTATATTTATTTATAAGCTTATATATTAAGTAATAAAGATGCATCAAATCTTTCTTCTCAACAATTAACAATAGAGAACACATCCTACTCTCATAGTTCATATCAGCACATGCATTTTTTGACAAATAAATTGAAATTAAGAAGATAAAATAACAGCTAAAACAAATTAACTAAACCTGCTCAAACCATTTATTCACCTTACATTTCTAGCATGTATAAACTTACAAATCTCTATCACTCTTAGTGGACTATATAAGGTGTTATGCATGAAATACTAAATACAAATATAATATTCCCAGCATGAGGACCCTTAAGATATCTTTTAGTCTCCACTACACTATGGTGACTTTTATTTAGTATTATTGGAGAATAATTTTTCACCTCATTCTCAATATCAGATCTAATTTTAACAAAGCTACAAATGAAAATTCATAGCCTTCAAAAAACCAACATATAAAAGCTAACTCTACAATCCTATCAAAGAAGTAAGTCACACCCTAGTTTCCTTAGCTAAGGTTCCGAAGTTATCTTGTTTTTGGATACGTTTGTTTAAGCAAGTTTTTCATCTCAACCCAAGCAAATAACAATTTTCCTTTTAAAACATCCGATATCACTCTCAATTTTATTTGTAAGTCTATTAACAAGCCATTCTTATTTTATTTTAGCAATTCTAACACATTGTAAGTCAAACATTTCAAGTCAATCGAAAAAATTTTCTAAATCATCCAATTTAATAAGCAATATGATTTTGCATTCCAATATTATCTTGAACTATTTTTTTGCTTGATAGAGAATCTCAAAATATTCATAATTATATTGTTGGGAGCCTCAATGAACTTTATAACTTCAATGTTATCTATGATATTTTTCATCTTCACCTATCCTAGGGTTTTATTAAACAATCATCAGAATGATTTGGATTTTACATCACATATAATGTGATAGGAAATACTTTAGTTCGCAAGTAACCCTAAGGGAATACTTGAATTCACAAGCAAACCTATCACTTATTGGATGAAATGAGCGAGAAAATAATCAAAATATGGGCGAAAACAATCCCAAAACAGTAGATTGCACTAAGGAAGCAAAACAAAACACACACAAAAAGAAAGATACAAGTGATCCTCTATTCGAGAGGAGGATCATTCTCTCCCAATCTCTAGACGCAAGGTCTAGAGCCCTCAAACCTCACAAGACTCCAAGAGAAACTCCAATCTAAGCATGCCTAGCCCTAACCCCTTCATGCCCTTTAAATAGCCCTCTCCACCTCCTTAAAAACTTCCTAATATAAGATAGTATTTAATTAATTCAAAAGATATCAAATCTTTTCAAATTAATTAAATCCACTTTCCTAATATAAGATAGTATTTAATTAATTCAAAAGATATCAAATCTTTTTAATTAATTAAATCCTCTTTCCAAATATAAGATGTTATTTAATTAATTCAAAAGATCTTTTTAATTAATTAAATCCAAACAAATTGGGCGTGAGCTCTTCCCTTAGGCAGTGTCGGAAGGAGGCAGTTTGACCCGCCTCCTGTATATAAGTGCCGTCCTATCATAATGTTATCAAACTTATCCATAACCACTCTATCAAACGCATCCATAGACATGATTAATGATAGGATAAAGCCAACAATCATGCAAATGGGCCATTAATATATCAACTAAGAACAAAGGCTTCTTATGTATGCAATCTAGAAAGATAACCTGAATGTGTTGCACGTAAATTACTCGTTGATTAAAGAATCAAATAATAAACATAAAATATTAATAATCCACTACATCCAATCCTTAAATTTCTCAAAAAACAATGAAGATACCTATGTGGGTTTTTTTATAGTGGTGGCCATGGATAAAACAAGATACAATGGATAAAATGAATCCTACTCAATTCATTTCCAAAGGGTTTAGGTGTGGAAATGAGGTACCCTACACAATTGTTCTCATAGGGATTCACATGTGGATGGCAATATATCATTTTAACGTGCACACAGAACTCTCATTTTTTGGTGGAGTTCTCCCTTACACGGGCTAGGAAATTGATGAGGATGAGAAGGACACTCAATATCAAGCATGTTGAGCCTTCTTAAACATGAACCGTGACATTTCAATAGGCTTGAAAGGTAATAGTGAACCAAATTCAACTAAACATAATAGAAATTTATACCTTAAGAAGGGTCAATCAAGCTCTGTTTGCCACAGAATCTCCAAGAAGGTTCAATCTCCTTAATGATGCCATCCTGAAGTCTTCATGTCTGAAAAGAAGTTGATGTCATACCAAATATCTCGTTGTTATTGGTAGGCTACTGCGGACAGTAAGGAGCCATTTCCCGGACTTAACATTTCAGCACAAGGACTACCGATTGACACTTAGTAATGTCTCGGGATGCGTCAATTCAAGTTCTCCTTGGCTTAGTTCACCCAATTTGAAATAAGGATGAGTGTTTGAATTCAAAAATGGCGTCAAACTAATTTTCATTTTTTTTTTTTAGTTTCAAACTTTGAAGTTCAAAATTTTAATTTATTGAAATATACATAAGTTTGTAGTTGTTTAAGGATTTAGTGGAAGTGGTTGGGATGGTGGAATCGGTGGTCGGAGGGGTGGTCGGAGGCAAGTTCACCTAAGTTTAGGTTCACTGTGTTTTTAGAAAGATGTGGTGGTGCCATGGTGGAAATTGTTGCATTGGTAGTGGAGATTTTTGAATTGGTTTTAGTCATGTTAGCATTGGCGGTGGTTATAATTGATGTCTGGGTTGAAGCACTTTGGATGTGATATCTTCAGAAGTATGTCAAATAAATTTATAAGGAGTTCATGTAGAAAACCAAAAGCTTTTATAGTAGACTTTTAACTCCGATGTCAAAATTAACGTAGTGTGGGATTTGGAATCAAGATTTCTTGGTTCCCAATGTGAATGCAAATATATGAGGGCAAAGGAAAAAGAGGCTGGAAAATTTTAAAAGGAGGAGATGATGGGATAAGAAAGCTAGCTGAGAGACTGAGAGGAGAATTGTGGAAGAGGGAAGGGAGAGGGGAATGAGAAGAGTCGTATGCAGCTACCAAGATAATAGAAAAAGTTGCCAAGAGAAAAATTGACAGAGAAATAGATAAAGGCAAGAGTGAAATTGCATACCATTAAAGAGAAAATATCTAATAGTAATTCATCGCAAACCGTAGGCTCCCTTTCCTTGGAAAAGGACCCTCAAGAACAAATTACATAAATGACCTAAACATATAAATGCAAAATAATTTAAATAAATCAATTTAAAAGAACTAATACAACATAACTAAAATGTCCCCTAAATACTTTCAATTAATAAAAAAAAAAAAAATTTCATCAATCTCGCTTGCTATATTAAATTCCAAATATGTACTTTGTCAGGACAATATATACATTTTAAGAATATTGAAAATATTTAAGTTACTTTTGACTAACCTCGAAACAAGCATCTATCTTTAGCATCTTCATTCATTGTAGTTTTGCCAATAACATGATGTGATGCAAGAGTTGAGTTACACAAGATTAAAAAGAAGATTTAAACACTAGCTCAACCAATTATATAATCATGTCTCAAATTAAATTTGGCTACAAGAATTCGTAGTGTTTAACTTGTTTAGGCAAAGGAATTACAAGGAGATAACCAAACTATTTAAGCAAATACAAAGGAAAACATAAAGTTAAAAACTAGTGACTGGAATCCAACGATTAATACGGAGTTGTTCACCTTGAGGCCTCTTCTCTCTTTCCTACGAAACTAGGTTGAGCGGCGGAAGATCGTCCAAACTAGTAGTGAGGTTGCCACGAGGAGGGAGGAGCCAAGGAACGTCGTTGTGGAGAAGGAGCTCGGAGGTGGAGGTGGCACGGGAGGATGACCTTTAATGATCCACGTGTAGACGGAAAAGTGGTCGTCGATGGAATCCACTAGTGTTGGTAGAATCCGATCCAAATATTCTTCGATGGTGTCGTCGAAATAAAAGCCTACGTCGAAGAATGGTGATTTGAGGATGTCAACTTTTCCTTGGTTGTCATACTCAAACCCGAAGTTCCACTCGGGTTCCTCCATGCATTCTTGAAGGTGAGAATGGGTGGTCGCCGCAAGAGGCTCTCCAATGGGAGGGAGAGAGGGACGGCGGGTTGGAGAGGGGATGGGGAGGCCGGCGGTAGAGCAAGGATGAGGGGAAATTTGAGGTTTGATGTAGAAAACTGAAATTAATTTCAGTTTAAGGGATTTGGGAGGGAAGAAATTTTGAGATTTGAATTTCCAATTAATGTAATTAAAGCATTAAAGGAAAATCAATTAAGGAGATGCTAAGGGGAGCCGGCTGTAGGAAGAGAGGGAGAGAGGGAGTTCAAAAACTGAAATTATTTCAGTTTTTATGCAAGGAGAGGGAAAAATAATTGATCCTAATTTGAATTTCAAATAGGCTTAGGGAGTTAATTGGGCAATTAATGGGAAGCAAGATTGAGGGCCGGCGGCATGGCTAGGGAGAGAGGGAATTAGGGAGAGGAGGGAGGTTTCTAAATAGGATTTGATGACTAGGAGAGTTTTAAAATAAATCCAAATTAATGTAATTTTAAATTTGGATTCATTCACAAACTTTCCATAAATAGAAATTCCAAATTTAGAAAGAAATTGAAATTTGAAATTCAAATTTCAATGTGGAGTTGGGGAGGGAGATGGGGAGAGGTGGTGGAGAGGGAGGAAGGCCGGCGGCAAGGTGGCCGGCCGGCGGGGCTAGGGTGGGCCGGCGGGTAGGGCTCCAATGGTGATAATGCTCGCGAGAAAATTCGGCTCCTTCCAACTGTTGACCTTTGCTTGCGGGAGATTTGGTGGAGAAGACGAAGCTTGCATGTAACTACCTAGAGAACTCACAAAGAGATCTCTAAAAGAACTCACTAAGAGATCAAAAGGGTGGAACTCACAAAGAGAACACAAAAGCAAATTTTCATTCAATAATTCAATAGCTCATACAAGATACAAGGGCCCTTTAAATAGGCTCCAAATGAAAGCAAGTACAAAGTCTAAAATACCCCTCGGGCTACAAGAGAAAACAAACACCCACGAGGGTAGAATGGGAAAACGGAAAATAAGCAAGTACTAAATGAAATGCAAGTACAACAAGTCGTCAGTAGTAAAGGCCCTCTATCATGGCCGTCGATCTCCGACGTCGTCTCTGATACACGCGCCGAAATCGTCTGTCGATGCCTCATCATAACAGCACAAGAAATATTTAAATAACATGGAAAACATTAATTGAATAGAATGTCGAGCCACATAAGTTGTCAAAGTAAGGGAAGGGTTGCTGAGATTGTCAAGCTAAGTAAGGATTATATATGACTATTTACCACAACAGACATATCTTTATGAATAATGAAAATGATTTGATACAAGTGTTACAAGTTAAAGCCAAAGAATTACCTTTGCGTCCCGTGCAGATTTTCTAGCTCAGCAATGAACCGAGCAAAACACCGTACGCCATTACCGCACATCTGGATCCAAATAAATTTAGAGAAGACTTATATGAATTAAAATAAATGTTTCTCAAGTAGATATGAAGACTTTGCTTCCAACAAATTTAAAGGACAGACATGAAAACAATTTGAGATGGTTCGGGCACACACAAGAAACAGAAGTAATTCTATGAGTCGTAGTTCACATGAAAAGTATAGAAAATATAAGGGCAAAACTAATGAAGTTGGAAGCTCTCAATGATACATTTAGCAAACTTTTAGCAACAAATGTAGTTATTAACATGAACCGATGGGCATAAGACTCATATGAACGCCCAGGATGATTATCACGCATGAAGAAAGCAGGTAGATGCAAATATGAGAATTCAGGTATATCATCTACAAATTAAGAACACGAAGGGGCTATGCTAACAAAAGATGTAATCTAATTTTCCCACAAATAAAAAAAATATATATTAACCAGTCAATAATATTTATGGAAAAGGAAACATGCATACTACAACTTATAATAGCCAAATGTCAATAGTTTTATTTTACAAAAAGAAGGAAATACTCAACTTCAATAACTTTTAAAAAAAATGCCTCAAAAGCACTGTACTTTAAATGATATGATTTACACATATCCATAGTCATAGCAACATGATGCAGATGACATTAAACTATTTACATGACTATCTAAAATTCTTATTATTAATTATCAATTTATAAGTCCATAGTTATACTAGATTCTCCATTCGAATATTAAATTGAGAGCTTGAAAGAAGCTCATGCCACCTTATATGTTTTGAATATAATTAGGTACTGAAGTAACAATGCATATCACTCATCAGAGGATCATCTCAGGTGGTACAATATCATTACTTTTAAAAAGTACGAATCTATCAACACGAGATGAAGAATAATTTTTCTTGTATTCATCTCCTTAATAGACGAAGGCTTAATACACAATAAGGAAAGTAATTCTTTTATTTACAAAGTTAAAATACCATATAATAATTAAATCATTATGGCTAGGAGTGATTCTAAGATTATTATCAAAGAGTGATTTAATAAGCAATCCAAGGAGTAATATAATACACATTGTGTTGATACTCCCCCTCAAGCTAGTGCAAAGATATCGACCATGCCAACTTGATAATTGCATCATGATGAACTTTTCCTGAGACACTTTTGTGAGAACATTAGCTAGTTGATCTTCAAATTTCACAAAGGGAAGGTGTGATCTTTCGATCAAGACTCTCCTGAATAAAATGATGATCAACCTCCATATGTTTAGTACAATCATGTCGAACAAGGTTGTATGCAATTTCAATGGCTCAATTATTATCACAATGTAGATTTAGTGGTTTCTCATATTTGATTCCTAATTCTTCGAATCCATAATAGTTTGCATACACAATGAGCCATATCTTAAAACTCAGCTTTTGCATTTGATCTAGCCACCAATTTTTGCTTCTTGCTTCTCCAAGTGATCAAATTTCTAAATGCAAAGTAGCATGATGTAGACCTCCTATGAATTTTATTTCTCACCCAATCAACATATGTATATCCTTGAGTTCTTAATTCTATTTTTTGAAAATAGATATCTTTTAACTGGCCTTTTCAAATATCTTAAGATAGGATGCACTGCATTCATATGTTCTTCACTCAGAACATGAATAAATTGACTAATGACGCTCACCGCATAACAAGGTTTAAAATTGTGTAAATAAGCCTCGAGGAGTTTTTCGTCCGTGAGGCGCGTAAGCCTCGAGGCAGAGTGAGGCGTAAGCCTCACGGACGAAGAATCGCGTAAATGAGAATTTAAGGGTTTTAATAAGTAAATAACAGTAATATTCTACCATACAATAAAAACATCTAAATGACAAGTGAAATTAGTGGAAAATAAAAAAAAATAGATGCAATATATGCATCGCATAGTATAATTCAAAGTACATAACCACAAAATATAAGTCTATCAAAACTCCCAATGTGCAAATAAGAAAGAACATATTAAATCAAATCATGTCCCATCACTAAATGGATCTTCAAGAGAATCTTCTTCTCCAATTGTATCTATAAATGTCATATCTTCATCATATTCAATGTTACTCATTTTTTTCTTCCTTGTTCAATAAGAATGATTATTGTTATGTTAATTGACCACTTGATATATATATAATGTAATAGCACATAAGAAGTTGTGGAATGCCTTTAGTTACTTGTTGTGCTGCAAAACTAGCGGCTGTGTGTGATGTAGTACTAGTGAATGTGCCCACTTAATCTGCTTCGCCCCTCAAGACGTCCACACTTAGATCCTCTAGTTGCATGTCTGATAATGGCAAATCTGTCTCATCATCTATGAACAACTCATTATCAGGCGTCACATCATCACACACCAATGGGTCCTCATCATCATTTAACCCCTTGTTCCTCAACATCTTATCTCTCAACCTCTTATTGTGCATAATATACACAAGGGAGTTCATTCTAAGTGTTAAAAGTCAATTTCTTCTCTTCGTTTGCACTTGACTATATGTACTCTAGTTTCGCTCACACCAAAAAGAAGAACAAGTGAGGCCCAAAACTCTAACAGAAAAACTCTGTAACTCAGGGGTGAATCACCAAATTGGATCCACCATTCAACTATTTTCAAGAAAAAAAATGATAATCATAAGATATTAAAGTGTTATGCATGTATAGATACTTAGAAAAAATATGTATACCTGGAGACAGTTTAGCAATAGTAGATTTTGTTGCTTGCAAACCAAAAAATTCCTCTCTATTCCGAAATAGAACAAGTTCTAAATTTGCTAGCTCCCTAACAGTCTGGTCCGGTATTAGTCATTGCATGCAATGATACAAGCCAAGATAATTCACCTCCGGATTTGAGGATTTCCTCTCTGAATATTGAAATTGAGGAATGAGATAATACGCTGCTGCATGTAGATGATGGTGTAACTGAACCTCCCACCGAGCATCAATGATATCCCAAATCTCTTTATAACTTACCTCCTCTCCTCCCAAGTTATGTGCAATCAACTCATTTTCCTCATCCATAGCATTATATATAAAACTCATGGCTGATTTCATCTTGGCATCCACTAAACGTAGAACTTATACCAAGGGTCTCGTGCTCAATATGGCATAGGTGACACTAGCCCAAAAATTATCATTTAGAATTAGCCTTCGTATTTCCTTTCCCTAAAGTTTCTTCCCTCACGTAGAATTAAGCCATTGTGTCGATGTAAACATTGCTTCAAGAGGTTGTCTCACATCCAGCAGGCTCTGCAGTGTCAAATAAGATGTGGCAAACATGTAGAATAAACTTTCATTAAGAATTGAAAATGCATTTGCAGTGCACAAATGTAATAACGAACCTAGTGGTAGCAGGTCGAATGATTTCTTCATTCAGAAAACTTTCTCATTAAGGCTAAGACTCATGAGTGGTTGTAGATGAACTTTGTGATCTTCTTCGCCCTATAAAGGGTGCTCTTGTGTTGAGGTAAAACACTAAGTTCCTCCAATATGAGATCGATACAGTGTGCTGCGCAGGGGGTCCAATAGAGGTGTTTCCTCTTCTACATCAACATCTGACCAGCTGCTTTGTATGCACTGGCATTGACAGACACTGCCTGAACAAACAATTGCTCCCCAATCTCCCCAACAACCTCATCTAGTAAATTGAAAATGAATTCAGCATTTTTAACCTCATTTGAAGCTTCAACTGATCGTAAAAACACCGTGCCGTGGGGATTGTTTATAAGGATATTAATCAAGCTCCTGCTCTTCATGTCAGACCATCCATCTGACATAATGGTAACACCAGTATCACTCCATGTCCATTTAGTCTCATCAATACTCTACTTTGTGTTCTGCAACTCCTCTTTCAAAATCCATGTTCGCAACTCATACATGGAAGGTGACTTCAACCCACTCCCATACAACCCTACAGACCGCAACATATTGAAGTAGGCTGGCGATGTCGCAACATTAAATGGTATGGCATTCTCAAAAAAAAAAAAAAAAACTGTCAATATCCATTCAAACCTGACGTCGACCCTCTCTGGTACCAGCCGCAACATCATTTGTGCTTATCCTCTATCCTCTCCTAGATTAGTCATATACTGGTCCATAGGACCTCGTGCACCTGTATTATGTAAAGTGGAGGAAGAGTCCTTTCCATTCTCACTGCCAAAGTAAGCACCGTGTTCGACCCTTTCATCAAATTGCTCATATTGTAAATGTTTGGTCGTGATACTCTTTTTCATATAAGCTGTAATTTCCTCCTTCACCTTATCTGGAACATTCGCACAATGTACTACATTCTTATGTGAGCCGGATAAGTGTTCCTTCATGCGAGTAACTCCTCCCTTCACCACCTTATCACAAAAATTGCATTTTAAATACACATGTCTTCTCGTTGCCTCCTACATCAACTTGCACACTGTATTTCCAAGAAGGGTCACGTCACAATAATGTATTTGCCTTTTCCTTATCTCTAACCATGTTTCATAATGCACAAATGAGAAAACAAACATAAAATCTCAAAAAATTCGTAGACGTGAGGCGCGCCTCTAATTGCGCAATTTTAAACTATGCCACATAACATTATGTTTGGCCTTATGTGAGAAAAATAGAGCAGCCATCCAACTAACTTCTAATAAAGGAATTTATCAGTTGGAACTGGCCTACCAAATATGCAAGCCAATGCTTCATCTATATAGGTGGCTCAAAAATTTTAAATGCCAGCACCCCAATTTCAATCAATAGATCTAGCACATTTTTCCTTTGTGAAAGAAATGCTAAGTTTTAACCTTAATACTCCAATTCTAAAGAAGAATTTAAGTTGACCAAGATCTTTCATTTCAAAAATAGCTTTAAGATGTTGTCAAGTACTTCTTTCATCTGGGTCATGTCCCATCAAAATCATGTCATCTACATACACAAGTGCAATTAACTTACCTCTTACAAGCTTTACAAACAAAATATGGTCTACACAGCTATGTTTATAACCATATGCCCTCAATGTGGATGAAAACCTATCAAACTAGGCTCAAGGAGACTACTTTAGTCCATATAACGCCTTTCTCAAGTTATGTACTTAGCCTTTACTTGAGGATATGCTTTAGCTTCAGGACTCGGGAGTTAACTCCATGTAAACTTCCTCTTCTAAATCACCATTTAAAAAATAATTTTACATCAAATTATTCCAAGGGCCAATCTCGATTTGTTGCTATGGAAAATGAAAATACCAATTATATTGAACTTGGCCACTGACACAAAAGTTAATAATCAATTTCAAATATTTGTGTGTATCCTTTTGCAACTAACCTACCTCATATCCTTCAATATTGCCACCCTCTTTGAGCTGAACAATGAAAACCCATCTATATCCAATTTTCTTCTTCTTTTCTTCAAATTTCCCAATTCGCTTCTTTTGAAGGGCCTCCATCTCTTAATTTATATTTATGATCCATTTTGGATCTAGAAATGCATCCTCCACAAAACTTGGAATATTGACACAACATAATTGATCAATATTAAGTGCATATGAATCAGCCAGTCTCTAGAGGGAAACATAATTATCTATTTAGATATTTTGTTTTGGCCTCAGGATCAGACTCATTATTTTTTTTTGGACGCCTCTAGTGAACCTATGGATATTTATAGGAAATTTTTTATGTAAACACCAATGTTTCATTATGATTCAAGATTACATGTAGGAACATTTTGGTTAATTCTTTGATTCATGGTGTAGGTACAAGCAGATTAGGCAACTCACACGATTGATTGGGGATCATATTTATTTAAAAAATTAATTCTGTAGAGACATGGTGAGCACCATTGCCTTGAACGAGGAACCTAGCATTGGAGCATTTACTAGCTGGTGTTGTAGCAACATGCTCTCCAGAAGCATCATCAAATTCTTTCACCTCAAACGATTCCACTTTCATCACGAAACAAGTTCTCCTCACTGTGACTCTCTTCATAAATAGAATACCCAGAAACTCCCCCTCAATTGCTAAGATTCTAATTATTCAAATAAAACATCCAGGTTAATATGTAACTTCCAGGTTTGAGGAACATACACCTATAACCCTTTTGAGTTAAAATTAGCCAACAAACACATTGTTTTGAGCATGGATCAACTTTGCTTGATTCCCATGACTTTAGGCACATGAATATAGATCATACAGTCAAAAATTGGTGGTTCCAATATTAGCATAGGAGGAGGAGACAATAGTGATTCCATCTTTTGTTAAGGTGCTTCAAACTCTATCACATTAGATGGACTGCGGTTAAAAAGGTAAGGAGTTGATTTTGTCGTCTTTCCCCAATAAAATTTAAGCACATTCATACTAAAGAGTAAAGCTCGAACAATCTATGGAATTTTTCTATTATTCTCTTTTTGCTAATCTTTTTTTAAATAATCATGTTGTGGGTATACGTGCAAAAAGTTTGGTCTCCAATTCCATGCTGACTTTGAAGCATATCTAAAGCCTCATCAATAAAATCATTTTTGTTGTTCAAAGTCATGCGCAAATTTGTATTTGGTATTATTGAGTGTTGACAATATTATGAAATTCTCGAAAAACATCATAGACATCCATTTTGTTTCGAAGAAGAGATATTCGAGTCATTCAAGTACATTCATCGATAAATGTAACAAAAAACAGGCTTTAGATAGAGATGGAATTTTTGCAAGACCCCATACATCATAATGAAAAACCATGAAAAGTTTCAAGCTATTATTTAAACTTATTATATAAGAGATTTGGTAACTCTTAGCAAGTTGACATGTTTTATGATAAAAATTATAGTTTTTCTTAGAAAATAAATGCAATTTTAATTCATGATGTGCTACATGAGATCCTATATATTTTTAGGTTTAATATACTCAAGATTATTGATAATTGATGAATATCCATACATACGAGGATACCCTCGTCATCAAAATTAACATTATCCCAACTTTCAGATTAAACTTTATGAGTCCTCATTTTCCATTCACTATTGCCAAGTGTTATATTAGACATTATGTTTTGCATAAATTTTTTCATAATTTCTAGCCATATGACTTTTGATCTAGCCCTTTCTTCCAACATAATCCTTCAAAATTAATTTTATATATTTTTTATTACTACTCTCCTACTCTACCTTGTACATACCTAAACTAGCCAAATCTATTTTTCACTACATTATATAGCCAACATATGCTACTTCCACCCTAGCATTATAATCATTTTACAGTTTATCTTTTCTAGTTTTGTCAAACATCCATCTTAGTATTCTCAATTTTGACACAATTAACTTGCCATGACTATGGCACCAATTCTGAGCTTAATATAAGTCATGGTTATTCACATAGACACATCAAGTAGTAGCCACTTATTTCAAAAATATCAAGATCATCAACCATTTTCACAATTTCCCCAATTATCTAAGCAATGAACCAATAATCATTCTTAATTTTTCTTGATTTACCTCAATGAAAATATGGAAATTATTGGAATGAATAAAATTGAAGCAAATTTTTATAATATTGCAGTAAGCTTCTAGTGAACAGAAGATGTTATTTATGTCTAAGGTACCAAAACCCGAAGAGGACTATCATATCGAAGACTTTGACTTCAAACCATCAAGTGAAAACCATGTTATGTAAAGTGTATCTCTCTCATTTTTAACTTTCCTTGCACTTCTTGAGCAAACATTATGAAAAAATGAAGTGGTGGAGAAACATTACATATAGCACTAATGCTAAATCCAGTTCATTTATATCAGAAATCAAAAGTATTTTATATTCTATCATTTCAATTATTATTCCCTATATATATATATATATATATATATATATATATATATATAAACAATATTCTTGTAATTTTCAAATATATTTAATATAAAGATGTTTAAAATTATTCAAAGTAAAAAAAAAACAAACTTAATATTGAAAATGAAGACCATAATTTTTAAAAATTCATAAAACAAAAGTTTGATGAGCATAAAACCTATTTCAAATCCTTGCTTCCTACTAAAAAACCATGTTATCCTTGGAAACTACACTACTTACAATAGCTGCGTAAATGCAGTTTGATTTTCAGTGCTCTTAAGCTAAGGTTATAAGGATGCATAAGGCTGATAATCGTCAGCAGCCTTCAATTTTCACCATTCAGTCAAATTTTAAGCCAACCTAGCTCTTATTCATTCATCGATTGATGTTAAGCATTTTAACAATACTTCATTCTCCTCAATCAACTGAAATAACTTCTACCAAATACCAATTTTACCTTTCGTTTAAGTTTCTGAACTTGAAGGCGAGACAACTAAAAGCACAAAGACAACTCAGCACGCTCAAACGCAAGGCGATCAACTTACGCAAACTATAAGCTAACAAAACATCATCTTTCATGTCAAATTCAGACAGGCATAATACCTCTGGTTCACTGCCGTCCGAGTTAAAAATTCTCATGGTGTAATCCGTGCCGTTGAACCCTGGCATCACGAAAATAACACCATCAGCGCCAACGCCAAAGTTGCGATTACAGATCTTCATCGCCTGATCGGGTGTAACCCTAGGCTCCATTGACTCCCGATTATCCACCTAAGTTCTCATAACCATTAGCACATCATATTAAATCAAACACAACGACTCGATAACAGAGTAAGTAAAAGCATAACATTTCATACCATAATGAAATCGTTTCCAAGGCCGTGGTACTTGACGAAATGGAGGACGCCTGACTCCTTGTGATCGAGGAAGGAGGGCTGGGAAGGAGCCATCTTCGGTGCTTCGACAATCGGTGCTTCGACACTGACTGAAGAGAAAAGTGGTCGAATGCTAGGGTTCCGGAGAAAAGGCGAGGATTTGTAGTGGTGGAGCTTTGGATATCGGAGGAAAGGAGAGATTGAGGGTAGAGAGCGGCGCGAAGGTAGAGAGAAGGCGAGGGACAACGAGGAGGTCGACATTATCTCGGAATTCAGCCACGAGTTTTGTCAGCTTTCAAGCCAGGCGATTTTGCTCCGCCACTGACTTCTCCATTCGTCACGAAAAAAGAATAGCCTAGCCGCCCTAGCGGCGTTTACATGCCTAACAGAGTACTGCTAGATTGACTTTTTTTTTTTTTTAGGTAAACCCAGGGCAGAAAGTTCATGTATTAATAATCAAAATTAAATACAAGAAAAAATCTGTAATGAAAAAAAAAAAAATACAAAGACATAAAATTCTTCCAATGTCAATAGGAACATCTAGGGGCTAAGAACAATCCATAGGACTCAAGAAAATAAAGATCAAGGTCCCAGACATCATATAAATCAAAAGAGATCCCACAACGCCGCTACGGTGGCTCAGGTTGCCAAGAGAAAATTGGACCAGCAATACAGAATGAAGCGTAGATTGGCCGTCACAGAGCCTCTAGGCAGCGGCCGAAATACGAAGAGTCGAGCCAGGTTGCCAAAACGGCCTACCGTAGCTCGGCATAAGGGGATTGGTCTTGCTCATCATTGTCGGATTGTCACAAAGCCACCACCGATGCAAGCCAACAAAGCAGAGAACATCTTTGCAGTATACCCAAGAACAAAAATCAAGTATCTTCAAAATAGTGTCGGATTGTGTCAAAGGCAAAAAACAACCACAATCCCAAAGTTTATTTTCCCAGGTCTGAAAGCAAAAAAAGAGTATAAACTCGAGCAACTTGTACTCCCAAAATTGCATGAAGGCCCAGCCAGCAACACAACTAGCAAAAATTCTCCCAATAGACATAAATAACCGCAAAACCCAGGGGAAAGACCAAAAAATAGTGAGAATTAAATCCCAGAAAATCTTTGCAGCAAAGAGATTTTGTTTTTCCATTTAGAGATCTTGAAGCGAATAGCAGAAGATATGTTGCAAATGATAGTAACCGAATTGGTTCTCAGGTTAGAGAATTGACGATTGTTTCTCTCACACCAAATATGGTAAATTAAGCAACTGATGGTTAAGCAGCAAAAATCCTTTTCCGATCTGTAATAAATCTCAGAATGCTTAATGTAATCCAAAATCTGAGAGACATTAGGTCTCAGCAAAAAGCAATTAAGATTCGGCAGTATAAACTTCAAGATATTAAAGGAGAAGTTACAAAAAATAGATGGTTGTGATTCTCAAGATTGCCCATGCAGTAAGAGCAATCAAGAGGAACTGGTATACCCCTAATCGATAAGTTGTCAGCAGTTTTAAGTTTCCCAAGCATAGCCATCCAAGAAAAATAGACATATTTAAGAGCATGTTTATTGTGCCATATGGAACTAGCTCAGTCAACCTTCGGTAAGTGAGAATGAAATTGCTCAATAAAATATTTAAAACCCCACTTAGGAGAGCCATTCCAAAGAAGTTCAGATTTATCTTTGATAACATAGGCATGTATGGCATCAGCAAGAGCAGGGGGAATAGAGTTTGGCAAAAGCCAATATTATTGCTGATTCTTATAATCCTCCGATTTCTGGTATACCCATAATCGATAAGTTGTCAGCAGTTTTAAGTTTCACAAGCATAGCCATCCAAGAAAAATATATATATTTAAGAGCATGTTTATTGTGCCATATGGAACTAGCCCAGTCAACCTTCAGTAAGTGAGAATGAAATTGCTCAATAAAATCTTTAAAACCCCACTTAGGAGAGCCATTCCAAAGAAGTTCAAATTTATTTTTGATAACATAGGCACGTATGGCATCAGCAAGAGCAGGGGGAATAGAGTTTGGCAAAAGCCAATAACCATTAAGCATAAAGTTTTTCACCTGTCTATCCCCAGAAATCGGAGGATTATAAGAATCAGCAATAATATTGCCATGGCTCCCACATCAGAGAAAAAGATTTGTCTTGAGCTACAGAGAAGGAGATAGTGTCTGTGATTTTAATGGCAGTAGCATTAATCCTTTTTCCAAAACTTGGAAGCATTAGTAGGACTTTTCCAAGGAGAAATAAATTTAGAATTGTACCATTTACTTAAAATATTTTGGGAATTATAGAATTTGCCAATAATAGAGCAAAAAACCCCATGGTAGAGGGAATCAACAGATGGAATTCCCAGCCCTCCAGTAGATTTAGGAATGGTAACTTTGGACCAAGCAATGAGATGTAACTTCCTCTCAAACAGGTTGCTATGAAATAAGAATCTAGAACAAAGTTTGTTGAAGGAAGAACAATAAGCTTTAGGTATAATAGATCCTCTAATCCAATAAGCGATAGTATTGGTGATTGTGAATTTGAGGAACTGGACCCTTCCTGGAAAAGAAAGAAACTTGTTTTTCCAACCAGCAAGTAGAGCAGAAACTTTGCTCAGGAGTGGTTGGAAGTGAGAAAATTTAAGCCTTTGTGGAGAAATAGGAAGTCCCAAGTAAATGAGGGAGTTGTTGACTTGATGAATACCGAGCTCCTCACAGATAGAATGTGCCTCAGACACATTGTTGGAAAAAACAATGGAGCTCTTGGAGGCATTAACATGAAGACCAGAAGTATATCCAAAATGATGTAAGCAATTTTTTAAGCCAACAGCATTATCCCGAGAAGCCACTCCAAAAATAAGAAGATCATCACCATACATCAGGTGATTAATGTAGATCTCATTGCAATTAATACCCTTAAAGTGAAGGGTATTAGAAGTGTTGTTGAGAATGTTAGAAAGCCCATCCATAACAATGCAAAATAACAAGGGCGAGAGGGGCAACCTTGAGGGAGGCTGGAAGTGGAGTTAAAAACCCCTCAAGAGATCCATTTAAACAGACAGAGAAATGCACGTCATAGATGCAACATTTAATCCAATTAACAAAAACTTCAGGAAAACCCTTATGGATAAGCCTAGCAATCAGAAACTCTCTAGAAACAGAGTCAAACGCCTTTTTGATATCAAGCTTAGCACAAAACCTCTTGTGTGAGCCTTTAAAATCTCTAAGAATCTCAGAAGCCAGAATGATATTATCCGTAGAGCATCTATTGGCAATAAAACCAGATTGAGTTTAATGAATAATAAAAGGAAGAATTTTTTTAAGTCTATTTGCAATGATTTTGGCCATAATTTTATAGAACACATTGCAAAGAGATATAGGTCTGAAATCATTAATGTGAGAAGCTTGGGAGCATTTGGGGATCAAAGTAATAGCTGTGGCCTTAACCCCTTTAGGAAGAGATCCAGTAGAGAAGAAATTGTTGACTGCATTAAACACTTGAAAACCAATGATATTCCATGCTTTTCTATAAAAGGTGTAAGAAAAACCATCAAGACCAGGGGCAGATATCTCTTTGCCATCAAAGACCATAGTTTTAACCTCATCAAAAGTGATAGGGGCTACCAACGAGTTAAGCATAGGGGGGGAACCATCTTACCAGTGGGAATATGCAAAGGCATATTAAAATGGGAGGGAGGTGGATTGAAAATCTCCTTAAAATGATTGATAATAGCCTTAGAAATATCATTGAAGTTAGTAAAGTGTCCCTCATTGGTAGATATCTCCTTAATACAGTTTTTATTATTTCTGCTTCTAAGTTTAGCAAAAAGAAAACCAAGATCATCTTCACCTTGGGTAAGTCAAGATGCTTTAGCTCTTTGAGATATCCAAGAAGTCCAATAGGCTTGCATAGAAGCAATATCATCATTAATGCTTTTCAAGTTATGGTTAAGCTCCATATTTAAAGGCTGAGCTTGAATTTCAAGAAGACAATGATGTTGCTTATCTTTAAGTTCAATAATGGAGGTAGAAAGAAAGGAAGAAGAGCCCCAATTCATGTTCTTAAGTTTCCTTTTAAGCCAGTGTAAACTATGGTAAAAAGAAGCAATCAAACTTCTAGAAGTCCTAGTATAGAAAGCATCAAAAATGTCGTCCCAAAATACTTTCATGTTAACCCATTAATTTTTAAACATAAACCTAGCAGAAATAGGTTTAGCATGAGAACTTTTGAAGATTAAGAGAGAATGGTCCGATCCAAGAGGGGGATCAACTTTGTAATATGTTGTAGGTAAGTAATCGAGTAAAGTAGAGTTGACCAAGACTCAAGACTCTATCAAGCTTAATGTGAATTGGGTTGTCCACCCTTTGATTAAACCAAGTGTACAAAAGACCATTAGAGGAGAGATATTGAACACTACAATTAAAGATCACATTATTAAGCTCTCCCAATCTGCTGTTGGAAAGAGAAGAACCACCAGCTTTTTCAGTATTAAATCTGCAGCAGTTAAAGTCACCAAGAATGACCCAAGGTTGATCAGGGGGGAGGGGGGATAGCATCAATTAATTGATTCCATAAACTTTTTCGATCCTCAAATATGTTAGAGGCATAAACGACAGAGAGGTAGATGGGAAGAAAGAACCCGCAGAAAGAACACTATGAATGATTTGAGAGGAGGAGTGTATGTGATCGAAAGAAAGAGCAGAAGAGTCCCATTTAAGCCAAATTCTTCCAAAGTTAGAGAACCTGAAATTATTGCAGTTGCCTTTATTCTCAAAGAGTAAATGAGAATTTAAAAACCATGGGTCGTCAACAGAGGTTGTTGAAATTTTGGCTTCTACAATACAAAGAAGCTTGAGATCATGAGACTTAATCAAAGACTTGCAAAAACTAACTTTATCAAGGTTGTTAAAACCCCTAACATTCCAACAAGCAGAAGGAGGCAAAGACATTAAGACTTGAGGCTTTGGCCTTCTTGGCCGATTTTCCCTTTGGAGGTTTGGATTTACTGTGAGATTTTTCAATGCTAGTTGAGGATCTGGTTTTGTGTGATTCCTTGTCCAAAGCAAGTTTATCTGGCGGGTCAACAACTATTTTTGACCTAGAAGCAATTTCAGACTCAGAGAATGAGTCCGAAGAAGTGGTGGGATTATCATCATCAACGGTTTGCCGAGAAGCAAACTTGTTGATAAGAGGAATTTTGGGAGCTTGCAAGGTGATGAGAGGAGCTAATTGATCTGAAGAAGATGATTCTTCTGTGGGGGAATTAAGGTTTGGGAGAGGGGGGGGGGGGGAGGGGTTAACAGGAGGTGGAAGTGAGTCAGACTCGGGAGGTACCCGAAGAGGAAGAGGATCCAACTGCGGGTTGGAAGAGATTAAACCAGAGGAAGAAGGCTGATTAGCATCGTTGTTTCTAGATTTTGGGGGGGGGGGGGGGGGGGGGGGGGAGGGATTTAGATGGGGATCTATGGGGGCGCGCGAGAGGTATGTTGTCTGGAAGAGTTGCGTCCTCTATTTTTTGGGGGCTGAGGAGGAAGAACGGGCTGGGGGTTAGGATTTTTGAGACAGATAAAGAACAGATGTATCAAAGAGCCACATCCTTCACATTTTTCTAGCTTCTAGTCATATAAAAGTTTCAAAACCATATCCTCACCATCAATTTCTAACAGAATGTCATCATGTAGAGCATAGTCTTTAGTGATAAGAACACATACCCTAGCAAAAGTTAACCTGGTGCGATTAGCAGTAAGGGAGTCGACAAAGATCGAAATACTGATGTAGCTCGATATTCTGGAGATGTCGGTGGGAGTCCAGAGCGCTAAGGGGAAATCCACGATTTTGATCCAGATTGGAATCGGAGCTGATTCGACTCATTTTGGTTTGAACTTCAGAGACCAGCGTTGTAGGATAAAGGGCTTCCCCAAAAGAAACCAAGGTCCACCCAAAAGGATCGACTTCAGGTCTTTAGAGGTTGAAAACTTCAGGAGGAAGAAACCATCCGCAAGGGAGAGCAGGGTCATGGAGCCCTTAAGAGGCCAGAGCTTCTGCATGGCTTTGAGGAGACGCTCATAGTAAGGACGGGGGCCAAGAGAATAATCGATAAGGGCAGAAGTCCAGATGGATTTCCCTTCAGAGAGATCGTTGGAGCTGAAGGATAGCTTTTGACCAGGGGAGTAAAAAGAGACTGGGAAAGCAACTGGTTTGGAAGCGGGAGCAGAGACATTATCAGCATAAGAGAGACCGACAGGAGAAGGGCTGAGTATAGAGGAGTTGGGAAGGGGGGAAAGTCGAGTGATGGTGAAGCCATCAGGGGAGGGAGGAGCCCTCCCAGGCGGGGGGATGAAGAAATCAAGGCGGCGGAAGGGAAACCCTAGCTAGATTGACTCCTTGAGGAGAAATTTTTGTGTGCCTCCAAACATACATCATATTTTGAATTATTGGACGCACTTCTTGTGTTTTGCATACGTTTTGTTTATCCTATGTGTATTTGTAGATACATAGTAAATAAGATACAAATTCTCACAATTAATTATTTGCTGCTTATTTAATGCGTATTTACAAATACACAGTATATATGCATTAAATACACAGAACATAATGTACGCAGTAATCTGGAAGATCCTCTATGTTCGGACTCCGCACAGAATAATTTCCCCTCATTGAGGCACGTAGTACAACTTTAAAATTATTCAAATCAATCAAATGAGCTTGAATTAGAGGGATAAATAGATTATATGATTACTAACATGGTTATGAAAAGCTAAGATTCTTCTAATTTCAAATTAAGGTTTCATTTGGAATAGCTTTCTTACTATTTTTTAAAGTAGGTTTTCAATATAAAAATATTTTAAAAAATTTGTATTGAAAAACTATTTTAGTAAACAGTAAGAAAGTTGTCTCAAACGAAGTCTAACTCATTCATATAAGTGATTATTGTGATGCAATTCCTATGAGAGATGACTATGGCATAAACCTTGCAAGTGATGATAATAGTGTAGCTTTTATAAGGATGGTTATTGTGAAGGTTCAATAAGTGATATTTATAGTAGCATAAAAAATGTTGATAGATTAGTAGGGATGCAAGCGAATCAAACGTTCAACGAGTTACTCGTTGCTCGGTTCAATTAAAGCTCATTTGTAATCGTTTAACTAACTCAACAAATAAATTTGAAAACATTTTTAATACTCGATCATTAAAAAAATAAACTTAAACCTAATGTGTTCGGTTCATTTATGTTCAAGAATAACATCATTTAAAGCTCGTGAACAAGCTCGACATTAAGCTTGATTCGTGTTCGATTTAGAACTCGTGAATAAGCTCTATAAATATATTCATATAGATTAATCATATTTTTCATTTTAAGTAGACAACTGCTTTTATTATAAAATTTATTTAATTTTATTTTATGCATTCAACAGAATTAATTGGTTAATAAACACAAGACATTTCACATTTGACAATGTTTGCTAGATTGTTTGTTTAAGATGTTCATGAGCAAATATAAAATGAACCATATATCGTTTGTTCGTGAACAACTCATTTGGTAGCTTGAAAATACTAGTTATATATTTATTCATGATCTTGCTCATTTGATAGCTCAAGAATGTTCATTAGAATTGTTCATGAACGTGCTTGTTTGATAGTGTAAAAAAATTTGCTAAACGTTCACGAACATAGCTCGTTAATACTTGTTTGTTTAAAGCTCGATAAGCACTAAATGAACCAAGTATAAACCAAACATGAACAACATTAATTTAAACTAACCAAACATGAACACAAGCAATAAGGCTTGAATCAAACACGAACCAAGCTTGAACAATCTAATAATAAACAAACTCAAACATGAACACTCACATACTCGACTTGGTTCGGTTCGTTTGCATCCCTAAGATTAGCATATGCAATGTAGGTAATGGATATGGCGTAGATTGCCATGCTCCTATCGGAATGGAACTTCTGCATTGAGCAAAGCACAATGAGTTTGAGAGGGACAAAAAATGAGAATCTTTATTCAATCTTTCAATATCAATAGATTCATATCATTCATAAAAAGTTCCCTCAAATACATTTGTATGCAAACATCAAGCCTCTTATCTACCATAAAATAGTAGTTATGGAATAAAATAAACTAAATCTTTCATTAATATTATTATCATTTACATCTACAAGAATCACATGCATAATCTTTATCATTTATCCATGTATAACATCAACATCATACATGTAATCACGATTAAAAAAAGAGAACATGTACGGCATAAATTTCAACGTGTGCCAAATCATTCTCTATGCATTAGCCTCATTGCCCTTCCCATAAATTAATAGCACAGGTACAAATATAAAGTTAGTATAATGTCAGTATCTTACAAAAATTTAGAGATTATATTTCACATAAAAGAAAATAATATGCATGTTTATATTTTATAATTATAAATATAATTATGAATCATATTGATGAACCACATCATGTAGTGTTGTAGTGTAAGTACATGTATTATGCATAACCATCCAAATCAATGTATGTCTACATTTATGAAGCTTGAATAGCGGTTTATGTTAGTTTATGTATCATGATGAATTAATGTATATTTCAAGTCATGTTTAGTTGTAAACATGTCAATCATTTAGAACATATAAAGAGATGTGTTAGTATGAATCAATGCATCAATATCGTATTAGTTATTTTAATTATAGAGCAATAATTGGCTTTAACATTTATTCATTGGTCATTTATTAATATCATATAATTTCATATACTTCATTCAAGCATATCTACTGATAATCATATCTAGTTACTCATATTTTTCATTATGCCTCCATTTAGGCATAAGAGGCAACATACGCACTTGTTATAAAATCAATCAACCAACAAGCATTCATTTCGGCCAATATTTCAATCCAATCTACATATTCAATTGTATTTATATGTCCTAGATAACATGATGACATATCAAATAGATCACATGGCACATCATTGGATAATAACTAGTTCATGAATATGGATCTATAAGGTTATATAAACATAATGAAGTCATTTTTACCACATGATATTTAATGTATGGGGTATACACAAAATTACATTAGATCGTATCCACACATGTAAAATGCTTAGGATAGCACATAGGGAATAACAACTAGTTAAAATGACACAAAAATGTACAAGAATGCAAAATCTAGAAAATAGCAATTCACATTGAAGTATATCAATAAATTATAAGTTTTCAATTCACTAAAAATCATATGAAAAAATATAAGAAAACAAATGAAAAATAAAATCATTAAATTATAAGTGGGAAGAATAGTAATCCTATCTTAACAAAACATACTCCTCCGATCATGTGCTGCTTTCAATCTTTCTCTAATGATTTTAACATTCTTAATTGTACCATCAGCTAGCTTTAATCCAATCAATCCCCATTTATCACGATTCAATATGATTGTGGCAATATTTTGCAACTTCTATGATATAGTGCCTTATGGTGCATATCAATATTATGCCATAAATGATTGTTGGGGGTAAATTAAATGAAAAGCCTACGATCTTCTCAATAAATTCCAAAGTTAAGAACACACAACTTCTTCAAATAATTTAACATTTGTATAACCCTCTCAAATGATCCAACCATCTACATTTAAAATGTTGCGCTTAAATTCAATCAATAACCAATATTTCATTTACACTACTTCAAAACCTATAGGTAAATATGACATTACCATTCAACACAATAAAGATGGGTACTACATAAAGCCCCATAACGGTGGGTGCCATTTTATCCCTCACAAATAGTTACATTAATCAATAATAACACCTAATATATTGTGTTCTTATCTCGATTTAAGAAAATCATCATTAAATCTATAATAATATTTTGTCACTTATATTGAAAAATTGGTAATGGACAAGGGCAAAGAAGAATCAAAACACTAAATTGGTAATGCACTTGTATTTATGCCCTTTATTACTCCCAATATTTCACCTACCACTTGTTTAAGACAGGTGCATAGCATAATCAAAACATAATAGAATTTTCAGTACATAACTAATTTAGTTCCATATTAGAATAATTACATATTATTTTCACCTTGGGCCCAAGCATATAGTTTCAGAATGTCTTTCTTTGTAATTCAGAAACTCTAAAATATCATGAAAAACACAATATTGCAATGCCATGTGCAATTAAAGTTTTTTAAAGTAAGTAGTAACATATACCAACTTGTGCAGAGAACCCTCATATTTTAGTTGTCAACTCAAAGTACTAAAAAATTTATCAATTTTACAGAAACTGTGTAAAATACTAAATTAACATACTTCATCTATTGCATTTCAGATAGGCTTCCAATTTTCAAAATAAATAAAAATTCATATAGAACAAGCCAACCGATAAAATTTTGTATTCTAATAGTCTAATTATCCAGAACAGAGAGTAAAATAACATATAAAAAGTTACACGGTGAAACATTTTTTAAAACTTAAGAAAAATATTTTTAAAATCATATATTTCATTATATACCTTGGAATTGAAATAAAAAATAAGGTATGGGTGGCCTATCTTGAGCCCTACAATTTTCCTAACTAGTCGGACAGACAAAATTGGATTTCATACTCCATATTCTCTCTTTCTCCTTTTTTTTTCTTCATCCTCTCCTTTCTTCCCTGACAAGAAGCTAGTGACTTTAAAAAGTTATTATTCAAAAAATATTTATTCGATCAAACGCCGTAGTGCTACCACTTCCAATGCCGCAACCCCACCAACAGAACTCTCAAACTCTCCCAAACTTCCTAACTCCATCCTCAACACCATTGCAACACCACCAGGCCGCCACATTTCCCAAATCCCAATTTTTTCTCATTTTCTTGAGAATATTGCTTCGTTTGGGATGGCTTTCTTCCTGCTTCTTAAAGCAGCTTTTTAGTACAAAATTTAAATTTTTTGTACTAGATAGCCGCTTTAAGAAGCAGAAAGAAATCCGTCCCAAACGAAGCCTATATCTCTGCAATGCTCGCACATAAAATTTTCAACTTCTAATTTTCTGCTTACTAATCCCACATTTTCTAAATCTTCTATACACCATTCAACTAAATCATAATCACAATTATTAACTTAGTTAAAATTATAATTAGGAGCATATACTTACCTAAATTTCAGACGATGAATATTACAGTATGCCTCAACACTCCCAAGAAAAATAATATAACATGCACAATAAGACTACTGCAATTATGCAAAATTTCCCTTCTCAATCACAGAAAGTGGGAGCCTATAAGCAACATCCAAGTATTATAATCCCATTATCATTATTTTTGACTTTTTTTTCCTCTTTCCTGACTTGTCTTGATCAGTTAGCTTTATGAATTATTCTCCAATCTTTGTTTCTTTTGGATCCTCTCTTATAAGTTGGGTTACTAATCTGTTAATCTAACTATAATTCTAACATCTCCAATTCATAAATTAATGCACACTCGTTAATGATAATCCATGTAGCTACTGTAGTAGACTCCTCAATGTTTAAAAATTACTCCTTTTATTTAAGGGATTTCACATAATATGTATCAACCAATAAAAAAAAAATCTACTTTTAAATTCATATAAGGACATCTCCAACCGAACTGCAATCGCTTGAATGGCGACCCTGGCCAGCTCCAGCCGAACTGCAAATTTCCCGCTATTTGGCTGCGGGTGAAAAGTGGGATGCCAATAATATTGGCGTTGCACTGTTCATCTCCGCCATTTTTACCTCTCTACCGAACTTGGCGGGGGAAAGAAGAGATGACCGTACATGCAAAAATGTTAAAAGTGGAGTTCGATTGCAGATGAATCGCGGTATTTTGTAGTTTCACGACATTTTTGAGTGAAAATGAGATTTTCGATTGGAGATGCTCTAATGAGTTTGTCAACTCATTAAGAAATATATCAGTAAACTCACACACTACTAGAACTTCTTTATTTGTTTACAATTACATGTTATATGGTAAACATATCTTCCTAATGATTATTGGAACTATAAAATTAACTCACATGGATCAAGACAAGTGTGACAGAGCTCAGAATAGAAATTTCAAGATTATTTTAAGGTTTATTTTATCTTAAAAGCCTTTTAGTTACTTCTTTCATATATTAAAATAAATCCGTAAAAAACTTAATATGCTAAAATTAAATTAATATTATTTAAATTTATGCCAAAAATCATTTTTATTCTCTAAATATTATTCAAATTTAGTGTGCATTTTTTTTTTTTTGCATAAATTGGAATTATGCATAAACTTCTTTTAAATTTTGTGTGTTAAATGTGTTTGCTTTAATTTATACATTATGAGTTTTATTAGGGTTGTCAAAAGCGGGTTTCGGGTTGGGTTCGAGAAGAATCCGAATCTGACCTGACACTTTTTAACCCGCAAATGGGTCGATTTTTCAGACCCGAAATTGATCCACTTCGGATCCAGATTAACACGAGGCTGACCCACTTCTTTTATGTTTTATTAAAATATTTTTTATTTAAATCGATTTATTTAACCCTAAACTGAATTAAAATAAGGTATACTTTAATCAATTAAAAAAAAACTTTAATCATTTTAAAATAAATCAAGCTTAATTCAATTTGGGCAAGATGATTTATTATTTTTTTGAAAATGACACTTACTTTTTTCATAACAAAAATTCTAAAGCCCTCATAAATCAATTAAAAAAGGGTCAAACCGGGTTAATCTCGGGTTTCCGAGTCAACCTGAACTAGACCCAATTTTAAAAATGGGTTGAAATCCCTAACCCGAATCCGAAATTTTCGAGTCGGATTTTCGGGTCGTGTGAAATATTTAATTTTAGCAAAATTTTGATTGATATATTTCCTAAATCAAATATCATATTATATTATTGATTAATATATATATATATATATATATGATA
This sequence comes from Dendrobium officinale, assembly GCA_019514585.1. Taxonomy (NCBI): domain Eukaryota; kingdom Viridiplantae; phylum Streptophyta; class Magnoliopsida; order Asparagales; family Orchidaceae; genus Dendrobium; species Dendrobium officinale. Next base: position 15,780,357 of record CM033683.1, read on the forward strand.
CGTCATGCGAAAATTAACTTGATCGGGCACGAATCTCGAGGCAAAAATCAAGTTGGAAACTTCAAAAATTAAATCTGGAAGCACCTGAACTCCGATTTCAGCGAGCTTACAGTCAAACTGAGCGTCTCGGAAATACGAATCCAACGAAACCAAATTCGACCCAATCCGAGTCCAAATGGGTCCAAATCATGGATCCGAAGCGCTGTTGGAAGGTTCAAACCACTATTTGAATTACCAAACGGACTCCGATTTTGACGAGCTTATACTCGAATCGAAGGGCTCGACGAGACGAATCCAACGAGCCCAATATCTTAGAATTCCAACATCACTAAGGCCTTCAAATGTCCAATGAACGGTGCATGATCGTAGGATTCAATATCGGCCGTCCATTGGACCACTCCCTATTCGCCCCTGATCTCATGCCTATTTACGGGCCATGCCACTCCAGAAAATCTATAAATAGAGCCCTCATTTCTCATAAGAGGGGGGGATCCAAGCAAGAGAGAGAAGAATAGAAGAGAATGAAGATTTCCTCCTCGACAGCCGCCGGACCACCGCCGGACCACAGTAGAACCTCGCCGGACCACCGCCGGACCACCGCAGGAATCTCGTCGGACCACCGCCGGACCACCGCAGGAACCTCGCCGGACCACCACCTTAAGGCCCGACGTTCATCCCCGGCGTCCTGCCAAAGACCCGACGTCTTGTTCAAGGCCCGACACTCAGTCCCTACATCCTGCCAAAGACCCGACGTCTTGTTCAAGGCCTGACACTCAGTCTCTACTTCCTGCCAAAGACCCGACGTCTTGTTCAAGGCCCGACGTTAAGTCCCGACGTCCTGCTGAAGACCCGACGTCCTGCTGAAGACCTGACGTCCTGCTTAAGACCCGACGTCCTACTCAAGGCCAGACCATCAACATCCGATCTTCCAAGTGACACTGGGACTAACACCTGACTCCTTATCTCCTACCGCCTACGGTCCTTCTGACCACTGTCGCCTACTACGGTCCGTCCGACCTCCATCACCAGACAACGGTCTTTCTGACCACGGTCTCTTGCCGACTACGGTCGCCGGCCGACTATGGTCTCATGCCGACTACGGTCTCCAGCCGACTACGGTCTCCTACCGACTACGGTCTCCGACCGACTACGGTCTCCGGCCGACTACGGTCGCCGGTCGACTACGGTCTCCGGCCGACTACGGTCTCTGACAGACTACAGTCTCCTGCCGACTACGGTCTCCGACTGACTACGGTCTCTGGCCGACTACGGTCTTCTGCCGACTACGGTCTCCGGCCGACTACGGTCTCCTGCCGACTACGGTCTCCTGCCGACTACAGTTCTTCAGGCCTTTGTCGCCTACTATGGTCCTTCCGACCTCTATCAACAGACAACGGTCTTTCTGACCCAGGTCTCCTGCCGACCACGGTCCTTCAGGCCAAACAAACCTGTATATGTAACTCTTACCATGTAATGCAATCTATATGATGTACATTTGCTACATCAATCCAAGGCCTTCTCCCAAGGAAGGGCCTCATTTGTAATCGACTACAAATACTAGTGGATTCATTCAAACTGGGCCAGGCCCCGTGGTTTTTCCCCCTTTTTCAGGGGTTTTCCACGTAAAAACTTTAGTGCCTCTTATGAACGCTACACCCTCTCACTTATCTGATTGTGTGCTGGATCTTCGTACAACGCTAAGACGTTAAACCATATATTTCTCTACCGCCGCGAATATTCCAGGACGCAACAGTTTGGCGCCGTCTGTGGGAACCTGGTTCCCAACTGGGGGGCAATTTTGGCTCCAACCTCAAAAGGTTATTCGACTGCTATTGATGCGTTAATTTCATGGAATCAGATCCAGACTGGGGGGCAACCTTAACTTCAATTTTAGTCAAGAAGATCCCTCCAAGACTTCTAAAGCAAAGATAATATTTAAGGAAACTCTCGGTAAATACATGGAAGCTTCCGATAAAATTCAAACCATGTACAGTTCCTTACTGGACTTCTACTCCTTGGGCAAGGTCTTGATCTCAACCTCAAAAAGGCAGTAATGGTCTAAAGATAGACCCTTCTTAACCTTTGATTCGGGATACACGTGGCATACGCCCTCTCCCGATCAAGGCAAAATCGATCCCAGGGGGATCCGATTCGACCTCTTCCACACAGGTTAACGTCGTCAAGCAAAGGCTCCGACATACAACCTCGGATAGGTCTTACATCCTTGGTGGATTCTCTCGACCTCTTCCACACAGGTTAACGTCGTCGAGCAAGGGCTCCGGCATACAACCTCGGAAAGGTCTCAAATCCTTAGTGGATTCTCCCGACCTCTTCCACACAGGTTAACGTCGTCGAGCAAAGGCTCCGACATACAACCTCGGATAGGTCTTACATCCTTGGTGGATTCTCCCGACCTCTTCCACACAGGTTAACGTCGTCGAGCAAGGGCTCCGGCATACAACCTCAGAAAGGTCTCAAATCCTTAGTGGATTCTCCCGACCTCTTCCACACAGGTTAACGTCGTCGAGCAAAAGCTCCGACATACAACCTCGGATAGGTCTTACATCCTTGGTGGATTCTCCCGGCCTCTTCCACACAGGTTAACGTCGTCGAGCAGGGCTCCGGCATACAACCTCGGAAAGGTCTCACATCATTAATGGATTCTCCCAACCTCTTCCACACAGGTTAACGTCGTCGAGCAAGGGCTCCGGCATACAACCTCGGAAAGGTCTCAAATCCTTAGTGGATTCTCCCGACCTCTTCCACACAGGTTAACGACGTCGAGCAAAATCTCTGACATACAACCTCGGATAGGTCTTACATCCTTGGTGGATTCTCCCGGCCTCTTCCACGCAGGTTAACGTCATCGAGCAGGGCTCCGGCATACAACCTCGGAAAGGTCTCACATCCTTAGTGGATTTTCCCGGCCTCTTCCACACAGGTTAACGTCGTCGAGCAGGGCTCCGGCATACAACCTCGGAAAGGTCTCACATCCTTAATGGATTCTCCCGGCCTCTTCCACACAGGTTAACGTCGTCGAGCAGGGCTCCGGCATACAACCTCGGAAAGGTCTCACATCCTTAGTGGATTCTCCCGACCTCTTCCACACAGGTTAACGTCGTCGAGCAGGGCTCCGACTTACAACCTCGGAAAAGTCTCACGTCCTTGGTTAACGTCGCTAGAATGTCGTCAATAGACTTCTATCTGACTTCTCTATAATGTTAAAATTCTTCCCGATTTTGAAATTCCTCATGCGCTAAACTTTTGCCTTGCAGGACTTTCGACGGACTAATACACGACGCCGAAATTCTTCCTGTCATCGGACTAATACCCGTCGTCGGACTTCTGCTCGTCGACAAACTTTTGTCGGTCTTCTACCCGACAATACTTCTACCCGACGTCGGACTTCTGCTCGTCAGCGGACTTCTACTCGACGTCGGACTTCTGCTCATTAACGGACTTCTACTCGTCGACGAACTTTCATCGGACTTCTGCCCGAGGCCGTACTTCTACACGACGTCGGACTTCACCTTGTCGTCGAACTTCTGCTCGTCAGCGGACTTCTACTCGTCGTCAGACTTCTGCCCGTCAATGAACTTTCATCGGACTTCTACCCGAGGCCATACTTTTACACGACGTCGGACTTCTCCTTGTCGTCGAACTTCTGCTCATCAGCGGATTTCTACTCGTCGTTGGACTTCTGCCCGTCGACAAACTTTCATCGGTCTTCTGCCCAAGGCCGAACTTCTACATTACGTCGGACTTCTCCCTGTCGTCGGACTTCTACCAGTTAATAGACTTTCGTCGGTCTTCTACCCGACACTGTATGACTACCCGATGTTGAATTCATGCCTGTCATCATACTTCTCCCCGATGCTGGAAGTTTGCCTGTCATTCCAACCTCTCTGAGCTCTCTCCTTACAACGGTCTATCCGACCTCCATTGCCAACCACCAAACATCGGAACTCCACAAGATCTCTCGAAGAAAAGAGGGATAAGGGGAAATCTTCGGACTTCCTTGCCAAGAGAGGGGCCTCGAAAAATTGAGGGAATGCCTCAATAGAAAGGACAGAGGGAGAAGAGAAGAAGGGGAAATCTCCGGACTTCCTTGCCAAGAGAGGGGCCTCAAAAAATCGAGGGAAGGCCTCAATAGTAAGGACAGTGGGAGAAGAGAAGGAGGGGAAATCTCCGGACTTCCTTGCCAAGAGAGGGGCCTCGAAAAATCGAGGGAAGGCCTCAATAGTAAGGACAGTGGGAGAAGAGGAGGGGAAATCTCCGGACTTCCTTGCCAAGAGAGGGGCCTCGAAAAATCGAGGGAAGGCCTCAATAGAAAGGACAGAGGGAGAAGAGAAGGAAGGGGAAATCTCCGGACTTCCTTGCCAAGAGAGGGGCCTCGAAAAATCGAGGGAAGGCCTCAATGGAAAGGACAGAGGGAGAAGAGAAGGAGAGGGGAAATCTCCGGACTTCCTTGCAAAGAGAGGGGGCCTCGAAAAATCGAGGGAAGGCCTCAATAGAAAGGACAGAGGGAGAAGAGAAGGAGGGGAAATCTCCGGACTTCCTTGCCAAGAGAGGGGCCTCGAAAAAATCGAGGGAAGACCTCAATAGAAAGGACAGAGGGAGAAGAGAAGAAAGAAGAGAGAAAGAAGAAGAGGAGAAAAGAGAAGAAGAAGAAAAGGAGAAAGACAATTTTTCTAAAGGATTCAGGGGCCTATTTATAGGTTTTTGGAGAGAAGGGGGGAAGTTTCTAGAGTTTTCTAGAAGTTTCAAAAAATTTGAATTTTTCTGAATTTTTCAGAATTTTTTCGGAATTTTTTGGATTTTTTTGGAATTTTTTCGGATTTTTCTGGATTTTTTTAATGAACATGGGGCCCACAAAAAAAAAAAAAAAATTAACCGCCTCACAAGGGGCGCCTCACGCGCCCCTCCAGCCCGCGCTGACGCGCGGGCTCTCGTCGGCGGCGCCGCCGCCAGCAGTCGGCCGGTTTGGCCGCCAACGCATGTCCGGGCCCGATTTTCGGCCCGGACGGTCCGATTCGGACATTTTTGGGATCTCCGGACACGTTTTTCGACGTTCCGGACTCGATTTTGACACTTTCGGAGCTCAATGGGGCCTCTAGGATCAAGTTCGAGCAAGCCATTAATTTTTGGAACTCAATTTTTTGCGATTCGGCCAATGTAAATTTCGGAACAAGTATTTTCGGATTCCTAGAGCTTCGACGTCCGAAAATAGGGGGGCAACTGATACGTCATGCGAAAATTAACTTGATCGGGCACGAATCTCGAGGCAAAAATCAAGTTGGAAACTTCAAAAATTAAATCTGGAAGCACCTGAACTCCGATTTTAGCGAGCTTACAGTCAAACTGAGCGTCTCGGAAATACGAATCCAACGAAACCAAATTCGACCCAATCCGAGTCCAAATGGGTCCAAATCATGGATCCGAAGCACTGTTAGAAGGTTCAAACCACTATTTTAATTACCAAACGGACTCCGATTTTGACGAGCTTATACTCGAATCGAAGGGCTCGACGAGACGAATCCAACGAACCCAAGATCACGGAATTCCGACATCACTAAGGCCTTCAAATGTCCAATGAACGGTGCATAATCGTAGGATTCAATATCGGCCGTCCATTGGACCACTCCCTATTCGCCCCTGATCTCATGCCTATTTACGGGCCATGCCACTCCAGAAAATCTATAAATAGAGCCCTCATTTCTCATAAGAGGGGGGGATCCAAGCAAGAGAGAGAAGAAGAGAAGAGAAGGAAGGAGTTCCTCCTCGACAGCCGCCGGACCACCGCCGGACCACAGCAGAACCTCGCCGGACCACCGCCGGACCACCGCAGGAATCTCGTCGGACCACCGCAGGAACCTCGCCGGACCACCGCAAAACCTCGCCGGACCACCACCTTAAGGCCCGACGTTCATCCCCGGCGTCCTGTCAAAGACCCGACGTCTTGTTCAAGGCCCGACACTCAGTCCCTACATCCTGCCAAAGACCCGACGTCTTGTTCAAGGCCTGACACTCAGTCTCTACTTCCTGCCAAAGACCCGACGTCTTGTTCAAGGCCCGACGTTAAGTCCCGACGTCCTGCTGAAGACCCGACGTCCTGCTGAAGACCTGACGTCCTGCTTAAGACCCGACGTCCTACTCAAGGCCAGACCATCAACATCCGATCTTCCAAGTGACACTGGGACTAACACCTGACTCCTTATCTCCTACCTCCTACGGTCCTTCTGACCACTGTCGCCTACTACGGTCCGTCCGACCTCCATCACCAGACAACGGTCTTTCTGACCACGGTCTCTTGCCGACTATGGTCGCCGGCCGACTATGGTCTCATGCAGACTACGGTCTCCAGCCGACTACAGTCTCCTACCGACTACGGTCTCCGGCCGACTACGGTCTCCGGCCGACTACGGTCTCCGGCCGACTACGGTCGCCGGTCGACTACGGTCTCCGGCCGACTACGGTCTCCGGCTGACTACAGTCTCCTGCCGACTACGGTCTCCGGCTGACTACGGTCTCTGGCCGACTACGGTCTCCTGCCGACTACGGTCTCCGGCCGACTACGGTCTCCTGCCGACTACGGTCTCCTGCCGACTACAGTTCTTCAGGCCTTTGTCGCCTACTATGGTCCTTCCGACCTCTATCAACAGACAACGGTCTTTCTGACCCAGGTCTCCTGCCGACCACGGTCCTTCAGGCCAAACAAACCTGTATATGTAACTCTTACCATGTAATGCAATCTATATGATGTACATTTGCTACATCAATCCAAGGCCTTCTCCCAAGGAAGGGCCTCATTTGTAATCGACTACAAATACTAGTGGATTCATTCAAACTGGGCCAGGCCCCGTGGTTTTTCCCCCTTTTTCAGGGGTTTTCCACGTAAAAACTTTGGTGTCTCTTATGAACGCTACACCCTCTCACTTATCTGATTGTGTGCTGGATCTTCGTACAACGCTAAGACGTTAAACCATATATTTCTCTACCGCCGCGAATATTCCAGGACGCAATAATATATATATATATATATATATTACTTACCCTAATTTTGTCATGTAAACAAAATTTTAGGAACTATTTAATTTGAAAAAAAAAGTAAGGAAAATGAAATAAAATAAATGAAAAAAATACATCAATGCCCATCACAAATAACCAAAATTAATTTAAGATTTTTTTTCTTCCACTCAAATCCATAGCATCTAAATAAAGCCTCAATCTTTTGTTATTGCGACCAAGATTTTCAAACCAAATTAATTTTCTATTTTATCTGTTCCACTAAATCTAAAAGGAAAAGGTCAAAATCCAACAACCTTGACTCTCTCCCAACCAATAACCCCTACAAGCTTCCATTTTAAGGAAAAAAAAAATCCAAAAATAGCAACAACTAATCACCATAAATTCCTCCCTTCATTCACCCATTGAGACAAAGAGAAACTCAAACCAGAGAGAATAGAATTGCTAGAAAGAAGAAGAAGATGAAGAACATGGATGTGGCTAATTTCTTCAGATCAAACATCCTCGCGGTGCTATTTGTGACTGTATATGGACTAATGAAGTTCATTGATCGGGATGATGTACCTAATGATGAGTCTCCGCGTAAATGTAAGGCCATAAAACATTTTCATCTTTTAAGAATTAGGAGGGTCTTTAGGGGCTGTTTGGTAGCAGGAATTAGGCCGGATTTGAGGCGGCTTTGAGCAAAATCCAGCCAAATGGCCTAAAATGCAAAGCCAGATCTCACGGCAAATGAAGGCCGTCATATACCAAAAAACTTCATCTTTTCGTGCTAAATCCTGGATTTTTGAAATCTTGTATTTTGCCAAATTTACGAAATCCAACGGCTTGCGAGGAGTCTGCTCGTTAAATCCACTATATAGCCAAACAATTACATGAGATTTAACAAGATTTACTATGAATGATACCAACCAGTTTTAAGGATTTAGGCCCCTTAGGATTTATGAAATCCGGATTTAGAGTATTTATGAAATCCTACTTAAATCAAATCTTGAGTACTACCAAATAGCCCCTTAAAGTGTTTTCGGGAGGATTAAAAAGCCTAAGGGTGTTTGGCTTTGTCGTCCTATTTTTATTATGGCAAGTGCTTCTGCAATTTAATCACATCCCATTCTATTTTTTGCTTAACAATTATGATTTTTTTTTTCTTTGGGGTGTAAACGAGTTAGACCAACTGGTGAGCTGGCTCAGAAGCGGAGCTCGATGAGTTAATGTGTCAAACTTGAACCAGTTATGACTCGACTCGATAACTTGTGAGCTGGCTCATTCAAATAACATTAATATATGATACATTTAAAATAGTTTAATATTTAGAATTTTAAGTATAAAATTGTTAAAAATATGTAAAAAATATATCTTACTTTCTTATATGTACTGCTTCTTTATTTTATTTTCCTTATAATTTCTCATTATTTTTACCATTTTATTATAATAATTATTCGGATCAAAATCATTTTCTCCTTTAATGATAAACGAACCGGCTCTTCTGCCAGCTCAAAGTCTTAGAATCGAGCTTGAGCTAGAACTGGATTGATTATTCAAGCTCAAGTTTATGTTGAGGGTGAGTAAAACTCGGCTCGGCTTATTTCCACCTTTTTTTCTTTACTTGGGTGCATCATATAAAGATAATTAAATTAAGGCTTCGTTTGGTACGGCTTTTTTATTGCTTCTTAAAATAACTTCTTAGGTTAAAAATTAAATTTTTATACTAGAAAGATATTTTAAAAAACTAAAAGAAAAGCCGTCCCAAACGAAGCCTAAAGTCACAATAAACATAGTCTTGTTTCAATGCTAAATTTGCGATATATAGGTTTGTAACATTTCTCTTTTTTTAATTGATTAAGCATTTATGAAGCTGCATAACTATTCTTTTCGAAGATGGATGAGGCAAGTACGGACGGAAGGCAGGACAGAATCGGAGCTGCCAGATTTTTTCTATGATGACGACGACGATGATTTTCATTATTTTTAAATGCATTTCTTTGCTTGAAGTTGTGACAAAATTAATGTGAACCTTTTTATCATTTTATTCATTTAGTTTATATTTATTTGCTTTGTTATACTTGATAGTTGATGAGGAATTTGATTGTAATTCTTCCTCTTTGTTTTTTTTGTTTTTTGTTTTATAGGAGCATATGAAATTGATTGTAAACTAAGATGTTATGTGCTATAAAATTTGAGTAGATAGAGTGCGTGTTTTATGTCTCAACACTGTATACAAATTCATCACGTATAAAAAAATTGTTAGACTAATTTTTTTTAACGTGAAAAATCCAAAAGTGAAAAGAACTACCCTGGCCAAGTTTTAAAATTTTACTATAGTAGGTGATACGATAGTCCTCCATTCATCACAGATGAAGAAGATGCGGTTATTTGAGATCAAATTTCTAATTTTCTCTATAGGAGATTACAAAAATTAAATGTTTATAAATGATTACTTAACACTCAACAGCAGAGTTTGATTTCCTCTTTAGGGATTACTGAAGTCTTACATTCATAGAAAAAAGCCTAATACCAAGCAACATAGTTAAATCTTTTGTCAAGAGTCTTAAAATGATGGTGGTGATTACTGGTGGTGGTCATTAACGATGATTTTGGATGATGATTGCCACCATAATCCCTAGACTACTGACAAGATCTAGCCCTATAGTTGGGAATTAGCTATCCATTTATGGAAATCAAATTTCTATAATCCCTATAAGGGAAATTAAGCCTATTATTTGGTGTTAATTGTTCATTTGTGGATACTTAATTTCTGTAATCCTTCAAACAAAAAATTGATTATTTCTCTTAAATAACTCTATCTTTTTCAATTGTGAGGAATGGATGATTTTTGTATCATTTACTATGTAGTGGATTTTTTCAAATAGGACATACCCTACGATTTTTTTCTCTTTTCGAGTTTTTCATGTAATTTTTTTTTTTTCGTTTTTTAACTTTTATCTATATGTGCTGGATTTTTATATAACATTAAGACGTAAAACATATATTATACTGACTCAATTTTTAAAGCAAATAATAGTTTCGTGTCATCTATGGAAAATATTCTCAATATATTATGTATACTTCTTTAATGATTGATAATTAAGACCTTAATGATGAAGGACAACTAATGAATAAAAATAATGAAGGTGATCCACCCCCACCCCCCCCCCCCCCCACCCGCGCACGTAAATTAGGAGTAATGTCACTCATACAATCTATCCTCATGTTGTAATTCTTTCTCCACCATAGTCGTATCTGTAACACATCCTTCTAGTATTATTTGACCCGTTCTTTATCCTCCATAATTCATGGAGGATTTAAATTAAAATCACTTTGTTGAACCTTCTCGTGATGTTATAAGAGATAGTGTTATGAAATTTGAGAGAAAGTAATCAACTTACTTCCTACCCCAAGTTTCAAGAGTTTTCATCTTTAATAAATAAAATTCTTTAACTTTAATAAATACAATTCTTTAACATCCTATTTTAGTGAGATTCAAACTATCGACTATTGATCCATATGATGAATATTCTAATCTCCATAAACATATTGATTATTTTAGGATCATCATGCATATCTAATAAGCTTAAACTTGATTTAGATATTTAATCATACATAAATATTTAAAATCCATTTTTTAAAACATATATTTGAAGAGACAAATATTATATATTATTATAAATATTTATGTTTTTATATATTTTGTATTATAAATACTTAAATACAAAAAGAGATGGATAAATTTTGTATTTTAAATATTCATGTGTAATTATTATCATATATTATTAATTTATGACTTAAGTAATACATTAACAATTTTTTTGTTATTTTATAAAATAGAAAATTATGTTAGAAATAAATGAATTAAGCTTATATTTGATTTAGATATTTAATCCATAATTTTTTTTTAATTTAACAAAATACCTTAAAAATAATAAAATAACAAAAAATATTTATTCAGAGGCCTAAACTAATACTAAGTGATGTATACATATATTAAACATAAAATTAATTTTAAATTTACATAATCTATCACTTTATGTAAAAAATATATTAATTGATTAATTAATTTATTTCTAACATAATTTTCTAATTTATAAAACAACAACAAAAATTTTTAATTGACCAACAAAATTATTGATGAATTACTTAAATAAAAAATTAATAACATATGATAATAATTATATATAAATATTTAAAATTTAAAATATATCAAACTCATTTTATATTTAAATATTTATAATCCAAAATATACAAAAACATAAATATTTATAATAATATCTAATATTTATCTCTTCAAATCTCTGTTAAAAAAAGGATTTAAAATATTTATGTATAATTATTATTGTAATTTCTGATGTTTAAATAAAAAAATAAACAATATTAAATTTTTTTATTTTTTTATTTTATATTTTATGGTGTCTCTATTAATTAAAGATAATAAAGTAATTCTTTTTAAAATATAATAGTATTGTGAAACTTAATGGGGAAATGGGAAAATTTTAAGACTAAGCATTATTGTAAATTGTATTAAGAGCTTAAATATGTTTAAAAATTTTTAAAAATAGGCAAAATTGCCCATTAAAGAGGCGACTTATGCTGACTAGGATTAGCTGAGTCAGGTATCCGTTATGTTGAGTACACAGGATGGTAAAATGGTGATATTAATAAGTTGCTCGTTAAACGGGCGACTTACCCCTGATATTAAAAATAAAAAAAAAATTATTTCTGAGCTGTGTTTAAAAATTAAAAAAAAAATTAAATAAGTTGTGCAAAAATATTAAATATCACATAATTCAAATTTTTTTCTAGCATGAACTATGTGATTTTTTCCAATAAAAATTTTTATATAAAAAAATATATTCAGTTTTGAGTTGTGACCTATTTATCTATGCATAAAGAATTGCATGTATTGTATAAAAAAACTCACGTGCATTTACTAGTCAAGTAAAAAGATTCATAAATAACAAGGTACTAATATAAATGAACCATAACATAATCATAACGAAGTAAATAAAATGATCAACTAACGTTGCCTAACATCACCTGCGTGGCCTCTATGGCAATTCATCATTGCCCGAAGTATAATGTTGTGGAGGTCGTCGTGGCCTTTGACATAATATGTATTTTTGCTCCACAGTAACTTCTTCCTTAGCTATGTCATCTGCATGAAGGGAATTTGGTAAAAAATCTTGGCCGAGGTATGCTTTCAAATATGTTGGCACCTAGTTACTTAGGAGGTCCCTAGAGGGACCTTGATTAGGATAAGAAGAGGGTCCAGCATATCCATTGTAATGTTGAGGAGCGTCCTGGGCCATGGAAAATGGTGTATCGATCATACTCACATCTATCATCAAAATATCCTTGATCCTGAATATACAACTGGCTACATAAACCACGGTAAAGCTCTGCAATCGTGTTTGTCTCTCTACTTTTATGTATCATATGTACCATTGAAGTGTTGTCTGAAAGCATGTTCAATACCCATGAAGAAATCTCTCTGAAGTTAAAAGATAAAATTATTATTTATTTCACAAAAAATATCATCTAAGAAATTTACACTATATTCAATTTTAACATACCAAAAGGAGCTCTAAAATATGTCATCAGTCGGCAATACATCCACCCAGTAACAAAACGATCAAATGCCCAAATGAGTATTTGAAACCTATTGACCTATGAGCTTTAAATTCTATATATTGTTTGCACCATTGTAGAGGTAAAAACATCCATGAATAAATTGAGAGTACGGTATGACTCCTCCCAACTACCAAAAACAACCTTAATAGCATTTTGTCGAGCGTCCCAGACCTTCATGCATGAAACTTTAATATCGAACTTAGCTTCCATGCAACTTATATTCTCCCTTGGCTTCAAGTCCATTTGCTTTCTAATGGTGGGTGGTATGTAGAAACTAATAAAATGGGGGTTGCATTGACGGTGGCTATTTTCAAGAATTGGAGTGGCACGGGTATGACGGTACTTTATAGATGAGATTTTCTATATTCCACCTAATCGTTTGCTCTTAGTAGAATGAAGCCTCCATAGGCAAGAGACACCGGGCTATCATACTTTGCACAACAAAACGTAAATTTTATGTGTATTTGAGGCTAAGACCAGCCTTGTAATGCAAATTGAAGATCACTATTTCTTGTGAAATACATACCTTCAATTAATTCATTAGGAATCGTGAATTCATCCTCATCCATCACTATTTTCTGATCCCATTCTTATGTAGTCATACAGATCTCAGCATAGTTATTATTTGCCACCATTGTATCCTCACTATTGATCGATCTAGAGCAGTAATCTTGGATGACATTTCTTATCTCTTCGTTATCATCTGCAACTCCATCATTATCCATTGGTAAAAGATCAGCACCATCATCATCAGAGCACTGCTCGCTATAGCCACTACTCATAGTCTGATAATCGTAATGATCTGAAGGGATTGATTGTGCAGAATGTAGTGGAGGTTCCTGCGTCTGTTGGTTCTTTGTATCACTATATTGAAAATATTATTAATCATTTATTAATTAATAAAAAATTTTATACAGAACTATTAATGATATGTGATATAGGGAACTCACTAATGAAGGAGCTCTTCTATTGCTTCTACCCTTGAAGGATTAGCAATCACATCAATCCTTTCAACTTGGGTTGAAGTTTCATATCTTTGTGAATTTGGAGGTTTAGTATCATCTCCAGTCATATTAATATCTTCGACATAAAGGTATAAAATGAGAAATTCTTTTTCAGCATGGCATAATAAAACTTCACAAATCTCATCATCATCAACATGTGAAGCAACAAACTCATTTCTCACGGGCACTCGATAGACTAAGTTCACAGAAAACTTTGCAGGATCATACTTCAGTGCTCTAATTATCCTTAACTTGAGTTCCTCTAAGTTTATATCTCTCAGCACATGTAAGAGATGATTCCTACCCCCAGAATAACTCGGCACGAATTTGTCATCCACTTGTAACTTATCTCCATTCAGTAACATAAATGTTGCACCACGTCCACTCATTACTAAAGTCGTATGTTCCGCTATGAAATATAAACAAATCACAAAATCTTAATGTACTTCAAATTTAATTTACACTAATTCTGCTCGCTAAAGATAAGTTATAATTACTATAACTAATATTGACATGAGAATATCATAACTAAATACCACAATAATTCAATATATAAAATTTTAATACCCAATAAATTACTTCTAATTAACTCTCTACCAAATAATGACTCCAAATAAAAAAAATATTAAATCATAGCGACAATAATTACATAGAAAAAATATATTCTTTTCAAACTCAAATAAAATCTAACCAAATAATTTATAATTTTTTTTTAATATAAATTATCTATTTCCAAACACATGTAAAACCACACCCAAACTATGCCATGTCACCAATTTGCCACATCATCTTCCACATCCTCATTTGATTCGACATAAATCGCCTTTTAAACAAACGACTTTGACTATTTTTAAATTCTATTAATGGTATGCTTATTCATATTATTATCTCGCTAATTATGTTTACTTTTAAAAATTTCCCTGGGGAAATTAGCGATCACCGCGCTTGTTCCATTGACCGAGTCCGAGACCAAACCTAGTCCTATCACGGCTGTCCAAAAGCTAAGATTTCAATTACAAATCAACGGTGCAAACAGCGCCAGCTCATGAATCTGTGTGAGAACGAAGCCACCCTATGATCATTCACAACACCTTACTATTTAAACCCTTCCGAGCATACGTACTTATCAAATCCTTCGTTTTCACGCTGTTCTCTATCTAGCAAGATCAGTTATTCTAATGGCTCCAAAGGCCGAGAAGAAGCTCGCCGCAGAGAAAAAACCCGCCGCAGAGAAGCCCGCGGAAGAGAAAGAGAAGAAGGCTGGGGTGTCCGAGAAAGCTCCCGCAGGAAAGAAGCCGCGGGCGGAGAAGAGGCTTCCGGCGTCAAAAGAGGTTGGCGCTGCGAGCGACAGGAAGAAGAAGAGGGCCAAGAAGTCAGTCGAGACCTACAAGATCTACATATTCAAGGTGTTGAAGCAGGTTCATCCCGACATAGGCATCTCTAGCAAGGCGATGAGCATCATGAACTCGTTCATTAATGATATATTCGAGAAGCTCGCTCAGGAGTCATCTCGCCTCGCTCGTTATAACAAGAAGCCGACCATCACGTCCAGGGAGATTCAGACTTCGGTTCGGCTTGTTCTGCCTGGGGAGCTAGCTAAGCACGCGGTTTCTGAGGGAACTAAGGCCGTTACTAAGTTCACTAGTTCTTAGATCCGGTTCATCTTCCTCTTTTGTCTTTTTGTTGGTTGTTTTATTTTAGTTAGGGTTAGGTTTAGATTTTGCTTTACTCTTTGGTTTGGGATATGTAATTAGCAGGAAAATTTATGATATGTTCTTGGATTTTAATCAAGAATCCGGTCATCTTTAGATATCAAAATTTGAAAGTCATTTTGAATAATTGATTATGGAGCTGTTAAATTTTTCTGAATGTGATTTGTTTGTGTTATATGAATGTCATGTTATCATATCTGATGAATTTCTTACTTGTGGATGTTGGCCTGTTTAACGATTAATTGATTATAGAGTATTTAATTTGAAAAGTGATTCTTTGTTGTTTAGTGCTATTGTCTTGCTGCTGCGAATTTCTGGAAACGAAAATATAAGTTATTAAATTTTGAGTAAATTAGTGCATATTCATAGTTTGCCTGAAACTGGTTGGAAATCTTGTCGCTTTCTCATTGCAGTTATGTTTTTTTAAGCATATTGTTTTGCATTTCTGAATTGCAGTGCATTCTGGTTGCTTAATGTATTGTGCATTGTTACTCTAGCTTTGAACAGAAGCCATGAAACATTGACTGGCTTTTGGGTATTTGAACAATGTGGTATGTGAGTTTGATAAATTTTTGAGGCTAATACTATCTCCAATCATTTGCTTGATTTAAAATCCAAATTGCATGCCAATTTTTAGTAGGCGATCAGTGCGAGTCCAATATTGACATCGGACTATTCACCTATATATATATAAAAAAAAATCATTGTGAGATTTACTTAAAAAGCATGTGAAAGAGGACAAAAACATCCCAAAGATGGCTACCTTTGCCAAAAGTGAATGAAAGAAGAAAAAATGACGTTTGATTGGAGATGAATGGTTGCATTTTAGAGTGGAGATGCCTAAGGTTTTTGCTACGCTTTAGTTTTTGGCTTGTTTCTTTTTTAATGATTTGGACCAACTAATCTTTTAGAGGAGAAAATAGCAGCTTAGATCTTGCAAAACAATATTTTGTAGATTTAAAATCTTATTGAAAGAAAAATCTTTGGCATTATGAATGACTAAATCTTGGAGTTATAATTTTCCGGCTAGGACTATGGGACATTCATGTAAAGGTAAGAAAACTATATTAACATACATACATTTGATTATTTTAGCTCCTTTGATTTTGTTTTTGTGTGATGAGAGTCTTCACACCAAATATCTCCCCTGGCTTCATATTATAAACTAAATCTTCATCAAAAGGGGGGTAGTCTTCACCTTAGAAATCATGATTGATTGATTTGGTCAATATTTTGACCCTTGTAAATTTGATTGAATTAGATTCTAATTCACTTTATTCAACATGTCTTTAGTTTTTTTTTTTTTAAATGTATGACTCTTTTGTTTGATGTACCTTATTTTGGTTGTTGGGAGCTTTGGTTTACCAATCAAGAGGATTTGAGTTTGAGCGTTGTGTATGTGATGTGTGTGAATTTGCTTTAATTGGCTTAAAGGTACCAAAAAAAAAAAACTCAATGTATTTAAAACACAATCTTTAGATTTTCAAACTCCTAGTTTAATCACCTATGATTATCATGTTTGCTAGCACAGTCTTGCCCAAACTAATGAATCATGATTTGAAAATAAAGTAGGAATTTCAAAATTAAAATTGTTAAATTTACACATCTGTGCATCATCAATTTGAAGTTAATTCTCTTATTTTTATTGGGATTAAATGTCTTTTAAACTATTGGATTCTTAATTTGACCATTTTTAGTTTTTGAGCAGATCTACTCAACCAGTATTTGATATATTGTAGTGTTATCCTAGTTACTTTTATTGTAATGAATATTATTGGATTATAATGGTGCTTGTGAGTTGGAGTGATGCATCCATGATTTATGCAACTAATAATAATAATAATAATGAAGAAAAAATCCATACAAAGGCCTCTAATCTTTGTTCTGCCGCTTCTCCTATCCTCCAACTGCAACCTTATTTTATGTGTGAAATTTGATTGTGTTGATCAATCAGATTGTTCTGTTGCCTTGAACTTCAAGTTTGTTTTTTTTTTTTTAATGTTATTGGGTGTTGGGGCGTGTGGGGTTTACCCCCAGCTTGAATTTTGAGCCCGGGATGGGAGGTTCCCAACCGTGCTCGCCTACCAGCCACCATAAACCTCGATGGGTAATCGATCTTATTGTGATGGGCATTTCAAACTTCAAAAAGCTCCTTACAATTTTATCTTAATTTGCCCTATTCCAAGCTGAATATGCAATTCTATTTCAGTTTAGGGGTAGTAATAATATTAACAATAGTAATATATATGACAATGATATATAATAGATCAGTTAGTTTAGGCATGATTTTAAGGTTTTGTTTGAGACATCTTTCTAACTGTTTTTAAAATAATTTTTTATTACAAAAGTTTCTATTTTGAAAATTTTTTGTACGGAAAAATTTCTTTTGAAAGCAATGAAACCCTCAACTCATATAAAGTAGATTTTGATTGGAGAATATATATTCATGAATTTAGTGGATGACCAAAAGGAGCACAATGTTGATAGTTATAAGCTTCTTTCTTTCTGACTGAAAATATACTTGGAGAGAAAAATTTAGCAAATGATATTGGTGTTGATCTCCGACTACTAATTCAAGAGTATGTCAACTGTGGCATGGAGTTCAATATTATGATGTTGTTATGAGGCAAATTTTTTATGTAGGAATAATATTAATGTGAACTAGTGTTAGCAACTAAATTGTTTTATTTATTTATTTTTTAATATAATGAAAATATGAAGAAGAAAGAGAAAATGAATGGCAATGAAATGATTTAAAAAATGACTCTGCTTGGGTTCAGGTGTTTTGCACAATGCTTCGGTGCTGTGTATCCGAACGCCTAGGCGTTCTCTAGAATCTCTACTAGTGCATCTCGACGTCCTGTACCAGATTACCCCGACACGTCAAAGTTTTCTAGTAGAAATGATAGAGAGCATAGCGCCACAAAATTGCGGGTTTGAGTGCTGCAGCATCATGATGACAGAGGTTTGAGCGTCACAGCGCTTTGAGGTGGACCAATAAGTTTTTTTTTTTTCTTTCAAAGGTTGTGTCCCTTGTGTTATTTACATAACTCTCTTATGTTTTGAGAATGAAAACATTGTAAGCGAAAAGCGAGTGAGGGAGAAGAGTGATTTGTACTTATTTCTCTCACTTTCATAATGGATTTTTTGGTGTGTCTCTCTGGTTTTTTTCCATATTTCAGATTTTTTCATGTTAAATCTTGGTGCCCTTTACATTTCGCTGCTTTTCTATTTTTTCTTGTTTGTTTCGTTGCGTTGTTTTACTTCCATCCCCAACTATGCATGCTATATATGGCTTGAGACAAATAAACACCCATACTCTAATAATTTTTAAATTGAACTAAAATGGAATAGTTCAAGCTTCATCCAATATCAACTAAGTAAACAATATTCTTTAAAATATAAACGTTAAAAAATTGTATTAAATATAAGAAATTTGAGTCAACAAAATTTCACAAGAATTTTCAGAATAATTAATTAATTATAGTTGATTAATCAAATAAAATAAGTTTAATCCATTGAAAAATACTATGATTTATATCAATTTTTTTAAGTAAAGCTCACATCATCGCTAGTTGTCATCTACTTTCTACCCACTTTTAAATGGTGAACTATAATAAAGATATATATATATATATATAACGATCTCGCTCGTTCGCTTCTTCATATGAATCCTTCACACAAAGTCACTGCTCGCACGACCCACGACATGAACCGGTCTAGGCTCCATCGATGGCCAGGTTAACCATTAGATGAGCTTTTAACTCTCAGGTAGGGGTGTAAACGATTCGATCCGAGCTCGAGTCATCCTTGTTTGAGCTTGAGCTTGATTAATTAATCAAGTTCAAGATTTATTTTATGAATTTGAGCCAAACCATAGCACTTTTACTTTGAAGCAAAAAAATGATTGTGATTCAAATAGTTATTAAGTAAATTAAGAAAAAGAATGATAGATTAGAATAAAAATAATAAAGAATTGTTTAATATAAAATGTAAGATACACTTTTTAAACAATATTTTTACAAAAAAATCTTAAATGCTAATATATTTTATGTGTATTTTATATTAATATGTTTTTAATGAGCTGGCTCACAGAGTCAAGGACTGACTCAAACCTAACTCCTTAGCTCATCGAGCTCAGCTCACGATACATTTATGAGTCGAACCTGAGCCGACTCACTTACACCCCTACTTGCAGCCTAAGCTTCCATTCTATAAATCCTTCACCAATTGGCAGATAAATGCCATGCAAATGGCACCAGGACTGCACTGCTTAGAGAACATAGAGTAAAATAGCAGGTTTCATCAGCAATAACAAAGTCTTATGCCCATCATATAATAATATTTTCTGCAATCGTCGTATTTTTAATTTGTTCAGAGTTTTGTCTTCTTCCATTGATCTTATATCTCTTTTAAGGGAGAAGAACCCTAAGGGGGGCTATGCACAACGAGTGTTTGAGGGAGGCCAATGAGCTGCTGTCGAACAATAATCATTAAGGTTTTATTTGGGACGGCTTTCTTACCGCTTATTACAGTAGTTTTATAGAACAAATTATACTAAAAAGCTGCTTTAAAAAGCAGTAAAAAAGCCGTCCCAAACGAATCCTAAAATTTGAATGCCCTCATAAGATCTTCAAATTTGCTGCTCAACCAAGCATTTAAAAGTTCAATTTTCTCTACGATTAGAGAAGATAAGATTATAAAATTGGGAGCATTTGATTGATCTCTTGTTGTTGTTTTTTTTAAACAAAAAATTTTATTAAATAAAAGAAAAGTGGTACAAAGTCAAAGTTACAACATCAAAACAGACAGTCAAAAAGGACCAAGCAAGGCAAAATAAAGGGAAGGGGGGGGGGGGGGGGGGGGGGGGGGGGGGGGGGGGGTGTACTTAGGAATGGAGGCCCGCAGTACCAGCCTAGTAGCCAAGCACGGACCATCCATAGGTAGAAGAAAACGAACACAATCCAACCAATGCCGAGATACCCAGGTTGCCAGTCAGCTAAGCCACAAAGGAGAAGCAGGGGCCTCCTCATCATCGTCCATAACACCATCAAATCCCACGACAAGAGAGCTAAGAGCCAAATTTGAAACCAACCGTTGATGACAGCCAAACATAACCATCCAACAATTTACAATAAGCTGCAACCACAATGCGAACCACCCAAGCACAAAAGGATAAAGCCAAATGCACTACTTCCTTCCTCTCCTTTTAGCTTGCCACCCCTCGCATTATGAGAACCACGACCTACATAGTGAACAACGACTTCCTCCTCACTCACATAAAACTCCTCTTCATCCCCATTAAAAGGAGAAGATAAACAATTCTCTAAAATTAACCAATCTGTTTGAAGCAAAACTGATTTTTTTTTCAAGTCATCGCCACGTAATCATGCATTTCAGGGTTAGACAACATAGAAATAGGACTATTAATAATATTAACATTGCTCACCAAGACTACGCCAGAAGGATTAACCGATTTATCCATATCCAAATTAATCGAAGAGAAAACCACCTGGTCCAAGGGATAATTCCCTAGGGGAGCTAGACGAATCAGATTGCTCAACAACCACACAAGGCTCAACAGTTCTAGTCAAAACGAACGGGTCAAATATATCACCCACATCAGTTAAAACAGGGAAAAAATTAACTTCAAAACTCAAACGACCACCTTCACTAGCACAACCCCGAGAGCCCTGAACAGTAGGCAAGACCCCAGCGAGAACACCCTCAGAAACCTCCACAGATCACCCAAGATTTGCTACAGGTGCACAATCAACAACAAACGCTTCAGGACAATTATTAATATCAACATTAAAAATAGACCAATTAGGACCCATAGGATCCGCAATTTTAAGACCAGATGGCCCAAGGTCATCCAGAACATTGCCCAGAATAGGGGGGGGGGGGGGGGGGGGGGGGCGCTAAACCTAGAAATAGTAATAGGAGAGGCAAGAATTGGGACATTAAAGGGCTTGATCGGGTAATCCATTCACAACATAATCAGCACCAATAATACCCTTCGTAACTACTAAAATAATAAAAGGGTCAGTAGAAGGCTCAGATACACCATTCACAACAAATTCATTATCAACAAGGCGACCATCCCCCAACGAATTAGAAGGAGGAGGCAAGGCAGAGGAATCAATGTTTGGGTGAAGAATTATACAACCATTTTTCGAATGGCCCAAAGCTAAACAGTGCACACAGTACTCAGGAAAATCTCAAAAACCACATATTGAACATACCCAATACTATCCGGGCCAATCCATACTTTGTCCGGGTATTGTTTGGACACATCCAATTCAACTAAAACGCGCATAACATATGGACATGAACCAATAGAGGTAGCATTGTCCATTTTCAAGAGTTTGCCAAAAATCAAACCTTATCCATGAAGAATACGCAGGGCGAATAAATGAGGCTGGAGATTAGGGAAGGAAAGCCAGATGGGGATAACAGGCGATTCAATCTCAACATTCAAAGTAGGCGACCATTTAATCATTTTCATATAGCAATTACTCACAAAATATGATTTATGAGCAAAAACCCTACAATAATCCAAGTCGTTAAAGGGCTTAATCAAAACATTATGCTGGTTCAAAACTATGACGGAAACATCTCCATTAAGCTTAAGCTTGAAAAAAAACTCCCAATTGCATTAAGGGTTGGCCTACAGCTTGGAAATTTTTCAACTAAAGCAAATTCGAACAGAGCAGCCAGTGACGATTTCCGCCTCAAAAATCCACAGTGCAGGAAAACCTCTATGAGAAGAAACCTTAAGTTCGGGAATGACCACGGAAGAAGGCGAAGATCCAGAAAGAGCATCCTTAAACGAAAGAGATGAAGATCCAACCAAAAAACTAGGATCACGAAATCGTGGAGATGCCATAAAAATGAAAACGACGAGAAGAGTATAACAAGGATAAGAAAACTTTCCTAAGCCACTCGAGAAGAAGCACCCAGCACGAAATGCGGGGGAGGAGCGGCCAGAGCGACCGGAAGGGGCGGCTAGGGCGATGCCTTAGCACACCCCAAAGAGCGAGGGCGAGAGCACGACATTTTTGATTGATCTCTTGTTGTTATAGTAGATATTGTGGAAGAAGTTGTGTGATGATGCATGACAGCCAGATGACAACAATGGTTGATTGTGATGGTTGGCGTCGAACATTCGATAGAGCTCTTAAGTTCTTTGGATATCCAATCTCTCTTAAATCTCATATGTGGTCCTCTTTCATGTAGAGAATAAGGGTCAATTATAATATTTTGAGAGTGATATTTGGACAAAACTGATCAAATTTTTATAATACTCTATTAAGCGACTCATATTGAATCATTTGATCATATATTATATATTTAGTATTTAAGTTGTCCAACTACGATGCTTTGACCATTGTCTATTGAATACGGTCCTTTAATCATCGTTACTCGACTGTGATCTTTTGACCATTGTTGCCCAACTATTGATGCATGATGACTTTGTCACCTACCACCGCTAATAATGACAACACACAATATTATTTATAAGATAGTTGAATGTTGTCAACACCAACTCAGCCTCCTAAAGTCTACAACAGAACTTATGTTGAATTTCTTGGCCTCTAGTCTTCCCACCTGAAAGAACTCTTCCAACCCCCTCCACGGAATTCAGTTTCTATACTGTATATAGTTTATCAAACGTCTATAATAACATCATTTGTAAACGTTGATAAACACTACTGAAATATATAGGATAAACCTTAAAGTGGTTCTCATTATGAGTTTTTCTCATAAAAATTTTGATCTCTTACAACTTCTCATTTATCTATGTATATATCAGATATTCATATAATGCTCTGTCATCACTAATGTTCCAACCTATATATAAAGTATACTCTCATACAAACTTTATTCGTATTTAATGATTTAAATACATGGTTAGATAGATTTTATCACATTTTCTGCTTAAATTGGTATCAGAACAATAAGACAAATTACTCAAATTTATAAGAGAAATATTCAAAATTACAATCAATTAAATCTAACTTATTATGTTGGTTGTCAGCGTCTAATCATAATTAAATGATTAAACTATAATTAGCTGACGCTGAACAATCAATTAGTGCTATTTTTTATTCTCCGAAAGATATATAAAATATTATTAATATATGAGGCATTTATCATCTAATGGGTGGAATAATCTAAATAGATTAAGCTAGAAAAAAAAGAAAGAGAATTGGCATGAGAAGTTCAGATATTTCCTTCATTATTATGTAATAAAAAATTAACGTAATTATACACAAATCCCGATGCATATTTGAATTGAAAATTTTTAAAATAAAATTTATGATTTTATGAACATTTATAGTCAAACCGTGCTCCAGTTTAACTATGAATAAGTCCATATCAAACACTCAAAATATAATTAAAATATAGGGCATTAATTAAGGGACTAAATGATCTCTAAGTTACACATAATCAAAATGAGCATCCCATGAGACAATTCCAATAGGCCCAAAATTGTTTAATTTTGATATTATTGAGACACTTAAATGTTGAAAAATGATAAATAATTAAGGAAATCAATATCGATTTTTCGAAGGAGTTTTGATTTTTCGCTATATTTATAGACATACAACTCATAAAAGCTATGTATGGTACTTCTCTCTCTACATAAAGGAGATTTGATTTAAGTTTCGAGAGAATTCAAAGCTCCACCAAATCATTGTCGGATCGCCAATGTTAACCCATCATCTAATAGCCACTATTGTCAAGTTGTTGTCACTCAATATCTATTGTTAAGTTGTTGCCATCCGATAACTTCTATCTGATGTCTGCCATTCGACCACTATTGCATGATTAGTGTCTCATGATCAACATGACCCATTTGTAGTCCTCCGATCAATGACACTTGATTTTGGTCTCCTAAATGCAACTTACGTCTACTTACAATCACAACCTAACTATGGTCCTTCTACCACCATTGCACAATTATGGTCATCTGACCACTGTCATCAAATTTGGATCCTCTGACAATCATTATTCGACTATAGTCTTTCAACCACTATCTCTTGATTATAGTTTAGCAACTACTATCACCCGATTATAATTTCTTAACCATTGTTGCCTGATTATAATCTCCTAACCACTTCCCCCACTATAGTCTCCTAACTAATATCACTTGACTACACAAACGGCCACTATCTTTGTCGCCTTCCTTTGCCAATAGCTTCAATATATGCTATTGCCCATAAGGCTGATATACAACATCAATATACTCCTGATGTTAGAGCTAAGATTTATGCTAATTTTTTTCATCTCTGATCTCTCAATGAAGTAAAAAGGCTAAATAAATACTAAATGATCTTTTAAAGATAGCTCTCATGAGACATGACTCTTCCAATTTCAATAATGTAATTTATTATCTATAATTTATAAATATATTATATTGTATTAGCATCTTCATAATTTATGAAGAAAGCATCATTTATAACTGATATGTCACCAAGAACTCATCTTGATCGAGCACAAATCTTGATGCAAATTTGAATATAAAATTTTCATAATTAAATTCATGATCATCCAAACTCCAAATTTAGTAAGCTTATAGTCAAATTGAGCATCTCGAGAATATGAACCCAATGATACCAAATTTAATTCAATCCGAGCATGAATGAGCCCAATTTAAAGGATCAAAATCTACTTGAAAGCTTTAAAACATTAATTGAAATACCAAATAATATCTAAATGTGGCAAGCTTATAGTAGAATCGAGTGGCTCGACGAGACGAATCCAACAAGCAAAAGATCACTCAATTTTGATATTTCTAAAGTATTTAAATGCTTTATAAATGCTCCATGATCAAGGGGATCACTATGAGTTGTGTGATGTAACACTCCAACTTGCTTTTAATCTTCTCTATATTTACTAGGCATGACAATCCAAAAAAATTATAAATAGCACTCTTGCTGCCGATAGCCGCTAAATTACTTCCCGACCATCGACAATCGTCGAACTTCCACTAGTTTGATGGCCGCATCCAGATTTCTTCTCGACCACTAACCTTTGTCAGACTTCTGCCCGTTTGTTGGCCCCCGCTGGATTTCTTTCTAAACACCGACACTCGTCGGACTTCTGCTCCTTTATTTGGCCACCACCGAATCTCTCCACAAGCAAACCATCGACCGTCGCCATACTTCTACCTGTTCGTTGGGGCATAATCGGATCTCCAACTATCGTCAGACCTCTGCCAAACATTCTCCTTACTGTTTCCACCAAATTTCCAACATATGTCATTCTTTTGAGCTCTAGAATACCCATCCGAAGTTTGGCAAGATCTTCAATATATTGTATTCATATTGTCCTTTAGTTGAAGGATGTGTCAACTTTTGTAATTTATTCAAATAATAGTAGAATCATTTCAACTAGGCAAAACCCATGATTTTTCTATTTTTAGGATTTTTCATATAAAAATTTTGGTATTTTTTGTCATTATAATTGCCTATTATGTGATCTAAATTTTCCTGCATCGCTAAAACGTAAAATCTTTATACTCTATCGCTGCAAATTTCTTAGTATGGAACAACAACCACATAATTTTTCAATGAAATTTGCATTTTTTTTATTTTTTTTATTCACAAATTTTAAACATTCTGATATAAAATTGTGTGGTTAATAAATATATGTGATAAAATATAATAGGCCAATTTATAAACTTAAATAGCAACAAAAAGGCTCTTGTTACCTATTTAAAACGAATTATTGATCTTATCCACTTTAGGATTGAAATTATGAAACACGTGTCCCTTCGCTGTGTGGCCTATAGCCCTCCTCTTTTTTGTCCGCATGAGGTTGATAAGTGGAAGTTTATGCATGAGATTAATTAAAAAAAAATTTAAAAAGTTGTGGTGGTTTTAAAATTTAATCCAATAAATACAAAAAAAATATAATAGAATACTTAATCCGAGTTTTCATAATGTAATATTTCCCACCATTGTAAATTACAGTTAGAAAAATTTCATATATGAACTGCATTGTAAAATAATTTTTGCAAAGAAAATATTTTGCAACAATTTTTGAAGCAAATGTGGATGATAAATTAAGATAAATTTGCAATACTTTATTAACTCTTCTTTTATTTAATTACAATGTAATGTTTTATTTGTAAATACCTTACTTTCAAGTGTTTATTATGTCAAATAGATTTGAACTATATTAAAAGATTTATAAGCATAACAAATTATATTTTTTTTTTATTAGGGGATTATTTGTTTTATTTTTTTGGTTTTAAAAAATATATATTTGTTTTAAAATTTTTGGAAAAAATTTTTATATTTAAAATAAATAAGCTAATTTTTGGAGATATTAAAAAAATAAAATTTTTAGGTATTTTTTAGATTTTTTTTATTTTTCAAATGAAAAATAATCTCTATAAGTCATGGCTACCATCGGCTGCTTATCATCACCGGCTTATGCAATATTTAATAAAAATAAAATAAATTTATTTTGAACATTAAATAAAAATTTAATTTGTATAAAATCATAAATAAAATAAAATGAAAAGCCTAAGCCCAAACAAAAATAAAAAGGGACCCCAAACCATTCCTAAGTTAATGCATGATCATTTTTGACAAAAAACACTTCTCCAATTCAATTAATAAAAGTATACTATTTTTATTTAAAAGAAATTTTTTTGGGGCCAATGCTCTGAATATTTTGCATTTGCAAAATAATCTATTAAATGGAAAGGGGAACCCAATATCTCCAAATCTTCGCAATTAATTATAGAGGGCATCAAGTAATTTGCACACCACCTTTTTTGTGTGTGGACATTGTTCAACATATAGCTAACCACAAAGTCTTAACATTAATCCTTTGATGTTGATTGTAAGATAGGGATTGGCTTCAATAATAGCCAAGAAAAGCAAACAACAAATGTAGGTCACTTGCAAGAAAAAATAGTATATTAAAAATGTATCCACATAGCATCAAATAAAAAAAATTTCTTATTAATTCATCCGCAACTTCTAAAGAGAATCCTATTGTTACTTGACGAGGAATTATTTGTGCAGGAAAGCAGAAAATAATGACGTGAGCTAAGCTGGAGCCACCTCCAACTTGAACTTGAATTTGACTAATTAGTTGAGTTTGTGCTTGAGCTCGAGTAAAGAGTTTTTGTTGACACATGAATGAACTCATTAATAAATAAAAGAAGTGTTTTCAATTCAAGTAGATGCTATAATAAAATGACAAAAAAATCTTTAATCTTAATATATTTTAAGTGAATTTTATAATAATTTTCTTAAGCGTGCTAGCTCTGGAACTAGTGAGTTGAGTTAGAGTTTGTTCACGAGCACATCAAATTCGACTCACAACCTATTTATCGAATTATGCCGAGCGGACTCACGAGTCAACTTAACTCATTCATGCTCTTTAAGGACTATTATGAACATGGATGAAATTGCGACAATAATTAAGAATAAGAATTTATTAGTTTCAAGAATTATAATTGAAGGATTAGAACTTCATTGAATTAAATGATCCCAATAATTGTATCATTATTTTTTCACTTAAATTAGATTAATTTGATCTCCTTGTTGTGCAACAATAATCTTAGTTTCACTCCAATAATTTTTAATTAGGCTATTGACAAGCTAGTGGAGTAAAATGGATATGGGGTTTTCACTTAAGCTCTAAAGTCTAGACTAAGTTAATATTGAGCTAGGTTAAGCTTCACCTCATCAATTGTCATATATTTATCATTGTTTGTTTTAAATGCCAAAAGATTTTTGAGAGATTATAGGGTTTAATGCGAAGGTAAATATTCATATATGATTGATCTTTGTGAATTAAAGCTAAATGTCATAACACAACTATTCTCAAGGGAGCTATTAGGGGTGTAAGTGAGCCGAGCTTGACTCGTTTATGAGCTTGCGAGCCTAGCTTATCGAGGTCACGAGTCGAGCTCCGACCTATCACCAATGCCTCTCTAGATCTTAATATTTTTTCGCACTTATTTTCTTATAGAATATTTTAGAGAGACAATACTGATTTTTATCAAGAATGCTGATTGAACTAAATTAACCCTTCACAAATTTATAATAGGGCTTTTTTTTTAGTTCATTTGATAGGCTTTTATTCGTTTAAAAAAAAAAAGCTTCTAAGATATCCTTTTTTTAACATATATAAAATAGGCACAATTTTTTAGCATTTCATGAGTTTTCTAGTATAGTTGTGAAAACACCTATGAATAGTCAATCAATTTTATTTAGTATTTTGTGATTTTTTTGGATAACTAGCACACTCGCTAATGTCCAAGGAAAAAATCATTACTTTTGTGCCTTTTATTAGTTTTTTTTAGTGATACTCACTAAAGCATTTATGAACTAGAGATTGCTTTATATCATTTTATAAGTATTTCAAGTAAGTGAAAATTTGCATTTGCTAGCCAAACAAAGCTCTTCTCCAGACATATAACTCCTTCAGATGATGCATTTCAATCATGCCATTCATGCAATAATCTAAATATTAAATCTTGCTTGCTCTTTGTACTCCTATTGATCACTTCTTTGCTATCGCAATACGCAATAGCTATATTGAGCACATCGTGTATGATGATAATAATTATGTTGCCCATTTCCTTCTGAAAAATTAAAGATTTTCAATATCATAATGATGAATATGTTATAGTTTTAGCACGCATTTAAATTTTTTGATGATTAGAGTGCCGAAGGATTTTTAAAATGTAACATTAGCATCAATATTTGGCCTAAACATTAACATTGAGTAGGTCATCATATGTATAGATCGATAAAAATTATACTACCATCTTCTAATTATTACACAAAATATCTTTATAAATCATGCAATAATGTTTTTTTTTTTTTTAAATCATGCAATAGTGTTTTTATTTTCAAATCATGCAATAATGTTTATTGAAATATGTCCGCTTTGGTTAGGTTGCCTAAATAAAATTAACATAACACACACACAATAATGAAAAGTAGGTCAACCATCAACCTTGGTCTATATTTGGTTAGATTGGGGTGGTAAATTGATCAAACTTCATTCAAATTTCAAATTGAATTTAATCATTTCATGTGTAGCATTTTAATGGAAAACGAGAAATAATGCATTAAAGGGGATGGGGTTTATGCGGTCTTTCTTTGTCAAATATCTTCAGCTATTTACTGCAGATTGATATAAAATAGATTCATCTTTATGTAATTGGAGGAACTTTCATACCAAATACCACTTGACCTATCAAAATTCGAGTTTTGGCTATACATATTATAAAAATAAATTGCGACTCAAGTTGCTGCATCAAAAAATAGGTGTATTGTAATTATTGTTTGTGATGTATGTAGTTCATGTCATGTATGAGATGGCTACGCATCTTGAGGGAGATGATTGTGCAAAAAATTGAAGTTGAAATACATATCTTGTTGAAGAAGTTTGTGAAGCTTGTGAATTTGTGACACATCTTATTGACGATTACCGCGGCAATAGAGATATTACAATTAAGTTCTAGGTGTGATAATGACTACAATATAAGCGATGTTGCAGCACAAGTTTTGCTCGAGTTGATGATGCAAGCAAGGTTAGAGGGAGATGATTGTAATGTAAGTGTGAGAGATTATAGCACAAGTTTTATCACAAATGATCAAGACATAAGTAGGGTGTACACATATATCTTATTAGAGATGTCTAAAGATAAGAGAAGTTCTGACATATGTAGTGTCGAAGAAGATTGTGTCATAAGGTTGTAGTATATGTTCGTTGAGAGATCTCTATAGTGAGAGCAAAGTTATAACGCATGCATTGTTTGTAATGATCGAGACTCAAATAAGATAACAATGTGGCTCTATATATAATGACACCTAGGACACATGTTTCATTATAAAACCTACTTACCAAGTTTCATGAAAGGAACAAATATTAAAGTCTTAATTTTACATTATAAATGTTTCATGTCTTAAAAATGAAACATAATAGTATTATTAAAATTTTTACAAAAATTGGCATAAGAATAAAGTTGATTTGCTTTTTTTACAAAATAAAATAGACTATTTTTTCTTATTTATTCTTAGATCATCTCCAACTGAATTGTATACCACTGTATGCAGTCCTCCATTCGCTGCATTTGAACTCCAAATCTCACGATCAAATTCGGTAGATGAACAGTGTAACATTAATATTGATGTCGGACTATTCACCTACGATAAAAAATCTTTGCTTGCGAATTTACAAAAGAAGAGCGAGAAAGCGGAGAAAAGCGTGCGAAATAGGAGAGAGATAATTACCTTCACACGAAGTGGGCGAAAGAGGAGATAAATGAAGTCCAATTGGAGATGAATTATATCATTTTAAAATTTTACTATATTTTAGAGTTTAAGATCACCCCAAAAAAGATGGAGTTTGATATAATAAATATATCTTAGTATTTTTTTTGGATGTGCCCATTAAGGTAAAAAAAAAATTCCTTCAATTATTGAATGATTTTGGCTGAATTACACCGTCTTCATTTTCCATCGCTTTTATTAAATAATAAAAAATTTCGTTTGAATAAACTAAACGTTTATTATATTAAAAGTCTTTGATCAATTGATCGTATACGACTATATTTTAACTTATGCTGTATTTATTTATTTAATTCATAATTTTATATTTTGTCACGTGATTAATCAATAAGATAAGCTGCTCATATAGCATATATCTCGCCGACCTAACTTAACTATCCGGTTTCCTTTACAGGACTTGTGAGCAATCTGACGGTGGAGAACGGGTTCCCATCCTTTAATCAACCGTCCGATTATGCTGAAATCTCAAATAAGAACGTTTGTCTCCACTACTTCCCCACTCCGTGGAATGCAGAGCTCTGAAAAGCATACACGGTAGTCCTTTGCTCGTCGGTCACTCTCTTTCCTCCCAATCACGTTTCGCCACGTGTATTTGAGAGAGAAACGCAGAAGAAAGGAGTGATAGATTCATGAATTTTATTTTGCTGTTTCATTTGCAGTCTCTATATCTTTATCTAGGGTTGGTTTGAGAGGCAAAGGCCGGAGAAAATGGCGGCGGGATCCAGCGGGGATGGCGACGGGTCGAAGCTACTGTTGGCGGAGAGCGGCGAGCGCGAGCGCTCCTGGCGGCTCAACTTCGACGGCTTCCGCCGAGCGGAGCTTTTGGAGGAGAAGCCCCCTCGTTTGCTTCATCGCTGCCTGGGTACCTTAGGTTCGCCTATTGTCTGTCTTCTGTGTCACATGCTTGATTTTCTTTCTCCTTGGAGTTTTATTTGTTGTGCTGGTCTCTGTTATTTTCGTTTTCAAGTTTCATTATAGATCGTGCGAGCTTAGTGTTGCATCTCTTTGATATTGGATGTAGAAGATGCCAAGTGATAGCTTATTCATGTTATTAAATGATCTTTTTAAGGAACTTGGCACGGTTAAATAGGTACAAGGGAAAGGGAATTGAGAGAAGGCTTTTAGATTAGTGAAGAGATTCTAATTCTAGGCGGAATATTGGGATTTAAAGTATGATTCTGTTATTTCTTGCCTATCCTGGATGCCTTAAAGTTAGTTGGAGATGAGGCTGGCTATATTTGGAAATTGGCAAGCCTTCTGCGTCTGTGGGTTTTGTTTATGAGCCACCTGAAATAATTTTTTTTTTTCAGATATGATGTTATGATCTGTCATCTTTTCATTTATTGGGTCAGGTTATGACCGCGTGGTATGGATTGCATAATTTGAATTTTTAATTTGAGAAGTTTTCCCTTTTTTGATTCAGTCAAAGAAGATGTTGTAGCTGAGTACTATCAGCAGCAGGTTGAGATGTTGGATGGGTTTGGCGAAATGGATACGTTGACTGATCGTGGTTTCCTACCCCAATTGTCAAAGGTCAGTTGCATTTCTTTTGATTATCTTTTTCGTACTTCATAGTTTGTGTTGGATTTATGTGAATTGATTACACAGGAGGAACGTGAAAAATATTGCTAGGAGTGAAACCCTAGCAATCCGGATATCAAATGCAGCAAATATGGTTCTCTTTATTGCTAAAGTTTATGCATCAGTTAGAAGTGGTTCCTTGGCGATCATAGCATCTACTCTAGATTCTCTTCTTGATCTGCTATCAGGTTTTTTATCCTATGGTTTACCGCATTCTCTATGCAGACGCCAAATCCTTACAAGTATCCAATTGGGAAAAGGCGCATGCAGCCATTAGTAAGTATTTATTATTATGGTGTTTTTACTAATTTTTCAACAAGCTTTGATTTTTAGACAACATTCTTTTTCAGTTTTTTTTAGTAATATGCATCAAATCAATTTTAGTCTGTTTTTTCATATGCTTGCCCAAGATTATTATTAAAAATCATGTGTTAATCTTTCCTTTGTTCATCTTCGTTTTTCATTGATTGTGTCTAAACATAAAAATCACTTCCATGGTTGATTTTTTGTCATAAAATCAATCTAATCGTCAAAACCGTCATAATTTTTTTAAGCTCGTGTTCCATTAATCTCTCCATATTTTTATTTTATGATTCATTAGCTTGACTCTTTTATAATTACCATAATCCTAGACATAACCTTTATTATGATATTTTGATTCCAAAATACTATTTCTCTAGTCATTTGGCATTCATTTTTCAACCATTTAAAAAAATTGTAAATTAAGCCATTCCAAAATCACCCATAACTTTCCAAATTCAAATAACTATTTCACATGGATTTTAAAGCTTTATTTTTGTGCTTGTAAGATTGACTTATATGTACAACATATGAAGTTTTACAAAAAACATTATGCTTGGCTGTTGATGGAATGAATGATCTCCTCTAAGAATAAGCATGCATTGCACTACCTCAATAATTTGTTCTAAATAGATATTTAGTTTGGTTGCCCGTAACCGTATGCTTTAGAACTGAAATCAGCAATTCATTTGAGTTTTTCAAAGGTAATTTTAAGCTCCTCCTACTTTTAGAACACAGGTTCTGGTCCTGTTTGCAAATATTCATAAGACAATGATACTAATCCTCTTTTATTCTTTGAATTATGTATTAGAGTTTCTCATTTTTTGGTTGTGAAACTGTGCCACGGGTGTTCCTCAATAGGTCTTTCAAGGCTTGAATTTATCTACTTTCAACTGGAAATATCCGTATATACAAGTGTATTAGATGGATTCTCGATCTCCTTATTCAACATGGTATATTTACAAATACTATTGTTGTAGTTGTCTCTTAATGAAAGATTTTACAAATTTCCTTGCAACCCTTGTGGAAATTTTTTTTCTCTTCTACATGGGGTTAATAATTGGCTATATAATGAGTTGCGTGGGGTATTTATATTATTGGTAGGTTTGTTTGATGATTATTAGCAACCTTCAAGGAGTTTGATTTTTCACTTGTTTATACATATTACGTCGTTTTTTAAACCCAGCTAATATTACTATGATCGAATTGTTTGCTACTCATGGCTCAAGGATTAAATTTGATTTCTTATCTTATAAATGTGCCATATCAATTTAGTAATTCAATAGATTGCATTGTTGTTGAATTGAACTTTTGATTGCCACTCATCAATCAAGCTGCATGTTTGGTTGTTTCTTATTTATAGAGTTCCAGACCATTTTTTTTAACATCCTGCAGATTGCATTGTATTTGAGTCAGACATTATTGGCAATCATCGCTAAAGTTTTTTTTTTTTCATTATGCCATTCTAGATGAAATCCTTGAGAAGGTCATTTTCCTTCATCCACTCATTTATAAAGAGAGAAAATATAGGATGTTAAATTTTTTGAGGGTCTATTTAACATATTAAATCAGGTTCACCAACTATCGCAAAACAACATCAATGGTCTTTGTCAATTGTTCTTCTTTAGCAAACCTTTGATTCTATGAAAAATATTTGAACTTCAAGTCATTTGACTTTGTTTGGAAGGTGTGCTACTTGTGTTTGGAGTTTACTATATTGTGTATTTAAGAGCATACTATATTGTGTAGTGTCTAGGACGAGGAAGAAGCTCTTCCTTTTGTGCTTCTTGAGAGAGGGGGAGAGAGAGAGAGAGCTGAAAACATAACATATTTATTGCTTAATGGCTTGCATCTTTATTACAAATTATAATGTCTATTTATAGACTTCTAATGACAGCACAATAGTCACACAATAACCTAAACAAGATACTAATGGTAGCAGAAGAGGGTACTCAAGAACCTAACTCAAGAAAGTACAAAGAACTTTAACTAAAATATGGATCAATACATAACAATCTCCACATTGATTTAGACTTTACAATATTGAAAAAAATATTTGTTGTTCACAAGCACAGGCCAATGATAACAGGTTCTCCTCTACTTGTTTCTGATTACAACCCGAAATCACGTGCACTGACCCGACTCCGCGCCAGCGCTCACGTGCACTCCGCTCCCTGCGCTCATATGTGCTTGTTCCTCGAGCCTCCTATTAGCCCATGGCTTCCCCTGCACCACTGCATCCCACTCAGCTAACCCCATGCTTCGCGTAACCCCCCATGCCACGCGTGCTCCATGGGCTTAGCTCCCACGACCACTGCTCCCTTGCGCCTAGCCTCAGCTGCTCGTGCATTTTCGAGACTCATGCTTCGTGCAGCCCCCCGCTACGCGCGTTCGCATGCATCTGTCAAATCCATCAGTGTGAGCCCGTCTACGCGACCTCCTCCGTGCACAAACACAACCCCTGCTGACCAGATCTTCCGTTATGGTTTTGCGGCTGATCCGCGATCAAGCCTGTCCACTTGCATGCCTTGCTTGCGGCTGTCAGCCCATCATCCCGCGAGGATACCTACACGCGCATCTCAACCGTGTGTGATCTCGTCTACCTATTGCACCTCCCCCTGCGCGTTCACTCTCATGCCTAGACTTGCAAAGCACAACCCGACCCTCGTTGGTCTCCTCTTGAGAACTCCCTACCACCTCTTCTGAGTTTATTTTGCAGACAAGAAAAATTCCTCCACCTCTATCTTGCTCTGGTACCATTTGTAGGATCTAGGATGAGGAAGAAGCTCTTCCTTTTGAGCTTCTTGGGAGAGGAGAGAGGAGGGGAGAGGGGAATAGAACTGAAAGCAGAATAGATTTATTGCTTGATGACTTGCATCTTTATTACAAACTATAGTGTCTATTTATAGACTTCTAATGGCAGCACAATAGTCACACAAGATACTATTGGTAGCATAAGAGGCTACTCAAGAGCCTAACTCAAGAAAGTACAAAGAACTCTAACTAAAATTTTAACCAACAATTGTTATGAATTGGTCCAGATTTTAGTTAGTTTCTCCAATTGTACTTTCTTTAGTTTTCTTGTATGGCTTGTATTGCTATTAGTATAGCCATTATTGTCTATAAATAAGAATAATAGGCTGTAATAGAAGTATGGCCAAGCAATTGTTCTGTTTTTTTATCTTTCTCACTCTCCCCTTATCTCTCCCTCCCAAGAAGCTCAAAAGGAAGAGCTTATTCCTCTCTAAAAAAAGATCCTACAAGTGGTATCAGAGTAAGGTGGAGGTGTATAAAGTTTTTTTGTTCAAAGAAATTGATTCAGAAGGAAGGAGACGGAGCAGGATGGCTCGACAGGCATATGGCTTGGCCGTTCGTTCAGGATCGCGAGGCACGATGGCCAGCCGTTCGTCCATTTGCACGGGCTCGGGAGGCCACATGGGGTGCTGGGCGTGGGCACGGGCTAAGCGGGCGGAGCCCACAAACAGGGTGCAGGGGTGTGCAGTGCAGTGCGCAGGGTTGGCTGCGTGGGACGCAGTGTGGTAGAGAAAGCCGCAGGTTGGTTGCAGATGCGGGTAGGGTGCGGGCACCAGGCGCAAGGCTCAGGGTTCGAGCGGGAAGAAGACTGTGCGGGGCACGGGGGAGGCGCGACCCAGGGTGAGGGAGTAGGGAGCACGAGATTGCAAGGTATGGCAGAGTGTCAGGTCGTCGAGTTAGATGAGTAGGACGCGTCAGAGCACAGTGCATGGGTGCCTGAGGCCGGGAGACTTTGTTCACGATAGGGCTTAGCTAGAGCAGTTCACGCGTGAAGCGGGAGGCAGGTTGATATCGTGTGGGAGTGCACGGGCGGATCGAGCTTGGATTTATTGGCTCATGAGCAATGGCCAAAGCAGCGGAATCGGGCAGTGGGTATGCGATCAGACCAAGGTCGTGGAGGCGGTTCATTTCTTAAACACACAATTTTGTGAGGATCGGAGCAGCGAAGATGAGTTCGAGCGTCAGATGGTGGCAATTGGCGAGGAAAATCGGCAAGGTTCTCTTGAACAACTGATGTTTTCTCAATATTGTAAAATGTGGACCCTGGTGAAGATTATTATGAATTTGTCCAGATTTTAGTTACTTTCTACATTTGTATTTTCTTTAGTTTTCTTTTATGCCTTGTATTGCCATTGTTATAGTCATTGTTGTCTATAAATAAGAACAATAGACTATAATAGAAGTATGGCAAAGCAATAAAGATTGTTATGTTTTTTAGCTCCCTCCCCTTCTCTCCCCCTCCCAAGAAACTCAAAAGGAAGAGCTTCTTCCTCTCTCAAAGAAGATCCTACACATTTGTTGATTGTGCCGCTCACGATGCCGCCAACGATAAGTATTTGGTTTACAAATTCATCCATTACGCTCTGCAGGGGTTTTTATGTTTACATACTGTTATTTTTTTGTTTGTTAAACATGATGCGCAACAACCTTTTCCTTTTACTATCAATCAGATTTTCCTGTCAATTATGCTGCAAAATATCTCGACTTTTAGTGACTTTAGTGCTAATTCTTCATGAGTTTTTGTTTAATTACCTGACTGCAGGGAATCCTTGTGTTTGCATCTGTCATGGCAACTCTTGGTCTCCAAATAATTATGGAATCTGTACGCTCATTGATATCTAATGTGAGTAATTTTTTTTTTAAGCTTCATAACTGATGTAGTATCAGTATCTCTATGCGGCAAAAGAAGTTATATCAAAGGATTATTCACTTTTAAGCAAAATATTTACTCATGAGATCTGGCGGCGAAAATTGGATTCTTAAGAATTTTAGCTTTTTAATTTCTAGCGAACTTCAGTTCTTAAAAATCCCAGTCCTCCACTTCAAGATATTGACACGAATTTATGCAGGAAAGTGGATTTAGCTTGACCAAGGAGCAAGAGAGATGGGTTGCAGATATCATGCTATCCGTGACAGTTGTAAAGCTTTGTCTTGTTATTTATTGTCGATCATTCACAAATGAGATTGTGAAGGCTTATGCACAGGACCATTTTTTTGACGTTATCACTAACATGATTGGCCTTGTCGCTGCTCTTCTTGCCAATTACATAACGGGTTGGATTGACCCTGTCGGAGCCATCTTAGTAAGTTGTTAGACTTTGTTATTTTTCTAACCCTTACCTCTACAAATATACACATTAAAACTAGTCGGCACACCCTCAAATTTTTTGCAGTCCATAGACATGGGTTACACATTTTTTTAAAGATACTGGACACAAATATTACTATAGCATAATGATAGGAAATACTCGAGTTCTCAAGTAACCCTAAGGGAAATACTTGAGTTCGCAAGCAAATCTATCAGTAACATAAAATCTGGGCAAAAATCAGCCACAAAACCTTGTATTGCGACAAGGAAATAAAAGCTAAACAAACACGAAAGCAAGATACAAGTGATCCTCAATTCGAGAGGAGGATCATTCTCTCTCAATCTCTAGACAAAGGAATCTAGAGCCAAGACGCTAAGGAACTCCAAGAGAAAAATCAATCAAAGCATGCATAACTCTAACCCTCAACAAGTCATACACATTAATTTCCTAATTCAAACATCCCTAATTCAAATTTTCCTTCTCATCCTAGCTGCCCAATCCTCTCTCATCAAATTGCTCCTAGTGAGGCCCACTAGTGGGCGGCAAGACCTAAAGGAGGCGGTACATGTCCTCCTCCTATAGACCTGCACCAACCTCACACATGTTGTTTAAATTGAAAATATTTCAAATAACAAAATCACTTCTTATGTTTATAAACCAAACATTAGAGAGAGAAAATATGTTTGTTTCTCTAGACATGCTAGAGTTTTTGGAGAGATTATTATGTGCGGACACCGGACAGGAGAACCATTCGGTTTCGGTTTACGCTTAGATATCGAGCGCCTCGGTACCGCTCGGTACTAAGCTTATCCGATGTGGCGCATTTTCATTGGAGTCTGGACTCCGCACATAATAATTTTTTG
The DNA here is from genome assembly GCA_019514585.1 of Dendrobium officinale. NCBI lineage: Eukaryota > Viridiplantae > Streptophyta > Magnoliopsida > Asparagales > Orchidaceae > Dendrobium > Dendrobium officinale. Next base: position 15,818,926 of record CM033683.1, read on the forward strand.
AGTTTTTGTAGCTGCATATTTGTGAATCGGAGCTAACGGTTATTACCTATCCATTGCTTCTTTCCACAGTTGGCAATCTACACCATCAGAACCTGGTTGATGACAGTTCTAGAAAACGTGAACTCCCTGGTAGGGAAAACCGCGGCGCCCGAGTTTCTCCAAAAGCTTACGTACCTCTGCTGGAACCACCACAAGGCCATAAGGCACATCGATACAGTACGCGCATACACCTTCGGTTCTCGCTACTTTGTTGAGGTGGATATCGTCCTGCCATCGGATATGCAGCTCAGAGAAGCGCACGATATCGGAGAAGCTTTGCAGGAGAAGCTGGAGCTTTTGCCCGACGTGGAAAGAGCTTTTGTTCATCTCGATTATGAATATACTCATCGACCTGAGCATTCCCAAGCCCATGACTCATAGCATTGGAAAGAGGACCAAGGTAATTTTTGCGCCCTCTTCTTTTCGCTTAAAAATCAGCTTTTTATAGTGTTCTGTGTGAATTCCAGTAATAATTTGTTAGTGTTAGTCTTGCCATTGTTCCCTGCTATTTCATGGTTTATATTAAACGGTTAGGGTAATATTGGCAGGCAATGCTTGTAAGAATGATGTACTTCCTTACGAAATTAACAAGATTTAGATGAAAATTTGATCCTGCCGATGGAGCTGAGGCTAACTCTCTCTCTATATAAAGTGCTTAATAGAAAACTTATCCAATGCTTTTTCCAACTTTTGGTGTTAAATAAAGGAGAAATTATTATGTGTGGAAACAGGATGCAGAACGTCGTGTGAAGACTAATTAAAATGTGCCATGTCAGCAATGCTGTACGGAGTCGCGATGTGGAGTAGTATCGAGCCATGGTATAGAGCAAGAGGTGATGTGATACATTATGATTGGTCTGCGGACGATGTTGAGCGTCCGTATAGAATAATTAATTTGAATAAAGAAAATCATTGATCTAATTATCACAAACTCTCTATCACGAAGAGAGAAATGATACACAATAGAATTGTAAAGGTACGAAATACGTAAGGCATTGAAATGAGAATAGTATTTGAGAAGTTACAGAAAACGAGTAAAGTGAAAAACAGAGATATAGAACTTATTTCTTCTATTCAATATTTCAACAGAGCACCCAGTACATATTTATAGTATTTCATTATAACTAATCACATGATTAGTTTATAATGCTGAGCTGTCAATGAGCTGTTAATGAACTGTCTACAGCCCCCCTCAAACTATTACTTGATTGCTAGTAATTAGTTTGACAGCAAGATCTCTAAACCGAGAGATAGGTAATGCTTTTGTAAAAATATCCGCTATCTGATCCTGGGTATTTATATGATGTACAATTATCTGTTGGGATTGAATACATTCTCTAATAAAGTGACAATCAACTTCTATATGTTTTGTGCGGGCATGAAAAACTGGATTATTTGCTAAAGCAATCGCAGAAGTATTGTCACAAAACAATGAAGTAGGCTGAGATGAGGGAATCCGAAAATCAGCCAACAAACGTCTTAGCCAGATTATTTCCGAAGCTGCAGTTGCCAATGCCCTATACTCTGCTTCTGTAGACGACCTCGCAACTGTTGATTGCTTCTTTGCTTGCCATGAAATAAGAGTCTTCCCCAAAAAATTACAATAACCAGTAACCGATTTCCTATCTTTGGAATCTCCAGCCCAATCTGAATCAGCATAGCTATGTAATTTCAACTCATCCTTATACAATGGCAAACCTTGATCAAGTGTTCCTTGGATATACCTCAATAATCTTTTAAGATTATGAAAATGAGATATAAGTGGTTTATGCATGTATTGACAAACTTGTTGGACTGCAAATGTAATATCGGGTCGAGTAAGTGTCAAGTACTGTAATGAACCAGCGAGTTGTCTGTATAGTTGAGGATTTTCAAATTCTGTGTCAGCAGCCAATGAAACAGACGGCTTATGAAGACTTGGAGTAGCCACAGCTTTGGAACTAGACATGCCTGCTTTGTCTAAAATCTGTCTAGCATACAATGTTTGACTCAAATGCATGCCATAGTTTGTTGAAGAAACTTGAATACCCAAAAATTGTGACAGTTTTCCCAAATTCCTCATAGCAAACTGATTTTGTAAACTTTCCAGAAGCTTGTTTATAGTAATTTGATCATTTCCAGTTAACAAAATATCATCTACATAGATGAGAATATACAAACAAACTGAACCCAAATGATAAACCAACAACGATGGATCAGCTGCACTTACTACAAAACCAAATTTATGCAAATGATGAGACAACGTAGCATACCATTGGCGCGGAGATTGTTTAAGTCCATAAATTGCTTTCTTTAGACGACAAACATAATGTGGATGATTTTGATCCACAAATCCAGATGGTTGTCGCATAAAAACAGTCTCCGAAAGAGGACCGTGAAGAAAAGCATTGGAAATATCAAGTTGAACAATTTGCCATTGATAATATAGTGCAACTAAGATGAAAACACGAACCGTTGGCATCTTTGCAACCGGGCTAAAGGTCTCATAATAATCAAGACCATACTCTTGCTTATACCCTTGAGCCACAAGCCGAGCTTTGTATCTAGCCACTGCCCAGTCCGAATTCAGCTTAGTACGATAGATCCATCGACAACCCAATACATTTTGGCTAGAGTCCGGTGGAACTAGCTCCCAAGTACCTTTTGATTGAAGTGCTTGAAACTCAATAGACATAGCCATACGCCAATGAGAAAACTTAGAGGCTTGCTGATAATTTGTAGGATCGGAAGATTGAATTGCATGAGATAAATTCAAAATCTGCTTTGGCTTAACAATTCCACTTCTCAACCTTGTCTGCATAGGATGAGTAATAAGCTTGTCCGAAACAACTGGCACTTCAGCGGGCAAAGAAGAACAGCTGGATTGAGAAGGAACAACAGGATTTGTGGAAGTAGAAGGAACAAATATATTTTGAGTCTGAGGTTCATTCGATGACAGCAAAAACTGAGATGAAACAATATTCTGTGGTAACCCAGAAGCCGGAACAAGTAATAAAGGTGGTATGTTTTTAGTGATATCAGAAATGTTAGAAGAATCTGTCTGTGTAGAAAATGGATAAACAGACTCATCAAAAACAACATGACGAGATATGTACACTTTGTTTGAAGTAGGATCAAAGCACCTATACCCTTTTTGAGAAGCGGCATAGCCAATAAAAACACATGGTTTGGACAAAGGAGAAAGTTTATTAGGACTATATGGACGAAGCCATGGGTAACAAAGACACCCAAAGACTTTTAAATGATCATACTTTGGAGTTTGACCATATAACAATTCGTAAGGAGAGGTATTTTTAGTATGAGGAGAAGGAAGACGATTTATTAAATATACAGAAGTGTATAAAGCTTCTACCCATAAAAACTGAGGCAAAGAAGCTTCAACAAGAAGAGACCGAAGTGTTTCAACCAAATGACGATGTTTACGTTCTGCAGTACCATTTTGAGCAGGAGTGTAAGGACACGTAAACTGATGTATTATACCAGAATGCTTAAGATAGGAATTAAAATGAGCATTAACAAATTCCCCTCCTCCATCTGTCCTTAAAATTTTAATATGCGCATTGAATTGACATTCCACCATTTTCTTGAATTCAAAAAATTTAGAAAATGTGTCAGATTTGCGTAAAAGAGGATATACCCAAGTAAACTTGGTATACTCATCTATAAAAGAAACATAATACCGAAAACCACAGTTAGAAGATGTAGAAGGACCCCAAACATCGGAATGTATAAGATGAAAACTTTGCGTACACTGAGTTTGAGATCGAACAAAAGGAAGTCGATGACTCTTGGCCATGCGACAAGCATTACAAGAATTATTAACAGAACACAATATACCCAAATTTTGGCTACCAAGATAGGATAGCGTAGCATGAGACGGATGTCCCAAACGACGATGCCACAAATCTGGAATACGCTGAACTGAAATAAGAGCAAGATTATTGGAGGAAGCAAGATTATTGGAGGAAGACAACATGCGCGGACGACCACAGAGAGGATACAATCCGTTAATACACGGACCCTGAAGAAGAGGCTGCTGGGTCATCCGATCCTTTATGACATAACCATTGGATGCAAATGAAATTTCACAATTGTTATCAGATGTAAGACGATACACAGATAACAAATTGAAAGAAAGATTAGGAACGTGATTTAACTTGGATAATTGTAAGCTACCTGTAGGAGTAGGAAGTAGCCCATTGCCAGTATGTTGAATCGGAATCTGTTGCCCATTGCCTAGCACAACTTGATTGTTTCCGAGATACGGTTTTGGTGTCTGAATAAAACTGGAATCAGCTGTTAAATGTGACGACGCCCCACTATCTAAGTACCATTCCGGAGACGTCGTTGTAGTATTTGTCTGAGTAAACAGAGCTGAATTCGGCGGATCAGAGGAATACTGTGGATCATGCCTGTACCAACAACGGACTGCAGTATGCCCTTGCTTGCCACAGATTTGACATATGGCATTCGATCGCGGAGCTCTTCCACCACGAGACAAGTTTACAGATCTACCACCATTTGAAGATCGACCACGATTTGATCTACCACGACCACGACCTCTGGAAGCGGCCAGCGCAGTATCATTCCCAGATATTTGCAAAGATTGCAAATCTTTTGTCAGTTCGTGAGATAGATTTAATTCCTCACTACACAATAACGTGTACAAATCATCCAACGCCAGCGGTTGAAGATTAGTTCTTATAGCTGTTTTAAAAGCCTGATATGAATTAGGCAATCCATTTAAAGTGTGATGAATAACTTCTTCAGAATCAAGAGCAACCCCAGCGGCTGCGAGTGCATCCACCTTGGCTTTAATCTCTAACAGATACTGCGCCATTGATTGTTCTTTCATCGAACAATGCTGCAGTTCATTCTTGATCTGCATAATTCTTGAACGTGTCGTCGATTGAAGACGACGACCAAGGGTTTTCCAGATATCCGTGCAATGATCAAGATTCAAAACATAAGGCAAAAGCGTTGGAGTAATGACTGAATACAACGATGCAGCCAAATTCTGATCAATTAAGACCCAAATGTTGTAATCTGAATTTTGCGTGATGGCGCCAGCGGCATTCTTGCTATATTTATCAGGACACACACACGAACCATCCAAGAAACCTTCAAAACCGTTCGCCCGAAACAATTTGATCACCTGAGACTTCCAGGTCGGATGATTATCGGCAGATAAAGGATTCGAAATAATATTTTTGATATTAGACATCAAAAATTTAAGCTGAGATGGAATGACCGTATTTTCAAGAAATGTTCCTGCGACTGCAGCATTTTCGGACTGAGCTGTGGAAGAATCAGTCGTCGGATTCATGATTCCGAACAAGAACGACGAAGAAAATCTAGAATAAGCGGGCGAAAAAGAACTTTGAAATTTTCGGAAGCGAAAGACCTAGAATCTCCCGCTCTGATACCATGAGAAGTTACAGAAAACGAGTAAAGTGAAAAACAGAGATATAGAACTTATTTCTTCTATTCAATATTTCAACAGAGCACCCAGTACATATTTATAGTATTTCATTATAACTAATCACATGATTAGTTTATAATGCTGAGCTGTCAATGAGCTGTTAATGAACTGTCTACAGTATTTACCCAATAATTTTAAGCATATTTTTCTTAATTAATAATGATATAGGTAATATTATATTTAAATGTATGGCGAGTAGAAAACTTTGGAAATCACATACAGATTATTATAATGATGATGATGAACTGATTAAGCACATTATAAAATAAAATAAATTTCATATATAAGAAAACATAAAATAAGTTAATTAATTTAAAAAAAAAAAAAGAACTGAACTTTTGCCAGTTTATATATATATATAAAGAGCTTTTCCGCAAGTACAATGAGTAATAAGGGATGTTGTAGTCAACAAATATTTTATGGATTTGAATCGTGAGCATAATAAATGCAAATGTTAGGATTGATGTGTAAAAACTTAATTATGATAAATTATGATATAATTTTACTAGAATGTTAATTATGAAGAACAAATTAAAGAAGTCATTAGAGAAAAACTTTTTGGTAATATTTATTAAATATAAGATTGAAAATATATTTATGCGGTTTGGATATTATAATTAATGATAAAAAACGATACCTTTTAGATGGGTGGATGACAACTTTTAGATGATTAGGAATAAGGGTATTAATAAATGACTCTGTTTGAAAAATGGGGTGAGTTCGAGTTGAGCATTCTGATTTGTTTATTCTACGGTTTGGATTCGTGTTGACCCACAACTCAATTTTGACTTGAAAATGATCCATTTAATATTTTTTCTTTATTTTTTTATTTATTGGTATTGATACGGCCTCAGAAAATTATCTTGATCGGGCACGAATCTCAATGCAAAAAGCTAGTTGGAAACTTCAAAAATCAAATTCAAGAGCATATGAACTCCGATTTCAGCAAACTTATAGTCAAATTGAGCGTCTCGGAAATACGAACCCAACGACACCAAATTCAACCCAATCCGAGCCCAAATGAGTCCGGATCAAGGACCCAAAGCGCTGTTGGAACGTTCAAACCGCAATTTGAGTTATCAAACAATCTTCGATTTTAACGAGCTTATACTCGAATCGAGCGGCTCGACGAGACGAATCCAACGAGCCCAAGATCACCGAATTCCGACATCATTAAGGCCTCCAAATGTCCAACGAACGGTACACGATCGAATGGTTCAACATCAGCCTCCATTCAAACCACTCCATATTCGCCCACGATCTCACACTTATTTACGAGCTATGTCACTCCAGAAAAATTATAAATAGAGCCCTCATTCTACACAAAGGGGACTCAAGTGAAGAGAGAGAAGAAGAAGGAAAAGGGGAAAAGGTGAATCCTCTCCTCCTCGACCACCGCCGGAGCTCTTCCTGTCGCCTGAAGACGCCGGAACTCAGCTGGATTTTCGGGAAACGCCGGGAATTTGCAGAACTTTGTAACTTTGTGAGAAGTTGATTGTAAATTGATCGTCTTGAGTTGTAAGACGGATCAACCTTTGTACTTCAAACAAATACTAGTGGAATTTTGCAACTGGGCGAGGCCATGTGGTTTTTTCCTTTTTTTGGGGTTTCCACGTAAAAACCTTGGTGTTCACTTCTCTTTTATGTTTGTGTGCGGAATGCTCGTGCAATGCTAAGATGAATATTTTCTAACTCTACCGCCGCGTATATTCTAGCACGCAACAGGTGTAATATTCTATTTTATCAATTAATTAAAATTTATGATTAATAAGTTAAAATGGGTAATTAAGTTGAGTTTGTGTTCAAATTTTTGGGTTTGTGTTCAAATTTTTGACTCGCTTAGTAAATAGGTCAAATTTGGGTTGATTGAATTTGGGTCGAATCCGAACTTGACCCATTGATCTGTTTTGACATCCCTAATTAGGAATAAGAAGGGATAGACTTTAAAATTATATGTATATAAATTATTTAAAGTAATGCAAAGAATAGTTTTAATATATGAAAGGAATTTAAACAAATAAAAACTGAGAAATAATAGTACTGATTTTTATAGTTAAACTAAGGCTGATGATGTTGAAAATGACGAAAATAATTCTCTTACAGTAAAAAAATATTTGTACTTGCTCAAGGTCAAAAGTGCAATTATTATTTTGAACAATTTTGAATGGAGAAAACTGATTCGTACAAACTGTTTGCTTAATTGAATTATTTTCAACTTCAAAATGGCAATTTTTATTTTGAGCGTTAGATATGGCTTTCGGATCATCTTGATGTATAAATAAATTATTATATATTTTACATTAAAAAAAAAATATATTTTACATTAAAAAATTTTCATAAATTTTGTTTATGCTATTTGATTGTTTGTGAATAAAAAAAATATTATAAAAATTTATATTTGTGATATTTGCAACTTTAATTGTTTTATTATATTTAAATAAATATGACTTCTATAAAATTTCAATATCTAACATCACTCAAACAAATGAATCGTCAAGTTATCTCTCTCGCTCTCTCCCCTTTTAATATGAAAAATAAAGATTATATCATATTATTTATATATCTAATCCCTAAAATTTTAATATTTTATACCTATCACTCATAGATCAAATATGAATGCAATGAATGAAATATTAAAATTTATAAAATGATATGAATGACATATAAAAGTGAAATATTTGATATTAAAATTATCTATGAGTGGTAGACATAAAATAATAAATTTTAAGTTTTAGATATATAAATAACATGATATAAAGTAGTATATAACTAAAGCTTCGTTTGTGACGAATTTCTTCCCGTTTCTTAAAGCAGCTTCATAGTACAAAAATTAAAATTATTGTACTAGAAAGCCGCTTTAAGAAGCAATAAGAAAATTATCTCAAACAAAGTCTAAGGCTTTGTTTGGTACGGCTTTCTTATGATTTCGTAAAGCAACTTTTAATATAAAATTAGAAATTTTATATTAAAAACTACTTTAAAAATCATCAAGAAAATCGTTCCAGATGAAGCCTAAATCCCCCTCACCCCCATGCAAAAAAAAAAAAAAAAAATCACAAAATAATTATTTTTTGTATGAGACTAATCAGCTCTCTCAACTGCTGCAGCAAAAGCAGAAATATTGATGAATAATATGAAATAAAAACACAATAGTCATTAAGTTACAGTCCACCAGAAGGGGTGAACTAGTGGAATAACAGAACAAATAACCAGTTCATTACTTGCAGGAAGGAAAAACCAGTAAAAGGTGCGGCATATAAAGCTCATAGGCATATCTTTCTTGTTTTTTAGTTGGGAGGAGCGAAGAAGATCTCCTCAGAGCTCCTCTTAGACCTGAAGAGCTGCTCCATTTCCGGCGAGGTGTTGAATGAAGCCTGAAGCACCTCCGGCGATATGGCCTTCCAAACTGAGGTCCTTCCAGCCAAGTGGGTGAAGATTGGGCTGCATTTCCATCAGAATCATGAAATGGTCAGTAACAATTTGGAAAACAAAACACAAACGAAAGGGATGCTCAAACATGACCATATTTGAACTTAGAAAAATAGAAAACTTATTGTGAGTATAGAATTATTGTGGAATACAGTATTTTTTTTAAACTTATTGCGAGTATTAATGATTTTTTTTTGAAAAAATTAGACAGCAACTTTCTTACTATTACTCACTAATAAATTTGATATTAAAAAAAGTATTTCTCAAGTTAAAATTTTTATGAAGTAGCAATAAACAAAAATATGATAATTGTTTGGAAAACAAAACTCCAAAAGAACACCAAACAAATTCTAAATTTCTAAGACTTCTTTTGGGACAATTGTATTAATGTTTTGTTTTTCATATCACAATCATAATTTATATTACTTTTAATAAATTTTTGTGTTAGTAAGTTGCTTTCCACAACAACTCTAAAGAAATAGCTTTGTATACAACAATTATACAACTACATTCATAAAAATTTATAGCTATCTAAAATGAATCCTAAAACTTCATTTGGGACATCTTTTTTACTATTTTCTAAAACATTTTTTTAGTCCAAATTTTTTTTAAACTAAAACTTTTTGTACTAAAAAGTTGCTTCAAGAAACAGTAAGAAAACCGTCCCAAATGAAGCCTAAGCCTCAAATATGCTTTTCAAACCCATTTAGCATTCACAGCACATCCAATTCACGGTGGGATCAATGCTGTTTTAGATGTGAGCAAATGTGAGTGTAATAAGCATCGCTCTCTATTTTAAATTATAGAGATTATTCTATGTTGAACGCTGGTCAAAGATCAATCAGAATGCGCCACATCATCATGTGCTCGGTACCGCGGCTCGTTACTGTTGATGTGACACATTTTGGTTGATCTTCGAATATTATTTTACGTCCAATCTTCACACACAATAATTTCTCTATAGAGAGAGAAATCAAAATCCATGGCAAGTCATTTTCATGCTCATAATATGAGCATGACAGCTTACTTTACATGCATTTTAAGATCTTCAGTAGAGTCCCATCAACATGATGAACTCAATTCAACAGATTGACTGTTAAAGGGAGTCATGTTCAGGTGAACTGCTTTGAGTTTAGCATTTTGCTCCTCCCCATTTAAACAAGTGAAGTTTTAGATAATGTTGATCAACCTGTTGACAAATATGAAAACAGCAAATTTGAATTGCTACTCACTTGGGTGTGCTGATGATGGAGAACCACTCCATGCCTTCGGCATCGGCAATCTTCGACACAACGAAGAACCTGGGCACGATGAAGAGGTAGCCAGCTTCAACGCGGGTCTCCAGCACGCGCTTGCCATCAATGCCGACAACCTCCGCACGACCGCTGCCCCTAACCACATAGGTGACTTGATATGCAGAGTCACATGAGAATCCAGGAGAGCACATGGAGTGGCCGTAGATCCTCACAAGATCGGCGCCGAGACCAACCTCGCCGACTAGGGGGAGGTTCTGGGTGTTCAGAACGACGACACAACCGCCGCCCTTAATGTCGACATCAAGGGGAGCCTCAAGGCAGTTGAGAACCAACCCCTTGCGGTCGGCCTCGGAGGGCTGAGGAATGGACTGGTTGTCAGAGATTTTGACTATGATAGAACCCTTCTGGCTGCTAACGAGCTTCTCAGCATCATCAGTGGAGAGGCCCCATGCACGGACGACGAATTCGGTGGAGAAGCCGGTGAAAATGCCTTGGGCACCTGTGATTTGGAAGTTTGTGAATTCGCCGGCGAGGTGGCCCTTAGAGGTGTCGCCGAGGAAGAGTATGATGAGTTGGGTGGAGCTAGGGTTAAACCACCATGTCACCACGCCGAAGGGGAGAGCAATAGCGTCACCCTCTTTGATGGGAAGTACCTTCTCCTTTGGCGTTTCAGGAAGAGCAATTCCACAAGTGCCGCTCCCTTTGGATGAAGAGCAGAATCAGAAGAGTTTTAATTTCTCAATTCATAAATTTGTTCGAGTTGTAAAACATAAACAGTAGTAGACAATCTATAATTTTTTGGTGTAGAAACTGATCTGGAGTTATATCAAATTTCCTAGAAATCAATTTTCATTAATACTAATCTTCTTCAGTTCTTCTTGAATGATTAAAGCTGAATCAAAGAGCTCCGTCAAATGTGAAAACTAGGATAACAGATAATCGCAGCTCTGGATAAAGTAAATTGATCAATTCCAAACACTTGAAGGTTTTGTTTGCAGTGATACAAACAGAAACCAAAAAAAAAAAAAACCCTCTTCCTTGAAACGAAACTGGCAAACTTAAAGAACAGTCTCAAATTCTCCAATACTAAAAAAAAAAAAGAAATCTTTATTACTGCTTAAAACCAGACATTTAATCAAATCAAGAAGCTAAACCTGAAATCAAAGACCACCCCCAAAACTTAAAATCTTTTGATCCAAAATCCCTAAATCCGAACAAACCAATTCATTCAATTTCAAAACCCTGAAGCATACGGCGGAGCAAACCAAAACTGAATTAAGATTACAAAAAAACCGCTCTTTCATCAATAACAGAGCTTTACTCCTTCAAACATTAAAATTACCCAATCATCATCACTGAAGCTGGTTCAGATCTTACCTTGGAGAACATAAGCAACCTTGGCGGAATCGGAATAAGCAGGCAGAGCGAGACCACGCTCGGCTAGCTCAAGCTTGGCGGCGCCGATGTTGCCGGCGCGAAGCATTGGGAGATCATCAGGAGACCAAGACAAATACGAGCCTCCATCTCCGCTGTAGGCTGTCCTAGGATTCTTTGGGGACAAATCGAGCTCCATTGCTGCTACGAGAGGAAGAAACGCAGAAAACAGGCGGTGATCGAGGGAGAGAAAAGAGAAGAGATGACCGATAAATTAATGGAGGAAAGGCTCGTAATTTATAGCGGGCGGATAAGGAGAGAACCATACGGATTTGGCTAGCCTAAAAAGTAGGAAACTGTAGCTTTAAAATAGAGAATTTTTGTTCTTTAAGGAAGAAGGTAAGGGGAGTTCCACAAGTGCGAAAGGAGCGACCTTTCCGGTTCTTCATGCGAATGGTTCGGTGTCTGTCAATGGATTGTATTAAGGCGCGGTTTGGTTCGATATATTCGAATGACCAAAAAAAGGTAAAATAAAATTTTATCTTTTAAATTTAGTGTTGATATTTGGTTAAATATAATAAAATAATTTTTTTTTTTTTATGATGAAATTCAATACAAGTTTGTTCGTTGAGATTGAGGTGTCGGTCGATCGCAAGTTAAGGGCTATACGATGGTGGTAGGGCTATGTGATTGTCAGTGAATGGCTGTTGTTGGCGAGTGCGATTTCAGAGTTCTAGAAGACAACATGAGGTTGTCATTTATTTGCATGAGGGTTATATTATGTAATAATTGAGGTTGGCGAAGCTTGGAGGATTATCATTGCAAGGACTGATAGGTAGTGGTCGAGTCACGAAAGTTGGAGATTGGAGTTGCATGGTTGAGCTTGACGCTTGTCTGCAAAGATGGAGTTCAATCATGGAGAAATTATTACGTGTGGTCATCGGACAATCCAAAGGCTAATCATGACGCAATATGTCATTCGATATATAATAAATTGGAGACTTAGCGCATTCTGATTAGCCTTTGGATTACAAATGAATTAAACTATAAATTTTAAATTCTTAATATATTAGTATATGTTTACTTGTGTTCCAAGTGAACATGGGAACTTTTAAAACTCTTATATTTAATTTATTATTTATTTTTTTTTTCTTGTGATAAATAATCCTTCACTTTCGAAATATAAAAGCAATGAAGAATAATTTAGGGTTCTCCTTTAAAGATTTGAAAAACACTGATATTTAGAATATGAACCGACTCATAAAAATGAATATTTTCATTAAAAAAAATGTAAATTTTTAAAGATTGTGAATAATTTGATCCCACTGAATATCTCAACACCTAAGGTTGCTATTATTATTATTATTATTATTATTATTATTATTATTATAATTATTATATGTTGATAATGATCTGTCACACCAAGAGGCTGATGTTAAAAAGATATCTGAGTAGGGATATTTTTGGAAATGGCTACTTGAAAATAATTAGCTAAGGCATGCATAGAGACAAGCCCTAGAAGAAGAATTTGATTTTTAAATTAGTAGAAAAATTCAGCTTCATCAAATTGGAGGACTTAGGATCCATTTTGGAATTGATGTAAAGGAAATAAATTTTTTGAAAGCTATTATAGGAAGCAACTTTCTAGTATAATTTTTATTTCAATATAAAAAAAAAATTACCAAATAAAAATTATTATTGTAATTTAAAAAGCAAAGAAATAAGAAAACTATTCCAAATAAAACCTTAATTTAAGGCTTCATTTGGGATGACTATCTTACTGTTTTGTAAAGCTGTTTTAGAGAAATTAATTTTTAAAATTTTTGTAGAAAGCAGGTTCTTAGTATATATAGATATTTGAAAGTAACAAAAAAATTATGATTGCAATATAAAAAATAAAATAATAAAAAAGATTGTCCCAAATGAAACCTAAATAAAATTATTTGGGTTTACTTAAAAAAATAAGAAAATAAATAGAGGGCATAATAATGATGGCATACATATATTCATAGGGTATTTATATTCTATTTAATTATTTTGCTATTTGAAACTTTTTGTGATATAGACAATTTCATTTATTTTAAATAATTAAAATAAATATAGTAAAAATAAAATGATTAAAAAAAAACGTGATGAAATGAAATATATCATTCAAAATGAATTTATTAAATGGGATGGGAGCAGTTACATTTTGCAATTAATTAATAGGATAATAGTGCTTCAAAATTTCAAATTCATTATATTTTAATAAATTTATTATCAAGACATTTAATTAGTTTGACCTATGAAGACATATGATTTATTAGTGATCCGATGGTAATCAATTTTTATTTGGAGTTTTGTAATGATTTATTAATTATTATACAATTTAAAAATATTAGCTAAATTATGGAGATTATGAGATAATCTACTTGCTTTTTAGAGCTTTTGCAACTTTTAAATGAACTATAAATGATGAATTAATACATTTTAAGAAATTTAAATAAAGAGTCTAAAAAATAACCTATATGTGTTTAGGCATTCATTGTAAGATTAAATTAGAATTTATTCTAAAAATTCTTCACCAATGATACATAAAATATAACAAAATTATTTTTAATTATACTAAATAAATAGTGCTTTAATTGCTAAACTAGTTCTTCTTTGGCAATTTATAAGCCCCCGTTATTATTCATGGGTCATCTCAAAGTCAGGAGAAATTATTGTGTACGCAGTCCGAACGCAGGGATAGGTTCGGATGCTGCGTATTTACTGCTTATTTGTTGCGTATTTTTTGTGTATTTATTTTTTTCTACGTATTTATTGCGTATTTATTGTGTATTTAGTGAGTATTTAGTGAGTATTATTTATTTGTTATTTTTTGGCACAAAAAAAATTTGTATAAAAAAATACGCAACAAATAAGCAGTAAATACTCAGCATCCGAACGCGTTCGGATTACGTACACAATAATTTCTCCAAAGTCAGTGGCTCCCATTCTACTTTTTTTTTTTTTTTTTTTTTTTTGAAGATTTAGGTGATTTAAGGTAACCTAACACACACATTACATACATAAAACTCGAACCCAAGATCTCTTAGTTGATAATCAAAGCTCTGAGCTACCAAACGAAGATGAGCTGCATGAACCAACCCTACTTAGTAAATGAAACTTTTAGTATATACATCAATTTTGCAGCTCGCCGTTAAAATATATATATCTCCGCAAAAATTTTTATAGCTCCACAGTAATCCTTAATGGATATTGACATAACTTTTATGGTGGAAATTGATTGCAATTGAATTAATTACTCATCAAATCCTAATAAACTCTATTCATTCTTCTATTATATATTAATCACTCACGTAGCTCACATTGATCTAATAGTTGAGAGCTTTGATTAACAACCAAAAATTTTTGAATTCAAAGTTTATGTATGTGATATATACATGAATTTGTCTTAACTGATCTAAATTTTCCAACAAAATTATTTATTAATATCATTCCACTCATATTTTTACATATAAAATATAATTTATTTTGGATGACAAGATCCTCTCCTTTTCAAGAAGAAAAGTAACAAATGTGCATTCTCTCAATGCCTTGATTACAAGTTTCAAGTAACTATTCTCTCTCAGTATTGCAGTCTTTTACTCTATTTGAATTTTATCATTTGCAATCAATTTATATTAAAACTTTATAAATTTTATCATAATTGGAGATAGCTTTAGTCACCACCAAAATCTTTAGCTTTGCTTAGCAACTTTTATACTATATTGTATTTGTTTGTGTGAATTTTGAGTTGAAAAAAAGTTTATAAGAAAACCTTATGAAGAGAGAAAGTTTTTACTCCCACTTTACCCTTCTTTTGCAACCTTCCCTTCTTGCTAGTTTCAACTAGAATGTTCTATCCTGGAACAAATTATAAATGTTTTATTTAGTTTTTTGCATTGTTCTTTTATTTTAGAAATTTTATCTTATAATCCGCACATTATATCATAATTATTACGGGCCATCAAATTCATAGCGATAGAATATTTAATACTCTTAACTTTGTATAAAAATTCAACACGCATAAATAAAAATTATAATAGACTAAAATTTTTTACATAAAAAAATTAAAAAAAGGGGAAAAAAAAAACATGTCACAATAATGCACTATATAATTGTACATTGATTACACAATCGAAAGCAATTGTTTAATTCCCGTTCTAATGATTGCAAAAGTCCTGTGTTCACAAACAGGCATTTGAAGTCCAATAACAAGGTTGGACATTTCTAGCCAAGCGAAAAGAGTAGAATGATGGAGGCCAAGTGATGATGAAGGTGATTACTAATTGTGGTCATCGACAATGATCACTGAAAAATATAAATGATCTTTTTCTTGTTATCATCTCATCAAACCATTCGATTTGATTATAAATACATAAGATTTGAAGATTGTTTGGTCCTTCAATTAACATTCCAAAGTTTTCAAATATGTTTTCAATTGTTTGATTTTGGCTCATTTGAATTGAGATCATCATATCATTTGCCATATCAATCGGTTCATCTCATCGAGACATTTAGTTCAACTATAAATTTATTGAAATCAGAATTTTCTAACCCAAATAACACCACAAAATTTATGCTAATCAATAGAAATTTTTGGAGACATATCAATACTACTTTGATACATTCTAACATCAACCTCACATGTATATTTACTATGATGACCCAATCTAACAACTATTCCAAAAAATTCTTTCACTACACAAATACTACAAGACTCCAATGTCAAATCGGTCAAATAATTCATACACTACACCTTGAGCAAGGTTGTCAATAAAATAGCTTTTTGTGATCAAACATACAAAAAGGCCAGCACAAGCCTCAATTTCTAGCTACGAAGTAAAGATCACTTCACCCTAGCTTAACTAGAGGTGTCAATTTCGAGTCCCGGGTCGGGTTCGGGTTGAACTCAAAATTGACCCGACACTATTCAGGTTTTCAGAACCCGACCCGTTTTTGCAAACGGGTCAGTTTTACGAACCCGAACTCGACCCGCTTCGGTTCCGGGTCAACACGACCCGACCCGACCCGAATGACCCGATGCCAACAAAAAACTGCTAGTTTTCGGGTCTAAAAATGGGTCAATCTCTACTTTTCGGTTCAATCTCGGGTTGTCGTGTCAAAACGGGTTTTCAGGTCAATTTTTGGTCAAAGGGTCAACTTGAACCCGACCCGATTTTTGAAACGGGTCGAATTGTTGAACCCGACACATTTCGGATTCCAGTTGACCCTAACCCGAAATTTTCGGATCTGGTTCGAGTCGGATTTTCGAATCATGTCAAATATTGACACCCCTGATCTTAATAATGAGCTATAGCTTACTTCATATTGTTCTCACCACAATTTCCATTAAAAAAAGTCAGGCAATCAGATAGTTTTATAACAACGCACAGAAAAGATAACAGTTGATATCATTTGACAGCAATATGGATAGTTTAAAAGGAGGAGAATAACCTTTTTGATTCCAAATAAACAAATAGAAATAAATGCAATACACAAAAAGACATGAAATGCCAGAAATAGCATAATGGAAGAGGGCAGAAAAAGGGATGGAGAAACATGCCTCATAAAAATTGAAGGGTTTTTTTTTTCTCTTTTCGTCAACATATGCAGTTCATGCAAGCTAAACTCATCCAATTGCATTCAATGGAATAATCTCAGCAACAAGTAGCATAGGCAAAACCTGCTCAATGAATGGAAATTGCGAAGCCAACTTAGAAGCACTTTCTGTGAACGATTGCAGGACCGGATTCATCATACTCTGCCTTAGAAATCCACATCTGCAAATTCACAAGTGATAATAATATCAGAAGAGTAAAAAACATCATTATTGACAGATAGGGGGGAAGAAGAAATGTTAAAACAAGAATGACGCCATGGCTGCAAGGTTACAAAAAAAGAAAAAAAAAACTCAAAATTACATGAAAATCACTCAACATTTGGCGTTTCGATCTCCATTCAAGTTGAAATTGATTAGGTATTTTAAAATTTGACTCAATATCAACCATATATTGATGTTGCTGGAACAATAATAAACATGAATTCAAAAAATTGTTACCTGCTGGAAGGTGCTGAGAGAAGCAAGGATGGAGCCTCCAATCCAAACACTGTATTTCCTCTCAGGTGGGGCAACAACCTTAATCTTCATGCTGCTTGGGGCGAGGGCTGTAATTTCCTTGCTCATACGATCAGCGATCCCTGAGAACATGGTCGAGCCACCGCTAAGTACGATGTTACCATACAAATCTTTTCTGATATCGACATCGCACTTCATGATGGAGTTATATGTAGTCTCATGAATGCCAGCAGATTCCATTCCAATCATGGAAGGCTGGAAGAGGACCTCAGGGCACCTGAAACGCTCAGCTCCTATGGTGATCACCTGGCCATCAGGGAGTTCATAAGTCTTTTCAACAGAAGAGCTGCTCTTGGCAGTCTCCAGCTCCTGTTCATAATCTAGAGCAACATAAGCAAGCTTCTCCTTCATGTCCCTTACAATTTCCCTTTCAGCAGTAGTAGTGAAAGAGTAGCCTCTCTCGGTAAGGATCTTCATCAGAGCATCAGTAAGGTCACGACCGGCAAGATCCAAACGAAGTATGGCATGAGGAAGGGAATATCCTTCATAGATTGGAACAGTGTGGCTAACACCATCACCAGAATCAAGCACAATACCTGTTGTACGACCACTGGCATAAAGGGATAGCACAGCCTGGATGGCAACATACATTGCAGGCACATTAAAGGTCTCAAACATGATTTGGGTCATCTTCTCTCTGTTTGCCTTAGGATTAAGAGGAGCTTCAGTAAGTAGAACTGGATGCTCCTCGGGGGCAACACGGAGCTCATTGTAGAAGGTGTGATGCCAAATCTTCTCCATGTCATCCCAATTGCTGACAATACCATGCTCAATTGGATACTTTAAAGTGAGAATACCTCTTTTCGATTGGGCTTCATCACCCACATAGGCATCCTTTTGGCCCATACCAACCATAACACCTGTGTGACGTGGTCGGCCAACAATGCTGGGGAAAACTGCCCTGGGTGCATCGTCACCAGCAAAACCAGCCTAGGAAGCAGGAGATTTGAAACACATTAACGTGAAGGTTATTTAAAGGAATTGTAATGATGTCATACCTGAATAAATGTTAACAAACCTTGACCATGCCAGTTCCATTGTCGCAAACAAGAGGTTGGATATCTTCACCATCAGCCATTTTTTCTCAAAGCCTGTAGAATTGATACTAAATTATATTATTTTCTACCTGTGTCATAGGAAGCTTTACTATTTTTCTGTGTTCAATTTTCATGCTCTAAAAATCAATCACTGATTTTATTTTGAAATATTATATTGTGCATGAATCAAATTAGTCATGTACAATAATTATGTTCTAATAATCAATCACTCTTTTGTTGCAAACGAGAGGTTGGTTATCTTCACCATCGGTGATGTAGGACTATGATGCTTGCAATGAGTTTATTAAGATCTTGCACAACTTCTTGATTAGAAAAATAACAATTAGAACTATTAGCAATTAAAACGATGAATCAAAACTTAAGAGCGGTCACATTCGTTTAGGCTAAGTTGCATACCAAGAGGTATGAATAATCAAAACATCATAGAAAATAATATCATGCAAAATAATAGTTTTTAACAAAAATACCTAGTCTAACAATAAGATTAGAAAACAAATAAATGCGCTCAATTCCATACGTTTACTAAGCTTAGCAGAATCGGACGAACGCGACCTTCTTGACTACAATCAAAACACAAGAAAGGATTAGACTTGAGAAATACAAGAAAAGGAAAAATTAGAAAACCTTCGTCAAGGACCGGGTGCGATCCTCTACTCGACGATCTCAAGTTGCTCTTCAATAGCCTCGACCAAGGTGTCCAATATGCGTTCGATGTAGTCCTCAACCGTATAGTCGATCCGCGGGTTGACGTCGAAGAAGGTTGAATAGAGAATGTGCATGAAACCGTGTTCGTCGTAAGCAAGTCCGTAGTCAGTTTCGGGATCGGCCATGTATTGGCTTGTTGTGTATAGTAGTAGTAGTGGCGACGTCCTTCAAGGCTCCAAGATCTCTTGAGAGAGGCGATCTTCTCAGGAAACAAGAGAGAGGGAGATGGGAAGGGTTCGACCAAGATGAAAGGTCTGGGAGAGAATTAGTTCAGATTTTGAGGGATTATGTTTGAGATTTGTGAGGATTTATTTTGAATTTGGGAGGGAAAATCTGAACTTAATTGCCCAATAAAAGCATGTTGATTAGGAAAAAGTTCAAAGGAAGATATAAGGGAGAGGAGGGGGGGGGGGGGGGGGGTCGGGGGTGTAGAGGGGAATGGGTAATTACTTCCTTAAGAGGGCGGGCTAGCTTTGGAAATAATTAAAGGTGTGGGGCCTTGGAGGTTTCGGCCAGGAGAGAGGTGGAGGGAAAATAGGAATTATTGCCAAGAGAGATTAGTGGACTTTTGGAAATAATTCCAATTGGATCCAAGAGGGGGGACCGGCGGTTATGGTGTGAGGGAGGGGAATTCAATGAGGCAATCAATGCTTTCTTGAAATAATAAATTAAATTTGGAATAAAGATATCATCCCAATTTAATTTAAAATTTAAATAGGCTTTGATTAAGCAAGTTTCCTAAAATAGGAATTATAAATTAGGTAACTATTTCAAATTCAAATAGATTTGAAATTTGAATTTGGATGATTAATATTTAATAGAGATACCTAAAATATGCAAACCAATTTAGGAAAGACTTGATGGTAAGTGGAGATGGGGAAATCAAGGGTAGGGGGCCGGCGGTGTGTTGGTTGGCCGTGGATGGTGATGGGGGTGGGGGCTAGCCGTTGGGTGGTGTGGGGAAGGCTAGGGTGGCCGGCGGTCTAGGGTTTGGGAGGAAAGGGAATTGGGCCGCCGGTGGTGGTGGAGGAAGAAAAGAGATAAGAAAAAGAACCACAAACCCGGCTCGTTTAGGTTGGTGGGTGATGCACAACCTTTCCCCTTCTAGGGATCTCACTCAGATTTCTCAAGCTCTCAAGAGAACTAAAAAAGATTTGTGGGAAATTTTCTTTCATCCATCCATTCATTAACTTGCAAAGAAAAGCATAGGGGCTATAAATAGCCTCGTACATAAGACTCAAAAATAGAAAAGACGACAATGCCCTCAGAGCTTACATACGACATCCCTTAATAAAAGGGTACAACAGGAAACTAAATAAAACAAATACAATACAACATCGTAAATAAGAAAGTACATAAAATAAATAAAAAATACAATGACTCAATCGTGGCCGTAGATCGGTCGCCGATCTACGGCCACGCCTCTGATAAACCTTCCATGATCTGATGTCCCCATCAATTGGCCATTTTTTTTAAATATGTAGAACTGATACTAAATTACATTATTCATGTAGCCGACCCCACGTAGTGGGATAAAGGCTTGATGTTGTTGTAACACATGTCCTCAATAATTCAAATTGATATTAGGAATGGTGTGTCAAAATATGATAAAGAAACATATCATACTTGGAAGTTTAAAATAATTTATATTTCCTGCAGTTTAACAACACAAAAATTTATTGGAAGCATATTACGCATCATATTAATTATGGCTTAGCACTTCCATATATAATATGTCCTTCCTACATTTTAATCTTTACATATAAACTGACATTGGTAGGTTGAAAGCATAGACTTAATCAATAAATTTCCTATAACATGATATCGTGATATAAGCCACATAAATTGCTACATAAATAGCAAAAGCTCAACAGAAGCATAAAACATAATTGCTACATTTTCCAAGGCAAAAGATGTATTAGACCATTTTCCCTGGTTAATTTCAATACTATGATAAATATTAATGTTTTTCATTACAGAAAAAATAATAGATTATTTGTCAAATTTAACAGATCGAGCAAAAGAATAGAGAAATCAAACATTTATAATGATAAACTAATCAAATGACTCATGAATGACATCCAAAAGTATTCCCACTAATGAAAAACGAAAGATGTGAAATGAATTTCTGATATCAGATACTAGAAGCACATAGCCCAGGAAGATGAAATCTTCTTTCAGGTAAATACATGACCAGCTTTTTAAATTAAGACTTGACAGTGGGTGCGTTGAATAAAATACAAAAAAGCATTAGAAAAAACTAAGCTGAAGGTTTCCTAATCATTTATGTATATATATCATTCGATAAGAAGACACCTAATATAAAAAGAGTTCAAGATTATAAATAAAAACCAAAAACAACTTTACAATCACTATTAATTCGCTCAGTCATGGCAATTATTGGCCATTAAAAAAATAATTAAAAAAGATGACAGATACTCTGATTGCGTTTCATAAAAAGTTCAAATAATGCAAAAAAGTTATACTTACAAAAAATACATTTTTGTATAAAGCATCATTAAGTGAGATAAAAGTATTTTCTCGATATGATTGAATACAAAACTTATGGTAATCAGAATGCTGTCAATAATCTTCAGGATCAAAATATCAGGGACAATAATTCAACTACGATTTGCTGCTTTTCAACGTATTAAAAAAACAAACTAGTTCGCAAGTTTACACAAAACATGAAAATGTGGCAAAGAAAAACAAGATTCCTTAATTCACAAGTGACTAAATCAATTGGTTGTTGATGGTCTCAGTGACTCATATATGACAGATGCAATGAAGAATTCTTCTACAACTAACAATAACTTTTATAACGTCTGCAACATGAAATTATGTTTCATTCGTCTATTTCAAGGGATTGAAAAGTTAAAAGATCCAAAATTTTCTTTAAAATGCGTAGATCATACATGAAGGGGAGCAGGGTACCACGGGGATGAAGAAGAAACCTTGAGAACCTAGATCTGGCCATTAATGCCTAATAGTTCCTTTAAAATAGTTGTAAGATATAAAAGAAAAAGGGACGCAATCCATTAGATAACAAAACAGTCATGCTACTGATATTAAACTGCTGACAGATTGACAGGACAATCATCAATATCTCACCTCTCATTTAAGAAAACAAAAAAGGGCATGCGATGCTCTCGAGTTAATCAACGCCATCATTTCCTAATAAATTCTCAAATGAGCGTCACCGAAATTGAAATTCATAGATCCCCCGCTACTAAAATCGGGATGAATACAGAATACTTGAGATCTAAAGTCCTGCGCATCAAACTGAAATCCAACAGCTAAAAAAAATTCTTATCCAGGAAAAGGCAACTAGTCATCTAACCACCTTGCTTCCAGTCATTAAAACACTAGAGAATCCCTATATCTCGATGTACTGGATTCTACCGGTTCACAAAATGTCTTCATAAACCATACATGTATCCCACATCAAGCTACAGAAGCCAACACATTATGACATCAACAACATATCAATTCGAATTTCGCTGCAACTAATCGAAAGGAATTAACATCTGAAATGGCTAATATCACGATCGGTAAGTGAAAAAATCTATCAGATTCACGGCATGCATCAATCAAATACTAGATCTGTATATCAGACGTCAACAAAAACACGAAAACGGATTGATTCCTCAAATGACTAGCCAGTGGCACAATAGATGAGCGATTGGGAGATCAGATAGAGAACTGACCTTGGCGGAGAAGTCGATCGAAGCCAAAGCCTCCCTTCTTTCACCAGGGAATAATGCAGGGAACCGGGGGAAGAAATGGCGCTCTGGCAGAAAAGTCGATAGAGAAAAATGCCAGCGGTGACGAACGACAGGCCGCGCTTTTAAAAATGAAACAAGGCCGGTCAAGGGTTTAAGGGCGTCATTGAGAGATTATTGAGTTTGGACCCCGCACACAAGTTATAGGTATTTCAGAGTACTGAATAATACTGAACTCGGTAATGTGAAGTACTGAATTTGATACTCCACAATACAGGATCGTACTGAGCTCAATACTGCTTGTTACTGTGGAGTACCGAGCTCATATAAAACTCAGTGCCGAGTAGAGGGTGATGTGGTGCATTTTCATTAGACTCCAGACGTCTTCCGGTGTCCGAATCCAATAATTTCCCTCATTGAGAGATTATTGACAGAGTGCCGCCTATGGGTGTAAAGGCTTCGTTTGGGACAGCTTCTCAAAACCATTTTTTTTAAACATTTATGCAAATGAATATTTCATGCAATATATTAGATGCATTTTTAAAACATAAACAATGAAGCTATATTTTAGTGATGCTTATTCTTGGTTAAGTAGTTTTATACCTATTTATATTCACATATGAAAATAAGTTTTTGACACATGCTTAAAGGATCCAAATGATTTTTCATACACTTAGGCTTTGTTTGGAACAACTTTCTTACTACTCCCTAAAACGACTTTCTAGTATAAAATTTTCTAATTCAAAAAAATTTGTATACTGAAAAGTTATTTTAGAAAGCAACAAAAAAACTGTCTCAAACGAAGCCACAACTTTCTTATTGTTTCTTAAGGTAATTTTTCAATACAAAATTAATTTATTTAAACTATTTTTTTTTACTAGAAAGTTGCTTTATAAATCAATAAGAAAGATGTCCCAAATGAAGCCTTACATTTCATCATTGTGTAAGCATCATTTTCTATTCAATTTTAGAATCATTTTTTCAAAAAAAAAAAAAAAAAGCCAGAGTGATTTGAATATTTAAAAGATCAAAAGAATTTTATGAAAAATATATACAAAATTGCTGCATAAAAAATAAAATAGTAAGAAAGCTGTCACAAATAGATCCTAAATGATTAAACTGTAAACTAATTCTTGAGCATAGACAAAAAGATAGATCAATCTTAATAAGATGCACTGATTAATTCTTCATAATTGATATTTTTATAATAACATATTTTTTAATCTTCCAACATAAGAATAAACTTAATAATTGCATATAAAATATATGTTAAAAATATCTCAATAATACAATTTTATTAATTTAAAATTTGATGATCTTTATAATATATTCTTCATTGAATGGGACATTGGATGATTACTCAAGCATTTAGGACCTGTCAAATGGTTCTATATGATAATATTTTTACTAAAGTTTTATTTAGGACGACATTCATTCTATTTTTTAAAATAATTTTTTAATAAAAAAATAATAATTTGTATAAAAAAAAATTGCTTTAAAAAATAATAAGAAAGACATTCAAATGAAACCTAAATATTATCTGATAAGAATCTGAATAAATTCAATATTTTTTATCTTTTAAGTGTAAATTGAGGTACTAATAATTTCCCTTACAAAAGAAATTATGAGAGAAGTTCTTTCATGAGGCCTTTGTTCTTTTCTGCAATAGAAAGGCAAATAAGTGGGACTCCACTATCTGTTTTAATGATGATAATAGAAATAAAAATATTAATAAGATTAGTCTAAATAAATTTTCTCAAATTTAAATTATCATAGCGAGGAGTAAAGAACTCCAATGTGCGCATAAATGTGTTATTGCTTTCATAGTTTATAAAAAGAAAGAAAAAGCTGATCCAGCCAGCTTTTCATTGATGAATAGGTACCACAATGGTTTCTTTCTATGTGCAGCTATGAGTATTATGTGGATACAACTTGTCAAGTTCAATTATGAGAGATTATTATGTGCGGTTAACAGACGGTCCGAAGAGGAATCAAGATACATCACGTCACTTGGTACACACATAGCACCGGTATACCGGTACACAACAAAAAGTGATGTAATGCGTCCTAATCCTCCTCTGAATGACGTCCGATGACCATACAGAATAATTTCACCCCAATTACTCCACAAATATGGACCGAATTTATGGATTTTTTGTGGATAGCAACCATTACTAATACAATTTATATTGATATATATATATATATATATATATATATATATATATATATATATATATATATTCACTCTACCTCCACATTTTCTATTTCTTGCCTACTAGTGCAATAGTTTAAAAAAAATCCAATTTCATTTGAATAAAAAAGTATATATATATCATCCACAAGAGCTTGCAACAATCCCACAACTCTACTTGCTTTTACTCGAGGTTGTAGGACCCTCAGATAAGCATTTTATTGCCAACCCATCAAGGGCTTTTAGAGGCTATAAATTGAATAACATAAACTAATATAAAAAAATTCCAAATGACAGCTAGTCTTCCTTCTTTAGAGATGCTTCTAACTAGGATGGTAAGTGAGCTGAACCGGCTAAAACTTGACTCATTAACAAGCTCATGAGTCAAACTTATCGAGCCACAAATTCGAGCTGGAGCTCAAGCTTGACTCTGCTAGAAAGCTCGTTAAGCAGCTCAATTAAATTAAAATTATTTAATATTTAATTTAAATTAACATTATATAATATATTTTAATAATTTTAATTTAATTTTCTATTAAAACTAAAAATTCTTAAAAACTTGAATTTTTTAATTTAAAACAAAGAAATCAACCTCAACGATGAAGTTGAGCTCCAATTTTCTAAACGAGCTCAAGCAATTGAGTCGAGCATGAGCCTATAATTTTTTTTAACGAGTCGAGTTCAAACTTAGCAAACGAGCTTGAGCACGAGCTCAATTAGCACTAAACAAACTTTAACTCGATTAAACAGACACTCGACTCAGACTCGTTTACACTCCTTTTTTAACTTGCAAGATACAGCCCACATGCACCCTTCTAGCATGACAGTGAACAACATTCGTCGTGACAGAACCTATGAAACGCTCCGCACTTGAATGATTGAACGATTGGCGCAGGGCACAACTAAAGTCGTCTATTCAGAGCAAAGAATACCAACAAAAAACGGGAGTCACTCTTCGATAAAACTGTGTCCTCGTTCAGGGAGATTTCCTTGATGTTTCTAAGGAGATTACATAACTTTGCTATCATAATGTAGAAGGGAAATTCAAGCAGCCTAATTAAGCTAGCAAATTTATAAAAAATGAGCTATGTAAAGCAGTCAGAACCATCACATTTAGATTTTGTTTGGGACTGCTTTCTTATTACTTCTTAAAACAATTTTCTAATAATTTTTGTACTAAAAAGTTGTCTTAAGAAGCAGTAAGAAAGCCGTCCGAAATAAAACTTTAATCACTTCAACTCCAGGCATCAAAATAAAATATAAAACTAAATTTGGATAGGGTCATTAGAAATTTTATTATCCAAGTAGGCTAAATTACTTCTCTACACCAAACATACCATTTTCATTGTTTGCAAACAAGTAGATCCACAGAATCAATAGCAGCATTTGGGTAAACTACACATAACTTTAGGTGCAACAAAGCATAAGTGGTACCAGCAACAGATAGTAGTTTCTCAAGAATTCACTTTTGGTGCCCATCCAGCAATCACGTAATCGTCTGCAGCTGGTTTGGTCTTCACAAAGGAGTCTCGGTTGAAAAGTAACTGGACGGATAAACCGAAATTAAATTATAACTGGCTTTTTTCTTGCAAAAACAATCGAAAATGTACAATGAAAAACTTCGGATGAGGAAAGAAATATGTCGTTGTCTCAAATGGGAAATCTCTTCATGAATAAGAAAGGTATGGTGTGCTCAACATTATAAGCTGCGTCACATATTTCAGCTATTAAGAAATGATAATAAATTAAATGTTTCTCAAAAATTCATATGCCTAGATAATCAATTGTAAAAATTGGTAAATATTTGGACTTGGACAAGAGATACCACGAGCAGCAGCAGTGGCCAAAAACAATACTAGTTTCAACTAATGAGGATACCTTTGTGTATGCATGAACATAGGTCAAGTTTTCTGGGATGCTCCAGCCTTTGAAGTGACCAAGGGCAACCACAAGATGAAATAACTTGGGTGCCAGACTGAAATCAGCAGCAGAAATGTTTTCTCCATTTATATATGGTCCCTGCAATATTAGAAAAAAAGAGAAAAACTAGACGTGTTTAAACAAGTTCGAAGAGCATTGCTGACTGAATAGTTTTGTACTCAACCTATAATTCAAAACATCATTTTTTTCAAATTAAATTATAAGAAAACTCCCAACACTTTGACACTAAAACAATAAAATCACGAACATATAATTCGTATAGAAAATTGAGAATCCTAATCAGGAGGATACAGCCAGAAGAGCAACAAAAGCTATCTTTGTCAATGAAAAACCAGGGCTTTCATAAAATATACTGCATGAACTCCAAGGTGTAAGAGCAATAGCCAGCACAAATTAAAACAGGATTCCTTCCAAATTATCTTAAAATTTGGCCGATAGAAAAAAAGAATACCAAGTGTACAAAAGAACAAAAAGAGAAATAAATCTCACATGTTTAAACTTTGCCCAAAATGAACCAAGAGAGTAGTAAATGAGGAATAAAGAACAAAAAATTGGGATACAAAAGAAAATGAAAATAAACTAAGAGAACCAAAGAACAAAATTACCACAGAAAGACATAAACAAATGGACATGTCAATACATTAGTTTTAAGATGTTCATCAAGCGCCTGTAACTCATTCAGCAATGCCTGCTCTGATCCATCATTGGGGTCCTTGCTCTTCAAGAATGTCACAAAAGAGGAAAATATTTTTGATCCCCTGAATTAACAAAAAAAAAGTTAAATAATTGTAGTTTCCATTCCAACATAGATTTTAAAGCTACACTAGATAAACTCGTATAATGGAACTGCCTACAGATCTTCCAGAAAAACAGCCATTGAATCTCAAGGATGTTCATGTCCAAGTGTCTCATAAAATGACTAATTCATGACAATTTGCCCATTTAAATCTCGTAAATATAATGTATGCAGAATTTCCATTTTGACAACAAATTATGTATTGTTTAAACACATCAAAAGACAATATTATCCAAACAACAATAAGCAGTGCCATTTTACTTTCTGAGCATGCTGAAAAAACAGCAAGCAGGATCTGAGGGACAAAAACAAACACATGCAAAATATTGAAGACCATGGGGACCCACACCTCAATGAGATCCACTCTGCAAATCCTTCACATCTACAGGACAATTGGCAGCGTTTTCTACCTTAGGGTTGGATCCGTGGGTCTCACTATGCTGCTAATCATAATATAGATCCTTGAGCACACGGATTGAGGAGTTAAGCCATTAGATCTTCTCCCTCATATTCCTTGGATTGAAATCCATGTGTTCCTCCCCTCCACATAATCATCAGCTCACCTATTTAAAATTGTTTTATTTTATTTTTTGTAATTAGCACTGATCTATATCCATATGTAACAACTTTGAAAGAGCTTATATATACCTACAATAAATTCTAATGTGTATAAAATAAATTCTAATGATACTTGATTATTTATATTCTCAAGATAGTAATCAATGCTTTATGAAACATATCTTTAATAACTTCAATACACCTTTAACATATCTTTCTTTCATAATGCGCATAAAATCAATTCTAATGGTACTCGATCATATATATTCACAAGATCAATAAAAATCATGTGAAAATTGTTTCTCTACTCTCTATACTTTTTCCATTAATTGTATTTAAACACAAATCAATTCCATAATACATGTTCATAGAGTTAAAACATTAATTCTCAGAAATTAACATAATCATTCTAAGTCTAAGTTTCATTACTCTCTCCAATGACTTTATCATATGACTCATAAATTTGATTCCTCCATAGTGAAGATTTCTTTTGTCATTAAATATTTATACTAAAATGCTTATTCTCTACAAATTTGGCTCTTAGCCTTTAAAAATTATTTGAAAAGATTTATGCACCAAACTACTACAATATCTCACATAAGCCTCCAAATTTCAATAGATATCTCAACTAGACCCAAACCTTTACTCTTATACATCTTCTTTAGAACTAAATCCAATTTATTTTTTTGAATCAAATAATAAGATGATTTATTATTTTATTTTTGCTGGTCTTCCAAAAAAAATTATTCCTTAAAACTCTCATTTAATAATTTCTCAAAATAGTACTTTCAACTTTCCCTGATGTCCTCATCTTTAATTAAGATCATACTATTTTAATACTAATGCATCTAAAATAATCAAAATCTTCAAATCACTTACTTTTTAGTTTTTACATTATTTTTACATTATTTATTTGGTTTAAATCATTAATAATTTCTAGTCTCTTTATGATCATTTAAGTAAATCTAGAATTCAATTTTAGTCACTCCTTAAAGTACATTTATTTTTCTAAATAATATTTTATACATCCTCGCTTCACCACCAAGTCTCCTTATTAATGTATGATCCAATCATGGTATCCTAAAACTTATACAAAATCTTCTTGATGCAACAAGCCATCTTAACCCAAATAAAATTTGGCTTGCCTCTCTTAACAATCTATTTTGAAAGATTAACAATTTTTCAACTTTAAAATTTCCCACCACCTTATCAGAGGGCAATTATTTCTTTTAATTATTTTCTTTATATTCATAAGATATGCATCCATATTTCATAGCTATTAGTCAAGAACGAACGAGAATAAACGAATAAATCGATGTAGGAAATCTATGATTTTTCATGTTATATTCATAGCATATCCATATTAAAAAAAAAACACACCAACTAAGGCAATAATACAATCATTGTCCTAAGACAATGGAAAAATCCCACATTGTAAAAATGAGGAACCAACTTTCTTCGTACTTTAATTCAACTATGATCCTTGTACTTCTATTATGTTACCTCTCTATCACCTAATCCTTAGTACAAATGTCCATCGAACCTCTGTAGAGTCACAATGTCAAAGAAGGTTAAAAAAGGGTAGAAGGAAAATAATAAAACATTCGGATCTAAATAAAGAAGTGAGTAAAAAAAAAAAAAACGTAACAAAAAATAAGTTTATAAACAGAAGAAAAAATATAAGGAGAACTTAGAACAATGGATACTACAAACCCAGCAACCTTGAATGCCCTTCTCGACTGTCATCCAATCTAATACGCAGTCATGCATAGAGGAAAATGCAACAAAATTATTCTTGGTTGTTGAATCCAACTTCTTGCAAGAGAGGAAGAACACTTCCTCTTCTTGAAGTTGAGAGAGGAGGAGGAGGGAGAGAGGAGAAGGGAAGAGGGAGGCAACAAACGCAAGAAACTATATTTCTTAAACCATCCCTATTACATACTACAAGGCCTATACTTATAGGCACCAAATGTAATATAAAAGGCTACACACAAGGCTATACAAGCCTAAAACCTAAATCTAGGAACAAAGTACAACAAATCTCCACCTTGGTCCTAGATTTACAAAACAAAGAAATCAACTGTTCTTAAAACAACAACCAAGAACATACAGTCGGGTAAACCAGGGGACGTAACCCCAAAAACTCGAGAGCCCAGCAGGCATCAACTCACCTGCAAATCAGCGTACAGCTAAGGATCCAGATCTTACGGCACAAGCAGCTTCCAACAGGCAAACCTCTTGCCTTTCAGAGACGAAGACGAGCGGAGTCGCTGTTTGAATGTGTTGGCTAGAAGCTTAACACAGAGGCAAGATAGTTGCCGCAAATTTCACTATAGCAGGTGTGTGCTAGGCGAACTGGAAGCTGGAGGCTTCGGAAGGAAGCGGAGCAGCTGGACTTGGTTCGGCAGCTGATTCTTGTGCAAGAAGCTGGCGACGGGTGAAGCGGGAGCATCCCGCGGGTTCGGAAGTTGAGCCGGAAGAGTTCGGAGGCCACGCGGCCTGGTGCCGTGATCGGGGGCCTGGCTTGCAGGTGTGCAGGCGGAAGGACGAACGGAGTTTGCCAGTTTCGGCGGAGGCAACTTTTGTTGCCGATGCCGCCGGCATGCAGAGCAGATTGTACGTGCATGAGCACCGTCTCCGGAAGTGAAGAGGAAGGATTTTTTGAGCGGTTTGACCGAAGATGCCGGAAGTGGTTTTGGCGGTGGGATTGTGCCACATTTTGAAGGTGCTAGCCAACTGAGGAGGTAATCGGCCAAAGGCAGAAGCCCGATTGGGCTTGAACTGAGGGATCAAGAGGTAGAGTCTGATCTTGATCACAAGAAAAGCTGGAGTAGCGTGGGCTTCTTGATCGGAAGAGCAGGATGACACTCAAGGCGTTGCGGCTGGGAAAAGTTACCATCGGATCGTGGGGAGTGCGGTCGCGGTGATCCTAGTGCGTGACAGGTCCGATCGGAGGCGGATTGGAGCGGGATGCTTCAGAAGGTACCGGAGAAGACTGGCGGCAGAGCTGCTGGCTGATGGCGTTGATGATTTTGATTGAAAGAAAATAATCAAGGAATGCAGATCAGAGACGGAGCAGTGAATTCCATTTTCGGTCATCAAGAAAATGAATGAGGCCGTGGATGAATGGTCTTGCAGTCAAGATCGAAAAGGATTGGAGATCCTTGCAGCTCATGGGGAGCAACATGAAGTGCTTGGATTGGTATTTTCTTCAAGCCACACAGAGGATGTGTTTTGAGGTGGAGTTTTCTACTTCAAGTGGAGTGCAGCCGTAGGCGGATGGAGCCTGACGGGAGCTCGTTGCACGAGCTGAACAAGCTAGCCAGAGCTTGTGATTGCGCTGGAGTCGCGAGAGGATTAAAGATCGGCTCAGATCTTTGAGGTGGAGCTGTGGACTTTAAGTGGAGTCCTGGAGATTACGAAGTGGAGTCGACTTGTTCTTGAGTTGTGCCGGGAGTGCAGAGCGCCTGGAGGGGCGCATGGCACTGGCGGAAGACACGCAAGGCGCTGGCCGGATGCGGCAGTGCAGGGCGTTAGTTTGTGACGACCGGAGAAGAACTGTTGGGTGTGAGAGCAAGAAGAGGACTAGGTCTTTGTTAACGGCTGGTTCTTGGGCTTCTTGTGGAAGAGAGAAGATTTGAGGAGTAGAAGGTGTACCCTTCTTGTTCGCCTCTGGTTTGGTCTTCGTCTCTGAAAGGCAAGAGGTTTGCCTGTTGGAAGCTGCTTGTGCCGTAAGATCTGGATCCTTAGCTGTACGCTGATTTGTAGGTGAGTTGATACCTGCTGGGCTCTCGAGTTTTTGGGGTTACGTCCCTTGGATTACCCGACTGTATGTTCTTGGTTGTTGTTTTAAGAACAGTTGATTTCTTTGTTTTGTAAATCTAGGACCAAGGTGGAGATTTGTTGTACTTTGTTCCTAAATTTAGGTTTTAGGCTTGTATAGCCTTGTGTGTAGCCTTTTATATTACATTTGGTGCCTATAAGTATAGGCCTTGTAGTATGTAATAGGGATGGTTTAGAGAAATAAAGTTTCTTGCGTTTGCTGCCTCCCTCTTCCCTTCTCCTCTCTCCGTCCTCCTCCTCTCTCAACTTCAGGAAGAGAAAGTGTTCTACCTCTCTTGCACGGAGTTGGATTCAACATTGGTAATAGACATCAATTGTTGTAAGCTTAAACTTTTGCTTGAGCTTTGAAATTAATAGTATTGTAGGTGGACACAAGTACCAACTGAAATATACTCTCTTCTCTCAATTTCTTGGGGCTACAAAACCCCAAGTAGGATTTAAGTTGAACTTCTTGTTAGATGTAAGTAGTGAATTATGATGTTAACATACAAAAAAAGATCACAAGAAACATTAGAAACCTAGATAAGTTACATGGAATAAAGATTAGTTTTCAAACACAGGAGAATGAACTCTATGCCTTTTCTATGCACTGTCTGGGAAGGCTTAAAGTGCTAGGTCAGTCTAATCTCATTTGAGTGCCTATGGTGCAATTGTCAAAACAATATTTTTTTTCCACGTGACATATAAATGTCAAAAAAGCATGGTATACTCAATTGGCCATGCATGCCATGAGAAAATTGTTCAAGGTAGGTCCCTGGTCCAATTAGAATTTTTTATTTAGAAAATATTGCAAAGTGTATTGATGCGGAGCATCTTAGCGGGCTACACCGGAGGAATAACTTATCCTTGCCTGACTAGTTAGTTAGAATATTCTATCTTATTCTGCTATGTTGCTACTTTTAGGACTGTTGTGCGCTGTGCACTTTTTTATTTCAGTAGAACGTTTTAGTATAGCTTTTCAGGAACCCGTTTTACTTAAGGTAGGGAAGATGAAGAACTATCAGCTTTTGAAAAATTAATACAGTTTTCACTGTTCCATTGAACTTCTTCTTGTTTGCTGGAAGTCATTTGTGCAGGTTCCTACACCAGATTGGTATCAGAGCCACAATGGCGGAAGGCAGCAAACGGGTGGCTGCCGTGGAAGAAAGAAGCCTGGAAGCCCTTTGGGCAGAACACTCCGGTCTGGTGAAGCACTCGGATGAGCTCACGACGGAATTCCGTCGATTTTCCGATGAAGTGCGCCGCGACCTGAGAGACATTCGAGCTCTGTTGGAGCGTAGTATCGAACCGAGACTGGGTCAGCCAGCAACCATACCGGCAATCCAGAGGAGGTGCGGGGATAGACGGAACTTACGACGCAATCTGCCGGAGGCATTCGCGTCGGATTCTGATGAAGGAATAGAGCAGTTTGGCGCTATGGAGCTATCCGACTCAGAGGGAGAAATGACGATGCAGCGGCGTCGGAGGCCGAGAGAGCAGGACAGGCATAACAGTGAGTTTCGGGTAAAAATGGACATCCCATTTTTTGACGGCAAACTTCACATAGAGGATTAGTTGGATTGGGAGAGGGCAGTGGAGACCTTCTTCGAATACATGGAGGTGGAGCCAGAAAAACAGGTTAAATATGTGGCCTGCCGGTTGAAAGGTGGGGCTAGTGCGTGGTGGCTTCAGCTGCTACAATCCAGGCGTCGGGATGGTAGAGGACCAGTGCGCAGTTGGTTTCGTATGAAGCAACTGTTACGTGGTCACTTCCTTCCTACAGACTATGAACAAATGCTGTATATGCAGTACCAACATTGCATTCAAGGCAATCGCTCCATCAATGACTATACAGAGGAGTTTTACAGACTGAGCGCTCGGAACAATTTGAACGAGACAGAAAATCAACTGGTGGCTCGCTATGTCGGAGGGCTGAAAGAATCAATACAAGACAAGCTGGAATTAAATGCAGTGTGGTCACTCTCCCAAGCTGTCAACTACGCCATGAAGGTAGAGATGCAACAGTCAAGACATGGGAGGACTAACCAAAATCGGCGGGCTGTAGAAGCTGTAAGTGATTTGAACCGAATGAGTAATTTGAAGTCTAATTCATTTAGTAGACAGGTTGCTCCTCAGACTGCTAGTCCCACACCGCCAAATGCACCTAATAAGAATGAAGAGGGAAAGGCGAATTACAAATTTAAAGGCCCGGCCAAAGACAATCCTTATGCCAAGCCATCTACTATCAAGTGTTTCCGTTGCTTTCAACAAGGACATAAGTCCAATGAATGCCCCACTAGAGGACAATTACAGATGTTGGAAGGAGAATTTGAAGAAGACATGGAACTAACCGAAGAAATGCAGGAGGAGCCAGTCGAAGATGTAGCTGGAGACGATGGGGAGCCAGTTGTGTGCGTGTTACAGAAACTGCTCCTGGCACCCAGACAACCGAACCACTCGCAGCGAAATGCACTTTTCAAGACTAAGTGCACCATTAATGGTAAAGTCTGCAATCTTTTAATAGATAACGGGTGTACTGAGAATGTGATTTCAAAAGCTGTGGTTCAATCACTCCAGCTCAAAACCACGAAAAACTCCAATCCATACAAAATTAGCTGGGTTAAAAAGGGATTAGAGATGTCAGTCACGGATATGTACAGGGTCTCATTTTCCATCGGCAAACACTACGCAAGTGAAGTATTATGCGACGTGATCGATATGGACGTATGCCACATCATCTTGGGAAGGCCCTGGAAATTTGACGTGGGAGCAATATATGATGGAAGGACAAATACTTACACATTTGAATGGCGGGAGAAGAAGCTGAGATTGGTACCGGAATCCCAAATTATTGATCCCGTTCCTGAGAAGGTTGCTATGTGTGTGGTACCCGGAAATACTCTGCTTAGCTCCTGGAAGGAATCATTGCAGATAATGGCCTTGGTGGTTAAGGAACAGACCGTTTCCAACAAACAATCTGAAGTGCCGAGTGAGATCAACCAATTTCTTCAGCAGTTTGCCGACATCTGCACCAGTGAACTACCGGCCGAATTACCACCAATCAGAACAGTTCAGCATCAGATCGACTTCAATCCAGGAGCCACCTTACCGAACATCCCACACTATAAAATGAGTCCCACAGAACACAAAATTCTGCAGCAGATTGTAGATGAGCTCTTGGCCAAACAACTCATTCAGCATAGTTTAAGCCCATGTGCAGTACCCGCCTTGCTAGTGCCAAAGAAGGATGGGAGTTGGCGAATGTGTATAGATAGCAGAGCAATCAACAAGATCACCATCAAATTCAGATTTCCGATGCCTAGAATCGACGAGATGATGGAAAGGTTGGTTGGATCACAACTATTCTCCAAGCTGGACCTCCGCAGCGGGTATCACCAAATAAGGATTCGGCCAGGAGATGAGTGGAAGACGACATTTAAGACAAGAGAAGGCTTGTACGAGTGGAGGGTCATGCCTTTCGGGTTGTGTAATGCTCCCTCAACATTCATGAGATTGATGAATGAAGTCTTGAAACCATTCTTGAATCGGTGCTGTGTAGCTTACTTCGACGACATCTTGGTTTTTAGCAAGAACCTGGCCGAACACGTGAAGCACCTGAGCGGAATCTGTGAAGCTCTGCGGCAAAACAAGCTGTATTTGAATATCTCAAAGTGTGAATTCGCGTGTGACACCGTTTCATTCCTGGGATTCAAGATATCTGCCGCCGGAGTTAGTGCGGACCCGAGAAAGGTGGAGGCAATTGTCAATTGGCCTGAACCAAAATCCTTTACTGACATTCGCAGTTTCCATGGGCTGGCGAATTTCTACCGGAGATTCATCAAGGGATTTAGCATCATTCTATCTCCTATAACAGACGTTTTGAAGTTGAAGCAGTTTCGGTGGGGAATGGAACAGCAGAGGAGTTTCGAAACCATCAAAGTGGCGCTATCCTCTGCCCCGGTGTTGGCATTACCGGATTTTGATAAGCCATTTGTGGTTGAATAGGATGCTTCTACTGTGGGAGTGGGAGCTGTGCTAATACAAGAAGGAAGACCAATTGAGTATTTTAGTGAGAAGTTGTCGGAGGCACGGCAGAGGTGGTCAGTCTATGAGCAACAACTTTATGCAGTTGTCCGAGCACTAAAGCAGTGGGAACACTACCTATTACATCAGGATTTTGTTCTTTGTAGTGACCACAAAGCATTACAATATATCAACACCCAGAAAACCATCAACAAGATGCACGCTAGGTGGATTTTATTCCTACAGAAATTCACGTTCGTGTTGAAGCACAAGAGCGGAGCTCAAAATCGCGTTGCAGACGCCTTAAGTCGCCGGTCTGTTCTCTTGACTCAATTGCAATCGGAATTTGTGGGTTTGGAGTGCTTACAGGAGTTATACCCAGAAGACGGCGATTTTGCTGACACTTGGCAGAAATGCATCAACAAAGAACCGATAGAAGACTTCTCTATTCGACATGGTTTTTTGTTTAAGGGCAACCTGTTATGTATACCGAAATCTTCTTGGAGGCAGCATATCATCTAAGAGATACATGGAGGGGGACTATCAGCCCATGCCGGACGGGATAAGACCATTGCACAAGTAACAACCAAGTTCTTTTGGCCGCACCTAAGGAAGGATGTTACTAAGTTGGTAGAACGGTGCTCCGTATGTCAAAACTATAAGGGGGGAGGACAAAACACCGGACTGTACCAACCATTACCGGTACCGGACTCCATATGGGAGGACCTGAGTTTGGATTTTATTTTGGGATTGCCACGTACCAAGAAGGGAAACGACTCAATTATGGTGGTGGTGGACAGGTTCTCTAAAATGGCCCATTTCGTGGCTTGTAAGAAGACCTTTGATGCTTTGAACGTGGCGAAGCTCTTTTTCAGGGAGATCGTTCGGTTGCATGGCATTCCACGGAGTCTCACCTCCGATAGGGATGTCAAGTTTATTAGCCATTTTTGGCGGGAGCTATGGAAACGTTTAAACACTCAGCTTCAGCTCAGTTCTCCTTACCACCCGCAAACAGATGGGCAAACCGAGGTGGTTAATCGTACTTTGGGAAATTTGCTGCGATGTATTGTGCAGGATCATCCAAAACTGTGGGACGAAGCTCTCGGTCAAGCAGAATTCGCTTTCAATTCGATGCCCAATCGCTCTACTGGTATGTGTCCATTTGGTATTGTATATACTAAAATGCCCAATTCTACCGTTGATGTTGCAGTCATCCCGAAATGCAAGAGTCAAGTGGCTTCTGCGTGGGTAGATCAATTCTCAGAATTGATTAACATGGTCCGTCAAAACCTGCTGGATGCAAATGCAAAATACAAATTGGATGCTGATGCACACCGGCGGAAGAAGGTATTCAAAACAGGGGATCTGGTTATGGTTAAAATGAAGAAAGATCGTCTACCAGCAGGAACGTATTCGAAGCTAAGCAAGCGGAAATTCGGGCCCTTTCCGGTCACAAAATGCATCAACGATAACGCCTATGTCGTCGAACTGCCGCCTGAATTCAACACTCCCAGCACGTTCAATGTAGCAGATCTATACCAATATCATCCACCAGATGATGGAGCTGTTGCAGTTGAAGATCCACCGGCAACACTTTTTTGTGGAAGGGGCGTATGATGCGGAGCATCTTAGCGGGCTACACCGGAGGAATAACTTATCCTTGCCTGACTAGTTAGTTAGAATATTCTATCTTATTCTGCTATGTTGCTACTCTTAGGACTGTTGTGCGCTGTGCACTTTTTTATTTCAGTAGAACGTTTTAGTATAGCTTTTCAGGAACCCGTTTTACTTAAGGTAGGGAAGATGAAGAACTATCAGCTTTTGAAAAATTAATACAGTTTTCACTGTTCCATTGAACTTCTTCTTGTTTGCTGGAAGTCATTTGTGCAGGTTCCTACACCATGTATTAGTTTTCATTTGTGAATTATGACAATTAGTTGGTTTTTTGAAACGGTATAGAACATAAATCAACGGGAAGCATGAAAAGAGCAACATAAACTACAAAGTAGTACCTAAAATGATATGCATATAAAATTATTTCAGATATACAAGGGGCACTGAGAAAGAAACCAAAATAAAATAAAATTCAAGCAACAATAGACCTTATACTAATTACATCAAATTAAGACATTCGAGAACAAAAGGGCAGTAGATACTGCAATTATACTTCACGACACTTGCAATTGCAAGTTCCTATTTCAATGATAATAGTAATGACTAATACAGATATAATAGAAGGAAAGACGTACACAGATGCTTTCTCTGGTGGAGTCGCAAAAGAAGGACTGGGGTATTTCTCCTCGATGATCTGAGTTATGACATCCGAGTCGGGTATCCATTGGTCTTCTTCAATCTTGAGCACCGGCACCTTCCCCTCCGGGCTAATCTTCAAAAACCTAAAAAACACAATTCGAATCAAACTTGCGACCAAAAAAGTGCCCAGCTAGCCAAATCAAAAAAGGCGAAGAACAAGTCCAATTTACCAATCCGGCTTATTGCTCAAGTCAACCAGCTTCGTTTCATAGGGAATTCCCTTCTCTTCCAGAGTTAGAAGAACCCTTTGACAAAACGGGCCTGTTTAATTTAACCATAGATGCGCTTAGCAGAAGACATCAAGAACCAACGAGAAAGGGAGAAGAGAAAGGAAGATATATGTTACAGTCGCCGATGATGTCCGGTGAGCCAGCGACGGCCTTGACGCAGACCTGGACGGGCTCCGGTAGAGGGATGGAAGCCATTTTCCCAGTGACTAGAGATGATTTCAGGCGAAGAGGGTTTTGCCACTGATGATCGATTGATCGAATACTTTTAAGTGGGCAGGTCCGGCTCTAAATTTATAGTTGGCACGACGAAATGTTCATTGAACTTAGACGTGTTCGCTATTTACGGCGTAAGGGTAACTTACGTGTCAGCTTCAATTTCATTGGCTAAATAAACTAAGCTTTTTTTTTTTTTTTTTTTTTTTTTTTTTTTTTTTTTTTGAGCGGTTGGTTAGAACATGCGTGTCAATATTTGAGACAACCTCAAAATTCTTGACTCTGAATTTGATTTAAAAATTGCAGATTAAGATCAATCTGTTTCAGAAGTGGATTGGTTTCGGGTTATCGGATTCGACTAATTTAAAAAATAGGTCGGATTTGGGTTGAATTGGAAATTCAAACTCAACTTGGTCCTGTTTGAAACAAGTTGACCGCATCTGCCTGCCGTCACGTTCGTCTGCCTACCCGATCTTTCGCATTGATCGTGTCTTCCCTTTGTCACACGTTGCCCTCGCCTGTTGCCGTCGACACGAGCCGCGCCTTCCCACCGTCGATGCGAGCCCCGCGGTCCCGCCATACAGCTGTCACAGAATTACAAAACCGCATCGAGTCAGGTCAACTCGATAACCTGACAGGTCGGGTCTGGGTCTAAACTTTCGACCCATTCATATAACCGAGTCGGATTAGGGTTAACCCGTTTGAACCCGTGTCAGTTCCGAGTTCGACCCAAAACTCGATTTTGACACCATCCCTAATTAAGAGCTTTGAGTATTGTTGCGGTCTGAAAGATTCGTAGCGGTAGAGTGAGTAAATTTTTTGTCTTAGCTATGCACGAATATCCAACACACAAACAGAAAGAGAGAAGTAGAACATCAAATCTTTTTTACGTGGAAAGCCCGAAGAGGGAAAAACCACGGGGCCTTGCCCAGGTGAAAATATTTCACTAAACTTGAGTGAATTACAAGGGTTGACCCGTCCCTCGATTTAGAGGCGGTCGAATTACAGTGATTTGGAGAGACAGTCAAAAGGACTGGAGAAGGTCGTACGGATGTCCGGCAGGTGGCGGCCGGGCGGTAGTCCGACGAAGGTCGGGCTGAAGTCTGGTAGGCGGCGACCGGGCGATGGAGTGGCGACGGGCGGCAGCCGAGCGGTGGTCGGTCTCGGCGGCGGCGGCAGGCAGCGGCCAGGCGGTGGTCCGGCGACAGGCGACGGGCCAGGCGGCGGTCCGGCGGCAGGGGCGGCGGGCGGCCGCAGCGGTGGTCCGGGCAGGCTGGCGACGGGCGGCGGCCCCGGCGGTGGTCCGACGAAGGTCGGCTGAAGGCGGGCGGCACGGGCAGGCGGTGGTCTGGCGAAGGCACGGCCCGGGCGGCGGTCCGGCGACAGGCGGCAAGCGGTCCTGCAGCAGGCGGCAGCGGGCAGGCGACGGCACGGGCGGTGGTCCGGCGGCAGGCGGCGGACGGGCGGTTGGTCCGGCGGCAGGCGGCGGCGGCCGGTGGCGGTGGTCCGGTGGCAGGCGGCGGCCGGGCGGTCCGGCGCAGGCGGCGGCCGGCGGTGGTCCGGCGGCATGCGGCGGCCCGGGCGGTGGTCCGGCGGCAGGCGGCGGGCGGGCGGTGGTCCGGCGGCAAGCGTGCCGGGCGGTGGACGGCCGGCGGTAGGCGGCGGCGGCGGGCGGCGGCGGCCGGGCGGTGGTCCGGCGACAGGTGGCGGTGGTGCTAGAGCTCTTGAAGCTTCAGAGCTCTTTTCAATCTCAAACAAAAAGGTCCCCCTCATGTAGAGAGTGGGAGTCTATTTATAGATTTTCATGAGTGGCGCATCCCGTAAATCTAGAGAAGATCCGGGGCAGGTTCATAGTGCTCCATCGGATGGCTCGTATTGATTCCCCCGATCGTAGAGAGTTTTTTAACTGTTTAAGTGCCTTAACAGTGTCGGAATTCAGAGATCTTGGGCTCGTTGGATTCGTCTCGCCGAGACGCTCGATTTGACTATAAGCATGCCATATTTGGATATCATTTCATTATCAAAATAACGCTTTAACCCTTCCAAATGTGGTCCGGGCCCCCGATTTGGACCCATTTGGGCTTTGGTTGGACCAATTTCGGTGTTGTTCGGTTCATCCCTTTGAGATGTTCAATTTGATTGTAAGTTTGCTGAAAAATTCCCATTTGAATATGCCTCGAGATTCGTGCTTGATCAAGGCAATTTTTTAGGACGTATCAGTTGCCCCCCTATTTTTGGATGTTGAAATTTACAATCCAAAAATATATTCATGATTCTAGCTTTCTGTAAAATTAAAGCAATAATCGGAGCAAAAAGTCAAACAAAAACTCAAAAAAAAAAATTTTTTGAATAGCTCAAAACTTATCCTTTGAGGTTCGAAAATTAGCAAAATGTAGTCTGGAGTACACAAAAATTTATTGGCTCGACTCAAAAAGTTGTTCAAATCATTTTTTCATTCCAGGACAAAATTATACATACGTATATATATATATATATATATATATATATATATAAACTATTTATATGTAAAATATATATAACGCTTAGTTAATTATATATTTTATTATTATTATTATAATATATAAATATATTTAAAAATATCACATACCTCATGAAGGAGAGGCGGCTACTGTAGCTGCCTCAATGAGGCGGTGAAGTTATATATATATATTTTTTATATAAATTTTATTAGATTTCCTTTCTTAAATCATTTAAAAAGGAAAATAAATTTTCTTTGTCAAAAAATTTCGAAAATATTTTTTAAAAATCCTTAAAAATTCAGAATCTTTTTTTCTGAATGGAAATAATTAATTTCCTAAACATTTATTTTATTTTTGAAAGAATTGCACTTAATTTATTTCCTATTTGATTTTTTCAATAATAAGAAATTTTTTAATTTTTGGGCATAAAGAAAATTCTGAAAAATTATTAAAAAAAATTCATCAAAATTTGACCCTCAAACCTCCTTTGAAAAACTATAAATACCCCCCAAGGGGCTAGGGAGAAGGCACCACCTCTCTTTAGCTGGTTCCAAAATTTCTCTTACGAAGTTAAGAGAAGTCGGACTAGCAAAAATAAAAATTTTTGGGCGGCGGCGATCAAGGCCCGGTACTCTTACGCAGGCTCCAGTTCACTCCCATTGGGGGAAAAACTGTCCGGCAAGAGTCTAAATACCGGAGGAGGCGATCAAGGCATGGTACTCTTACGCAGGCTCCAGTTCACTCCCACTGGGGAAAAAACTGTCCGGCAAGAGTCTAAATACCGGAGGAGGCGATCAAGGCCCGGTACTCTTACGCAGGCTCCAGTTCACTCCCACTGAGGGAAAAACTGTCCGGCAAGAGTCTAAATACCGGAGGAGGCGATCAAGGCCCAGTACTCTTATGCAGGCTCCAGTTCACTCCCATTGGGGGAAAAACTGTCCGGCAAGAGTCTAAATATCGGAGGAGGCGATTAAGGCCCGGTACTCTTACGCAGGCTCCAGTTCACTCCCATTGGGGAAAAACTGTCCGGCAAGAGTCTAAATACCGGAGGAGGCGATCAAGGCCCGGTACTCTTACGCAGGCTCCAGTTCACTCCCACTGGGGGAAAAATTGTCCGGCAAGAGTCTAAATACCGGAGGAGGCGATCAAGGCCCGGTACTCTTACGTAGGCTCCAGTTCACTCCCATTGGGGGAAAAACTGTTCTGCAAGAGTCTAAATACCGGAGGAGGCGATCAATGCCCGGTACTCTTACGCAGGCTCCAGTTCACTCCCAGTGGGGGGAAAACTGTCTGGCAAGAGTTTAAATACCAGAGGCGACAATCAAGATCCAGTCGGTGCAGTTTTCCTTTCAACTTCTAGTGAGAAGAAATGTACATATGAATATGTATTTATGTAACTCCATTGATACTGAATAAGAAGTTGAGAACTTATCCTTCGGAGCAAGCTCAATTGCGATTGCATCTTTAAGATATGATTTGACATTTTGCCCCCCATATTTTTGTGAGGAAATTTTAGACTGATGAACTCTTTGTATAAGTGATAAATTTATTAATCACTTGCGTTCTTGGAGTCTTTATAGAGAGAACATTGTTCACTCAAAATATTGTTCGATGATGTTGACCTTTATAAAAGGGCTCGAGAGAATCCACTAAAGATGTGAGACCTATCCGAGGTTGTATGTCGGAGCCTTTGCTCGACGACGTTAACCTCTGTGGAAGAGGTCGAGAGAATCCACCGATGATGTAAGACCTATCCGAGGTTGTATGTCAGAGTCCTGCTCGATGACGTTAACCTGTGTGGAAGAGGTCGAGAGAATCCACCGAGGATGTAAGACCTATCCGAGGTTGTATGTCAGAGTCCTGCTCGCTAACGTTAACCTGTGTGGAAGAGGTCGAGAGAATCCACCAAGGATGTAAGACCTATCCGAGGTTGTATATTAGAGCCCTGCTCGATGATGTTAACCTGTGTGGATGAGGTCGGAAGAGTCCACCAAGGATGTAAGACCTATCCGAGGTTGTATGTCAGAGCCCTGCTCAATGACGTTAACCTGTGTGGATGAGGTCGGATCAAATCTCCCTGGGATTGATCATCCGGTGATTGAGATACAATATAGATTGTGTATTTCTCGAATCACAAAGAGAGAGTTTGATAAAAAAAATTTATCTTTCATAAGAGAAAATAATATCACAACCACGTGAACATCGCATTACTGTATTATATAAATTAGTACAATAATTCTCTAGTCTGACTTGGGGGAAATACAAGTTGCAACATACTCAACACATAAGAT
The DNA here is from genome assembly GCA_019514585.1 of Dendrobium officinale. Taxonomy (NCBI): domain Eukaryota; kingdom Viridiplantae; phylum Streptophyta; class Magnoliopsida; order Asparagales; family Orchidaceae; genus Dendrobium; species Dendrobium officinale. Next base: position 15,863,015 of record CM033683.1, read on the forward strand.
CTACGTACAGGGACAATTTAACTTGGAAGAAAATATTAAAGATATCAAAGTGATACCCTACTCAAGACAAGTAGTATTGTTAATACAAATGCACGAAGTGATCATTCAATCTCTCCAACCACTAGAATATTATTCAATGGTTGTCTCTATTGTTGATTTTTCCCCCCAGCGGGACGAGCTTCCTCTCGGGCAGATGAATCTTGAATAAATTGTCGAAGGTAGCCCTGGCGGATAAGTCTTTCAATCTCATCCTTGAGTTGCTTACAGGCTTCAGTAGTGTGACCATGACTACGATGAAAGTGACAGTATTGATCTGAATTTCCTGTGTTCGACTTCAAAGGATTTGTCCATTTTAATGTATCTTGATCTCGAACGGCCATCAATACATTTACTCGAGATGTGTTGAGTGGGGTATACTCCTCCTGTCGGGGTTCCCATCGCGGTAATGGAGGCCTATGAGGTATATCATTCTTTCTTTGCTTTTTCTGTTGTGAGAATGAATTGTCCATCCCTGGTGCACCTTTGCGCTTTCCGTTGATTTGCTCAAACTGCTTCCTGTGAGCGTTTATAGCTTCATCTGCAGAAATTTGCGCCTCCACATGATGGATCAGGTCAGCATATGAATGAACGGTGTCACGCATGAGTGCTGAATAGAAGGAGCCAGGACGAAGACCTCCAAGAAAAACTCCTCGGAGTAATTCAGGGTTTACTCCTAGAATATGTCGAGCCTCGGTGGAAAATCGCTGAAAATACTCCTTCAACGATTCTCCCTCATTTTGGCGGATCCCAGAGAGGTGGGAGGAATCCTTAACAATTCTTCGATTAGCCACAAACTGTTCAACGAATAGTTTGGCTAATTTTACGAATGAAGGGATTGTTCTGGACGGAAGCGAATAGAACCACGTTCGAGCCTGTCCTTTAAGGGTGGCAGGAAAAACCTGGCAAAGGAGTGCATCCGATGCTCGTTGAATATGCATGATGGTTCTGTAGTAGTCGATATGCTCATATGGGTCGGTCGTCCCGTCGTAGGACTCAACGTTTGGCACTTTGAATCCAACTGGAATGGGGTGCTGAAGAACGACATCAGTTAGAGGTGATGACTCCTGGAAGTTGCTCTGTCGGAGAGCTCGCCTCACATCTCCTCGGGGGAACTCTTTCCGTACCAATCTTCGCAGTTCGTGATGTAGAGCATTGTGAGGGAGCTCAGCAAGGTGCGGTCGGGCAGAGCCTTCTGGGAGATCCGGAAGAATGTGAGGCTGTCGAGTTGAGGGAGGAGGATGTGTAAAACTTGCTGTATCGGCAAGTTCGTTATCCTGTCGTGACTGAGGATGTCTTCCAGGTGGAGGAAGATGAATTTCTGCTCGAAGATGTTCGAATTGAACATCTTCAACCCGTGGTAGATCTTGAGGGAGAAGAATTTCCTCTCGTTGTGCCAATGTTGGCTGTCGATTCTCTCGCAGGAGTTGAAGGATCTCATTTTGAGATTCTTCCATCTTGCGGATTCTCTCTTCTAAAGAAGGTCCCGAGGTCCCTTCTCCGACAGCATTCTGCCCCCCAGGATGAAAAGAGGCAGACATCAGGCGTCTGTGATTTGCAGACAGATTTCTGGATTGGTGGGAGTTGGAGCGAGAAGCTCCAATGATGCGACTGCTACGCCTGTTGACCATTATAGCGATACTTAAAATTGTGGGATAGTGTTTTCCACAGACGGTGCCAAACTGTTGCGGTCTGAAAGATTCGTGGCGGTAGAGTGAGTAAATTTTTTGTCTTAGCGATGCACGAATATCCAACACACAAACAGAAAGAGAGAAGTAGAACACCAAATCTTTTTTACGTGGAAAGCCCGAAGAGGGAAAAACCACGGGGCCTTGCCCAGGTGAAAATATTCCACTAAACTTGAGTGAATTACAAGGGTTGACCCGTCCCTCGATTTAGAGGCGGTCAAATTACAGTGATTTGGAGAGACAGTCAAAAGGTCTGGAGAAGGTCGTACGGATGTCCGGCAGGTGGCGGCCGGGCGGTAGTCCGACGAAGGTCGGGCTGAAGTCTGGTAGGCGGCGACCGGGCGATTGAGTGGCGACGGACGGGCGGCAGCCGAGCGGTGGTCCAGCGGCAGGCGGCGGTCGGGCGGTGGTCCGGCGACAGGCGGCGGTCCGGCGGCAGGCGGCGGCGGACGGGCGGTGTGTCCGGCGGCAGGCGGCGGACGGGCGGTGGTCCGGCGGCAGGCGGCGGCCCGGCGGTGGTTCGGGCCCGTCGCCACTCCATCGCCCGGTCGCCGCCTACCAGACTTCAGCCCGACCTTCGTCGGACTACCGCCCGGCCGCCACCTGCCGGACATCCGTACGACCTTCTCCAGACCTTTTGACTGTCTCTCCAAATCACTGTAATTTGACCGCCTCTAAATCGAGGGACGGGTCAACCCTTGTAATTCACTCAAGTTTAGTGGAATATTTTCACCTGGGCAAGGCCCCGTGGTTTTTTCCCTCTTCGGGCTTTCCACGTAAAAAAGATTTGGTGTTCTACTTCTCTCTTTCTGTTTGTGTGTTGGATATTCGTGCATCGCTAAGACAAAAAATTTACTCACTCTACCGCCACGAATCTTTCAGACCGCAACAAGTATCAATTAAAGTATTTTGAATTTAAAGTTTACATATATAATATGTGTGTGAATTTATCTTAACCAGTTTAAATGTTCAAAAAAACCATAAGATTTGTTTAATAAACTTAAAAAATAACTTTGAGTAAGCTTCTTAAGAAATATCTTATTTTAAAAATATGAATATAATATATATTAGAATTTAGAAATTTAAATATAAATTTTTTTTTAAAAAAATATTTACTATCTAATCCAAATTTATAATATCTTAGCATTACATTAGAGAATATGAATATCACAAAAGAAATCTGAAGATACTTTTTCATAAAAGACTCTAAAAGATATGCTTCATGAGAGCTTATATTATGCCAATCAACATATGTTGGCATTACTAGTTCTAGAATTTTGCTTTCCAAATGTATGGAAGGAATGACTTTTAATAATGAATTTTTAGGATATGCTCTCCCCTAATTTAAGGTTTTATAAATAGCTTTTAGAGTTTTGAAATGTGTCCACCCATATTCTCCTAATTTTAAGATCTTCCAAACTTAGCAATTTCACGAGACATTCAACTAAAGAAATGTACTAAACATTGACAAATGATAGGTGTAGGTTCATATGATCGCCCACAAGTTGTTATGAATCAACATTGATTCTCATCATTGATGGAATGAAGGTGGTTAACAGATCAAACTATCACTGGTGAATTAAGTTGGACTTGCAGAAGATTAGAGCTGTCAACATTTGACCCGACCCGAACCCGACCCGAAAATTTCGGGTTTGGGTCAACCCGGACACGAACCGGGTCGGGTTCGGGTTATAGATTTCGACCCGTTTGTAAAACGGGTGGGGTTCGGGTTGACCCGGCGGGTTGCCGGGTTGACCCGCCAACCCGTTTTAACCTAACCACGCACGACCTGCCCCGTTGCCGCTGCTGCCAGCCTGCCACGCACCACGCGCGCGAGTCACGACCAGGCCCCGCTCCCGCTGCCGCTGCTGCCGCGCGACCCCGCGCACGACCCTGCCTGATCGCGTGAAACCCTGCGCGCGACCCCACCCGACAGCGCGCCACCCCGCCCGACCGCACGCGACCTCGCGCTCGCCCGACCGCGCGCGCCCCCGCCCAGCGCGCGACCTTCTGCCTTTCTCGTGTCGGGTAGGGCTGCAAGCGAACCAAACGTTCGATGAACTACTCGTTGTTTGGTTCGATTAAAGCTCGTTCGTGATCGTTTAATTAACTAACAAACGAACTTGAACAATATTTTAAATACTTGATTCTTAAATAAACAAGCCTGAACACTAATGTGTTCACCTCGTTTATGTTCGCAAACAACATCAGTTGATGTTCATGAACAAGCTCGATTCGGGTTCGATTAAAACCGCTCGATAAAAACTTAAATAATACGTTATTATAAAAATGATAAATATACATAATATAAAAATTTTAATTATAACATAATAATATAATTATTTTTTATTAATAACAAGAAACATTTCATATTTGTCCATGTTTGTTAGATTGTTTGTTTAGGATGTTCATGAACAAATTTATGGTTTGCTTGTTCAATAGATTGTTTGCGAAATATGTTCACGAACATAGCTTGTTTAAAGCTCGATAAGCACTAAACAAACGAACATGAACCAAACATGAACACCCTTAAATTATACGAACCAAACATGAACACAAATAATAAAGCTCGAATCAAACACGAACCAAACATGAACAAGCTAATGTTAAACAAACACAAACATGAACACTCACATACTCGGCTCGGCTCGGTTCGTTTGCAGCCCTAGTGTCGGGTCAGGTCAACCCGGCAACCCGCCGGGTCGGGTCCGGGTTCGCATTTCCGACCCGTTTACCTAACCGAGTCGGGTTAGGGTCGACTCGTTTGAACCCGGGTCAGTTCCGGGTTCGACCCGAACCCGACACGTGACCCGAAATTGACACCCCTACAGAAGATAGTATTTACAAATTTGACTTATGATGTTGGTAATAGAGAACACACTTAGGTCAACAGTAAAATATATGAGTTGAGAGATACTCTGATGAACACAAATGCTAAATTTTTTTCATTGAAAAAAAGATTCAAGTCTAAGGATTTAGAGCAGGCTGATTATTGGAGTAAAATGAGATTGAATACATGGAGATGAGTATCTACATTATGGCTTATCTCATATATATTCATCCAAGGAACTCATAGGTTTTAGCATTTAATTCTTTTGTTTGAAAAAAATTTGAAAACATCATAATCATGATGGATGGCTATGAAAAGCTTTCTCATTAAGCTAGTAATTTTTCTAAAGAGTCTACAACTATTAATTAGAGATATTGATTTGTTGATCAAAGAAGCAACATCTCCATTGGACTCACAAAAATCTTGAGGAGCACCAAGAAGTGGGAACCGAGGAAGGAGGTCTTCATATTATTGCTCATTGTATATTGATCATCAAAGGGATTTTCTTATGTAATCTTTTGAATATTTTGCGGATGTAATATTCATTTTCATGAATGATTTTGTTTTTTTTTAATTTTATATTCTCTAATAGTTTGGATTGTGTATATTCTTGAATCCAATTCTATGTGTTGCATGAGAGGACTAAGAAGCTATGTTGCTTTGTGAATAAATTCTAAGAGAAATTTTTATGCATGTCGACCTGAACCCGACCCGTGACCCGAAATTGACACCCCTAATGGTGAGGGCTCATCTGCTCCAATTGTATGGGTCCCTTATTATAATTAGGATGTTTTCCACCCTACTTTTCCCAAAATAATGACCATGAGTCAAAATGACAATGCACATTTAGGATGCAACATCAATTATGATTTCGTTTGGGATGACTTTCTTACTGGTTCTTAAAATAATTTTTAATATAAATTTTTTTTACTAGAAGGTTGCCTTAAGCAGTAAAAAAGCCGTCCCAAATGAAATATAAAGCTAAAAAATTTTAAAATAAAGTTGCTTCATATGATGATAAAAAAATAAAATAAAAGTCATATCTTTTAACGAGTATATATTTTTTGGGAGCTAAATTTTCTTTTATTAATTTCATCAATGATGTAAATGATGATGTTATATTTTTAGGTCTGGCTACAAATATTAGGGATGCTTTATATTAAATATATATGATTTTAAAGATTTGTATGAAAAATAAAGAATGTAATTGAAAACTCAAAAAAAAAAAATTTTGGGGAAATATAAGCTTCTTCTTTGAAATGCCCACTAGCGCTTTATCATGCAATCATATATAGAATATTCTTATCATCAAAGCATTATTATATATTTTCCACCCACTAAGAATAAAACTTTAGACCCCACCACTATCATAAATATTAATTTTGTTGGAATAAGAAAAAAAGAGCTTGCAAATTTGCTTATAGCGCATTAGTTCATTACCAAAAAATTAGCCTTTCGCAGCACATTTTTCGATGCAATTAGCTGCTTTGGCAGCGGTTTTTAAAACCGGTGCAAAAAACCGCTGCGAAAAGGCTTGTTTTTGGTAGTGGTTGATTTTAAATAAGAGTTAAGTGCGCTAAATTGGCTTGTGAGCTTGCTCAGATTGGATGCTTTAACGAGCTCAAGTGAAATGTATTGAGCCATGATATTGAGTTCAAGCTTAAATTCAAGCTCAAGTTTGGCCCAACTTAGCTTGTTCGTTTGTTGAGCCAACTCGATTAATATTAATTAATACATATGTATTTATATTATTTTGATTAATTGTTTTTTGTTCAAATTCAAAATAAAAAATCAAACCCCAAAATGAGTCAATCAAGCATTTTTTATCGAGCTCAAGCATTTGAAAACAGCTTGAGTCTCACATTTTTCACTCAAGCTGAGCTCGATCTCAACATATGTGCTCGAGCACATTATAAATTAAATGAGCTTGAATTGATTAAGCTAGAACTCGACCCGCTCTACTTATTTATAGGGGTGTCAATTTCGGGTCACGGGTCGGGTTCGGGTCGAACCCGAACTGACCCGGGTGGAAAACGGGTCAACCCTAACCCGACCCGGGTAGAGAAACGGGTCGAAAATCCGAACCCGGACTCGACCCGGCGGGTTGCCGGGTTGACCCGACACGACCCGGAACCGCGACGGCGGCAGCGCGCGGCAGCAGGCGTCGGCGGCAGCGCGAGCGGCACGCGCGGCGGGGCAGCGGGGCAGCGCGCGGCACGCGGCACGCGGCGGGGGCAGGGGGGCAGCGGCGCGTCACGCGTGGCAGCGCGCACCGGGCGGGCAGCGGCGCGTGGCAGCGGGCAGCGGGGCAGCGGGCAGGGGGCGGGGGCAGCGGGCAGAGGGCGGGATTTCAAAATTTTTTGAATTAAACGGGTTGGCGGGGTTGCCCGGGTCAACCCGAACCCGACCCGTTTTGAAATCGGGTCGGGTCCAACCCGGCAGGTCCGGGTCGGATTTTCGTGTCGTGTCAAAAATTGACACCCCTACTTAGTTACACCTCTCGTTGCAAATAACTTTGAAAATCCTAGTGGCGAGAGTTTGAATTCTTATCCTACCCATAAAAAAAAAATCTAATAAAATAAAAATATTATTGACCCAAATCATGATGTTTCACTTATACTTAATATATCTTATAAATTTAAATATTTAAATGCATTATTTTTATAGATTCAGAAGTCATTAATGCTTGATAATTAATAACTAAAATTTTTGTTTAAGATTAAGATTAAGACTTTAATATCTAATTAGAGACTTCAACTTTCAAGCTGATCGAGCGTATTCTACGACGATTTAAAGGTGTCTAAATATATAGTGAAGTTGCTCATTTAAGACTTAAAATTGATTTTAGAAAATTTTAAAATAAGAGTGATTTTTATTTCTAGACCTGCCTACAAATAATAATAATATAATAATAATCTAATTTTATTTGGTGCATGTGCCATAAGAGCTTAAATCAGATTTTTTTATAAGAAAAATAATAGATTGATGTATAATTAATCAGTCACTATTTTTACTACATATAATATATTCATAAAAATATATTTACATAATTTATTTATAATTTTTTGTCGAAATGAATCTTAAAAGTATTGTATTTATTTTAAGATATATATAATATACATTTTCATTGCATTTTTTTATGTTTTCACTTATTTTAAAGCAAATTTAAGTGTGGATGATCAGTTTATATAAAAAAATTAGCATTATTTTTTATAAAAAATAAGACCTAACAATTTCATGATTTAACATGCAAGAATATGCTTTAGACTTTGTTCGAAATAATTTTCTTAATAATTTTTACAATAACTTTCTTATAAAAACTTTTATTGTGGTAACAATAGCATATCACAGGCCCAAACGGAGACCGCTCTCAAATGGCTTGCTTCTCCTTGACCCAAACTGTCTGCTTCGTTTTCCTCTTTGCTCCTCTCTCACAACCTCGAGCACGACTTTCTTTTTCCCTTTTGCTCCTCTCTCACCATGTTATTTACATTCTTAATTTTGATCTTACAACTCCTCTTGGCTCCAGTAAGGAGATGACAAATACAATTATTTTAATGTATTCTAACATTTCAAATGAGATGATAAACTGTAAAAAATTTGACCGCTGGAAGATTGACCGTCAGATAATCGTTTGAAAATTCTGCCTGTAATAGGTCATTTTCCAGTAGCATTTAATTTAGCCCCCCGAATAAAATTTCTTACCCCCCTCCCCCCACTGAGTAGAAAGCTATTTTTAAAAAACACTAAAAAAAATCGTCCCAAACGAAGTCTAAGATTTCTTTAGAGGTGAATTTGTAAGTAGGAAAAAAAAAAAACAGCGAAATAAAATTTGTGGCTGTTATTTTGAAAAACAATACAATTAAAAAAAATTATCCCAAATAAAGCTTTAATTTTAATTTTTAAATATGAGTTTCTTATTCGGACTTGATTTTGATGGTTTTTATTTTTTTTTTCATTAAATTTATTATTAAAAAAATGAAATACTAATATCAAATAATATAAAACTTATAATTTATAGCATTTACTCTTTCAACCGTGGCTGCTGTTGTAATGAACAACATTGTTATCTTCTGAAAAATTATATTAGAGCAATCTTGAAATTCACTAAATTTATTATAAAATTAATAAAATATATAAAATATTTCATGTCATATTAAACTCAAAAATTTTTTGAGTTTAAAAGAAATTTTGCCATGATTTGGAGAAATAAGAACTAAATATATCATTAGATAATAATCAAGATAATTATTTAGAAAAAAAAAAAAAAAAAAAAAAAAAATATCATTAGATTTTAAAAAAATTTTGTGGAAACCTAAATTAATTAATTTTAAAAATATTAGTTTATTCATACATGATTGGAAATTGGGATCAACATTGGTTGTCAAGAAAAATTTAGTAAAATTTTAATATAAAAAGATTACTTTCATACAGACGAAAACTTAATTTAGTTTAAAGCCTCGTTTGATTTCGCCATTCTTTTTGCATAAGCCGGTACATAAACAGTTATCAGTAAACAGAGTTCTCCCAAAAATTCTTTAGGCAAATTATTACTTGTTTGGTTACATTTTCTTTTTACTGCGTACGCAAATGTAAAATCAGATTAAAATACATATTTGCCCTCTAACAATCAGTAAATATTTTGGAGACGACCCAGACCTCTATCGCATCTTCAATGCCGATCAACTTCCGTGAGCTGCAATATCGCGACGGTGCTTTGCACCACTACCGGAATCACTTTGTTTGCTTTCAAGGTGACCGGTAAGGAGAAGACGTCATTCCCTATTCACTCTCACAAACCTACAAACAATCCCTTTACTAGGCGCCATCCTAAAACCATTTGGTGAGCTTGGTGCATCTCTTCTTCCTCCCATCACAAAAAAGCTTGCTTGCGGCGATTGTGCAATGGTGCGATGGCTGAACCTTCTGTGATCTATAAAACAGTAAGGCTCTCTTTCAATACACCTTCAAAATGGAAGGGATGATCGGAGATAGATCCACATACCTGTTCGATGCCGAGAATCGAAGTAGTGGAAGACCAGAAATGATCCGATGGAGAAGGGTTGAAGTTGGAACCTCGACAAACCTATTCGGTTCGTATTAGAGCCGACATGGGGGAGGGAACCGGAAAATAGCAAAGGAAGGAACTAACTCTCCGAAGAGGAAGAAAAGGTCGCTAAAGAGGGACGTGAGGCGGACGTGCGAAGGTGAGGGTAAAATCAGCTTCTTTGTCTGAAAACTCCGGTATTAAACGTGGATAAGCAGCATTTGTTTTCTTTTGAGATCCACAATAATACGGAGAAATAGTAAACGATATTTTACAAAAGTCGTGTTAACAAACAAGAGAGAGTAACTGTTTGCACCGATTTAAAACGGAAACGGCGTAAAAAAGGGGAAACAAACGAGGCCTAAATACATACATATAAAAACCCCAAATTTTGATATTTTGGGCCGGGCCAATAATGGAACGGGTTCCGATGACTCCATTGTGGATCCACCCAAAATATGAACGCAATCTAATGATATTCGCATTTTAATTTTACTTCACCTTTTCATCAATTCTTACTTAGGTTATTCGAAAGTGAGCAAAACTACTTATATGACTTATAAGGTCAGCACGCATGATCTTAAAACCAAAATTTTTTAACAACTTTAGAATAAACTTAGCCAAACAAGCCCTAAAAGCATAACAAGCTACTATAGGTCATGTATTATATATGATACATTATTATAAGTAATGATATTGGGGACTAGATATTAGGAACTTTCAACAAGTGTCTAATAATGCGCATTTTAACAAGATTGAAATAATTTACATATATATATAATTTAGATGATAAAAAAATAATCATTTACATCAAGAACCTCACAATCTTAAGGGAAAATTCTATAAGATGGTAGTGAGGCCTGCAATGCTTTATGGTGCCGAATATTGGCCTTTAAAAGAGAAGCATAATACTAAGTTGGTAGAAATGAGGATGCTTAGGTGGATGAGTGGGTTTACCCTTAGAGATAGGATATGAAATGAGCATAGACGTGAAAAGGTTGGAGTAGCTCCAGTAGAAGATAAGATTAGAGAAAGTCGCCTTAGATGGTTTGGTCACATAAAACGGCGGCCTTGCGATGACCCGGTTAGGAGAGTAGAGGTATTAGATTTGACTTATGTTAAGAAAAGTAGGGGTAGACCTAAAAAGACTTGGTTATAAAATATTAGGAATGACCTTTCTTTATTAGATTTAAACAAGAATTTGACTTTTAATAGGGCACAATGGAGAAAAAGGATTCATGTAGCCGACCCCACGTAGTGGGATAAAGACTTGATGTTGTTGTTGTTGTTGTATCAAGAACCTCACACTTGCCATAATGATGCATCTTGCTTTTAGGGTAAGATTGCAAATTTAATCATATTGTACGTATGATCCTTTAAGACTTGCAAAACCTTCACTTATATTCAATTGGGATCACTTTTCAAAAGTATAGCTAACTAAATTACAGTCAGTAAGATGTATATATGATAAACCAAAGAAGCATAAGAAACAGTAATTGCAATTAGCAATCTTTCCTAATCAATTAATCCTATACAAGCAAAGAAAAAAACCAAAAAAAGCTTTACGATGATACAGTTCTCAGAATTGGGTTGAAGTTTTTCCATTTTTCATTCATCTTTTTTCTATTTTGTTAGAATATATAATAATTTATTAGAGAAGAAAAATAAATGAAAGTAAATTTGATTCAACTTACTTCAAAATAATTCAAAGATATATATCAAAATGATGCACATATGTATATTGAAAATGAGATATTTCTGCAAAATATACTGTAAATATTGCTTTTAATAAATTTTTTGGACATATTAAAAGAAATAAGATGAACATAATTTTATAATAATTAATTAAAATTTATAAAAATATTAGTTTTAGTTTAGGGTTTAGAGAAATTGAATGATTAACATAATAGTTTTAGTTTTTCTCATTTAATAAATTGAAGAAGCTTTAAAAGCCTGCAACTGTTCTTCCTGAAATCCAGAATAGCCAAAACAGTTTCTCTTTTGGCTAAAATAATATCGGATGAAAAAACAAGGGGGAAAAATATCGTTGCGTTCGCGGAGAGCTCCTGTCACGACTTATGATTGATTCAACAAGAACAATGTCTTATAAGAAGCGACTCTTTCAAGATTTTCCTTCACGCAAAGTCAAAGAAGAAATGGGAGTTTCATTCTTGTGTAGGAGAGGAACAGAAATATGATAAGGTAGGAAAAAAGAGGAATGTGAAAGGGTGGGAAATCGCGATAGCGTCGTCTGGCGGACGTATACGATTGAATAGGAAGATTTCGTTCTTGCGCAAGAGAGATGTTGACCTCATTTTTGCTCTTGAGCATCCAAGATCGACTTAATTGAGGCTCATCAAGTCTAATTTGGGTTTGAACCAATCCGATTTAAGTTAAATTAGACTTGTCAAAGCTTACTTAAGCTCGATCGATGCCTCTGACGCTTGTCGAGCCCAATTTGAATCGAACCAATGTCAATTTAGATTCAATTTCATTAAGTTAATGTGGTCGAGCCAAATCGAAACATAATCAAATGGAGTTTGATCTAGGCTTGAATGTGATCCAAATCAGTCCTATTAATGTTAAGATCTGTCCCATCAGCTTTCTAATGAATTTAAATCAGTTTCTAAATCAAGATATTTTTTTTTTGGGACATTTAGGCCAATTAAGGCAAACTCACACACACAACGCATACACATAGACTCGAACCTTGAACCTCTTAGTTGGAAGACTAAGCTCTCAACCAATAGGCCAAGGAGAGTTGTGTTAAATCAAGATATTTGATCTAAGGGCTAGAATCAGTTGACCTGAGCCCATATCGGCGATCTCGAGCTGGCGTAGCAGAACGAACAGGTTCCAGTTCCAGCAAATACCCAGTATCGGAAATGAAGCGGGCTTCCATTTCTAGCTTTGGCGTGCTTTCTCCCCAGCCGAGAGAGCAGAAGGCAGGAATCCAGAAGCAGGAAGATCTTAACTACTCTCAGCTCCGCTCGGACATGAAGTATTGAATCCCCTGGCTCCGAAACCCCCTTTCTTCCTCCGCCTCTCCTCTGTTCGGACCAAGCCAGGAAACCGAAGCGCCTCTCTTTTCTGTCTCTCCGTCTCTTCCTCACGCCAAGACAAGAAGAGCCGAAGCCCCCTCTCGTTTCCCTTGGGTTCGCACGAGTAAGAGGAGCCCAAGCCCCGCCGACGCCGTCCAGCCCTAGCCGCTGGTCCTTTGGCAAGGTGATTTTCCTCCTCCTTTTCTTCTTCTTCTTCTTCTTTCTCTGTTATTTTCTTTTTTTTTTTCTTTTCCTAACTCCTATCTTCTCCATCTTTCCTATCCTCTTCCTTACCCTTCCATGTAAAGAAAATGTATAGTTGTAAATGATTTTCATTTGCTTGGAATAAGAACATTAGAGACAAATGATCTACCGTCGTGAATTCTGATTCAACAAGAACAATGTCTTATAAGAAGGAGAAGAAGCTCTTTAGCGACACTTTCAAGATTTTTCTTCGCGCGAAGTCAAAGAAGAAATGGGAGTTTCGTTCTTGTGTAGTAGAGAAACAAAAATATGATAGGGTAGGAAGGAAGAGGAATAAAAAAGGAAGGGAAATTGCGATAGCGTAGGCTGGTGGTCGTATACGATTGAATAGGAAGAGTATGGTTCTTGTGCAGGAGAGGAAGAGAAATACGAAATGGTCGGAAGGAAGAGAATCTGAGGGACTGTTTGGTATCGGATTTATCGTGGGATTAAGTCGGATTTACGCTAAATCCAGCCAAACGGTTTTTGTGCGCGCGTTAAATCCCGGGATTCCGTAAATCCCGGATTTACGGGTTTACGGCTTAAATCCCGGATTTCCTAAATCCCTCGGTTCGGTGGATTTAACGGGATTTAACATTAGAAGCGCGCGAAAGGGAGAAAGTTAACTTCACAGCCAGCGAGCTCCTGTTCATGCTTCCGATCAAAATGTCGTAACTTCCGATCCGACAAGAAGGGAAAGTCGTCGAAGGAGCTAAGTCGAACAGCCACGAAGGAACCGAAGTAGCGACGCGCGCAATTTGTACACCTCCTGCGAATCAACGAAGCCGAAGGAGCGAAGTCGAACAGCCACGAAGGAACCGAAGTAGCGACGCGCGCAATCTGTACACCTGCGAATCAACGAAGCCGAAGGAGCGAAGTCGAACAGCCACGAAGGAACCGAAGTAGCGACGCGCGCAATCTGTACACCTCCTGCGAATCAACGAAGCCGAACAGCAACGACGAAAAGAAAAGATGAAATACAAACCTAGACGACTCAAAGTTATTATCGATTAACTTAATTTATATAATTTAATCAAATAATAAATAAGTTATTTAATTAAATAATTAATAGTAGAATTAGTGCATAAATTAATTATTTAATTTAACTTAATTGATTAATTAATGATAAAATTAGTAATTAAATATTAATATAATTAGCTTATTTAATATTTAAACTCTCATTTTGGTTTATGTTAGTTTGTAATTAACTTTGTATTGAATTTTCGGTCATTTTATATGACCAAAAATTGGTTTTATTATATTTTTTGCAATGATCTTAATTTCTTAAATATCTCCTTTAAAATTAAACGCCTCAAAGTTATTATCGATTAACTTAATTTATATAATTTAAACAAATAATAATTAAGTTAATTAATTAAATAATTAATGATAGAATTAGTGCATAAATTAATTATCTAATTTAACTTAATTGATTAATTAATGATATAATTAGTAATTAAATATTAATATAATTAGCTTATTTAATATTTCAACTCTCATTTTGGTCCATGTTAGTTTGTAATTAACTTTTTATTAAATTTTTGGTCATTTTATATGACCTAAAATTGATTTTATTATATTTTATGCAATGATCTTAATTTCATAAATATCTCCTTTAAACTTAAATCCCTAAACGCCATAAATTTTGATATATGTTACCAAACAATTTCTCAGGATTTAATAAAATTTAACATTTAACAAACCAAACAGTTTTTAGGATTTAACACATTTCAGATTTACTAAATTCGAATTTACAGGATTTATTAAATCCCGCTAAAGTTAAATCTCACTTGTTGCCAAACAGCCCCTGAAAGGGTGCTCATTTGTAGGACTAAGATCAAGTATCGGTCCTTTTATATACTAATCCTAATGTAATATAGATTAGGGGTGCAAATTGAGTCTGCTCGAGCTATACTCGATAATGTTGACCCCCTTTTTGGCATCGAACTTACACGATATTATCTTGCATTTCGTAGATCGATCCACCTTTATGTATGTTGCATCGCTGTGTTGATGAAAGATCACCTCACGTATTTTACCTCAATTCGTCGTCGGCTTTAAGAATTTCTTTCTTTCAATCACATATCACTATTTATCATATTTTGAAACATATGTGATCGAGTCAACCTCAAATCGACGAGTAATTTATATGTTTTTAAGCTTTTTATCACACATCCTTATTTCACACTTCAAATCTATTGATTCATGTTTCTTGTTGCGAAACGAATCGCTCGAGCGTGTCCGAAGCGTCGAGATCTTTCAAACAGGCCCATTCGTTCTCGAATTGGAAGTCATTTGACATGTGTCGAGGAAAGAAATTGGGATAATAATAATAATAATAATAATTATTATTATAATAATGTATAAGATAAAATAGATCAAGATGAGCTGTGTAATTGAACTTAATTTAAACTGAAATCTAACTCAATTTCAGCCTAATCATCTCAATATAATTTTAATTAAGATTCAAATCGCTTTTTGAGCATTTGGATATGTTCCTAAACCAAGAAATTCAATGGACAGCTCCAATTTCGTCAAGAGCCTGATTCAGTCGCGTGAGCTGCTTATTTCAGAACGAATGCAGGCATTGATTGAGAGGCTCAGCGGACAGAGCCCATTTCTGTGCTTAGAAGAAGCAGGAATCGTCCCCTTTCAAGGGCAGAGTCATTTTCTGTGCTTAAAAAAAAGAAAGGG
Source organism: Dendrobium officinale (assembly GCA_019514585.1). Taxonomy (NCBI): domain Eukaryota; kingdom Viridiplantae; phylum Streptophyta; class Magnoliopsida; order Asparagales; family Orchidaceae; genus Dendrobium; species Dendrobium officinale. Next base: position 15,878,594 of record CM033683.1, read on the forward strand.
CCAGCTCTAAGGGCAGGCTTTATCTTCTCGTTTGGCCTTGCCCGTGCAAGAGGCTTCTACCTCCTCTCCCCCTTTGAGTGCTCTCACAGTTAAACCCCTCTCTCACAAGAGAAGAGGAGCAATAGCAATTCTCCATGGAAGCTCCCACCCAACTTCCAACCGTTCAGACAGCAGCCTTCCAGGCCATCGGCTGTCCGACCACCAGCTCCACTCCAAATACCCATCCGACTCGGGCCACCTCCAGACTCCCTCACGCTGCAATGCCGAGAGGAGAAGGGCAGAGTTTCCCATGTTAGGGGAGCATGTAATCCAAGGAAACTCGTGAAGGTTTCGTTTCCTTTCTTGAGTAAAGAAACACAGCAAAAAAAAAAAGAAAGAAGAAAGTGCTGTTGACATTTGAAAAAAAAAAAAAGCGTAAGAAAAGTTTTCTCAAGAATGCTCTACAGAATTTTTTTTCTTTTTTACCTCTATGTTATGTTGAAAAAATAATTTCTCTAGTGATTTATGTCATGATTTAATGCTCTTTAGTCACATGCAATCACCTTTATTGCCAGTTGATGAAGTAAAAAAAAAAAAAGCTCTTTTCCATTCTAATCTCTCCTTGGAGAAGGAATCATTCATTGATTGATGTTATGAGATATCTTTAGCAATATTTGATTGCAGTTTTCGTCAGTATATATATGAGTAGCAATAATATATATCTTAAAAAAAGAGAGAATTATTCAGATCATTGTTTAAATTCTTGGTCATCTAAAAAGATTTATATGAGTTGAGTTGGACAAGTCAGAATTCACATATATTGAAACTTCTCTTAAACGTATCTCGCTCGAATCAAATAAAATATGTAGTCGTTCTTTAAAAATAAAATACTGAAACTTGTTCTTAGATAGGGGTGTCGATTTCGGGTCACGGGTCAGGTTCGGTCTGACCCGGGTTCAAACGGGTCGACCCTAACCCGACTCGGTTAGGTAAACGGGTCGGAAATGCGAACCCAGACCCGACCCTGCGGGTTGCCGGGTTGACCCGACCCGACCCGGGAAAGGCGGAAAGCTGGTCGCGCTGGGCGAGTGCGGGCAGCGTGGTCGGGCATGGAGCGGTTGTGGGGTCGCGCTGCAGCGGCGTGGTCGGGCTGGGTCGCGTCGCGGGGTCTTGCGGCAGCAGCGGGGTTGGATCGCGTGAGGTCGTGCGGCAGCGGGGCAGGTCCGGGCGGTTAGGTTAAAACGGGTTTGCAGGTTGACCCGACAACCCATCAGGTCAACCCAAGCCCAACCTGTTTTTGAAACGGGTCGATTTCTGGAACCTGAACCCAACCCGTTTTGAAATCGGGTCGGGTCCGGTTTGGATTCTCGTGTCGTGTCAAATATTGACACCCCTATTCTTAGATCTATCTCGTTTGGAGTTGAATAAAGTCGAAATTATTCATTATAGCATTGAAATTAGCATGTCAAAATTCTCTTGCTTGAGAACTCATTCGAGTGGAACTTTTATCTACTAGTTTATTAGATCCTTTGTTAATTATTTAATATAAAACTTATGTACAGATTTATATAAACATCCACGATGCTTTCTATTTGTGTCTAGAGCAGAAAATCTGAATTCAAATCATATCATTTACTTATTTATCTGCTTATCTTTTAATTTTATTTTATTTTATTAATTATTTGAACTAGCAATGTATGAACATTTTCAATGAAGATTTATTTAATCTAGGTGAGACTTGCTGTGGTTTTTGACCTTTATTCATGCCAACTTTTGTGGTGAACTAATGTTTTTGCTGGAAATACTATGATACTGTATGTGCTACATCTTTTAATATCTTACTCGAAGAAGAGATTTGAATATTAATCTTTTTTTGGCTTAATTATATTTGGGGCTCTACAATTATTCCCCTTTCCTTTGCGAATAATCGTGCATATTATTTCGATTAGTAAGTGCTTGATAATTTGTCTGATATTTAATTAGTAAGCTCAACTGTATCATGACATGGCCTTAATCAAGTCCTAGCTTGCAAGTTATTTTGTACAGAATACTTATGTTAATTACTTGTTTATTTATTTTATATAAAAAAGGTGTTTGAATTTAGCTGTAAGTTCTTTTATTTGTATGATTCGGGGTTGAAGAAGCTTCAATAGGATGGGCAAATATAACTAATCTTATAAGGTTAGGAATAAAAAAATGTAGACTAAATATAACTCATCTAAAGGTTATGCGAAATTTCTTAAATATATTAAACATTTCATTTGATACTCGAAATGAATGATTGTCGTTGATAGTAGTGATGATAATTCTCCCATATTCCTTTGACAAGTCATGTGTGAAGTGCATATTGTTATGTTTATTTACTTGTTATTTGATTTCTGGATAAGAAAAAAAAATCTGAAGTGAATATTAAAATGAAGAGCAGCAGTTATTAAAGTTTTTTAATTAATAGAAATGAAAGAGAACCTCATATTTTGTTGATATGATTTCTTTGCTTTGACGATGATGGTATATTATATCATATAAATTCCTATAACTTGTCATATTATTTGTTCAAATTAGAACTTGATAAAAAAATGGAATAACAATGAGATGAAAGATTTTCTTAAAAATATGCATAGTACAATTGAAGCAATAAATTAATTCTTAACTAACTCTCTCTTTTGTATTTTAATAATCATGTGTTGAAAATATCCCTACAATAAGTTTCATTAGTAATGTTATTGTGTTTAATGAATTTTGATTAAAATTGAGATAGTCACATATCTTTTAGTTTTTATGCCATGCTTATGAATACAATTGTTCTCAAATGATATCTTGAATTTTACATGCATATGGATTTATATATTAAAATGCATGAATTTCTGACATCTATTTCTCTCTTTGCCTTTATCTGCGAGGTACAATGGAGCTATTGGAGTCGTTGTGACGAAGGAGCCTACATATACGAGTATCAGTCGCCTTCATATATTCTGGTGGGGGTGCTACGGGCGGAACTAACCGGTCGTAGCCCCCGGTGTAGTAAGTTCTCTTAAAATTTAGAAAGCCTTTAGGAGCCCTCATGGTTGCACGTTCCCCCACCCTTTAGGACCTTGTAAAAATTTCAATTATTAGATTATTTTTTTATTTATTTTATTTTATTTATAGATCCCTAAACTCATTCATACGTGTGAATGTCTAAATGGTTAGAAACAAAATTTCTTTTCGTCTCATAACTCTAGTGACACCTAAGGACAAAAATTAAGGACTGAGTCTTAGATAACATAGACTTAGGATGCATGCTTCCTATAGGATAGAGACATTGAACATATAAAATTTAGTGATACGTTATCCTAGATTTAGTGTGCCATAACTTACTAATAATCAACCAACAAATCAATCATAATCCAACTCAAAATTGTTGCAAGCAAAAAAATTAGGAAAAGCCTAATATTTGCAAGTATACTAAAAACTTTCTAAAAATAAGAAAATAGACATTAAATAGCCAAAATACTTAACAAAAACCAACACATTACAATGATTCCTTACAACTCATATATTTAGAACATAAAAACAACTAAAATAGCTTTTCATCCATCGAGAAGAAAGATACAAATGACGTCGAATTTGCGGAGAGAAGAAAGAGGTAAGAAGCCGAGACGAAAGAGACCGCAGCATTGCTCAATTTGTTGGTGAGCAGGATAACTTCTATTATTTATGATGTGGTATATTGTGGAAGAAGCAGGTAGTAATACAGATCGAAAACAGAGTAAAAGCTTTTACTGTAGACATGTATTATCTTTTCTGTCTTTTTTTCAGTGGAAGAAGATATACATAGTTGCAACTATCAAGAGAGTATATTCCCTTGCTAAAAATGTCTATAATAGAAAAAACTGAACCTCTACTACATTACCAGGACTAGTAAAAAATAGGGATTGAAATAAAAATTCAAGTAACCAAAAACTAGTTACTGATAGAGACAAAGATAAATCATCAAAAGACCATAGTAAATAGCGAAGAACCAACAAGGCCACAAAAAACACAAAGGCAAGCTCAACCAATACTCGAAAACAGCCAACCCACCATGGATTTACTGGCTTGTAGTAGAAATCAAATTTCTGGATTGTTGATTTCTGTTTTTCTGCATATAAAGATTCCAAAATTTATAACAGTATTGAAGCTCTGTTAGTTGTTCTTGTAGAAATATAGATATATAGTATATATATGGATGAAAAAAAAATTCGAGATGACTTTATTACTATAAAAGTAATCAGTATTAATTAATGGCATAAATTTATCTGAGAGTTCGTTCAAGATGACTTTGGAGTTGGATCATATCATTTATGGTTTCAAAGAGTTCGCCTTGTCGGCACATTCAGTTCAATTATAAATTTGTTGAAATCAGAATTTGATTGGTCCTAGAGTTAATTCTATATTATCTCGAGATTCCTATTGATAACGAAAACAGTTTATAGTTTACTGTATTTATTAAAATTTATCAAAGCCGGTTTACCGTGTTTCTTAAAATTTCAAATTATGATGACTTTGGTTCTTCCCCCTCCTACCATTTAGATCATAGTTGCCTCGAGGCGTTGCCCTCACATAGTGGGATAAAAGCTCGATGTTGTCATTATTCTTGTTGTAGTATCTCAAAAACATTTTGGAGATTCAAAATCTAAATTAATTAAAATGTAGTGATTCATTGGAATCTAGCCTAAATGAAGCCAGAACGAATGCTTCATTTCATTTTTCTTTTAAAAGAAAATGAAACTTCATTAAAACTACCATCTACTTCTCCCAGCCAGCCGATTCCAAATAACTCCAACCGAACTCCTGAAAGTACAACGCCTCAATACTAGCGCAGCCTACACCTTAGCCGGTGCAGTCTCTGATGAAATTAAAGACCTGTAATGAGGTTAAACATCACAGCATATAGTATTGCAGGAAATCAAAGCCAAATTATCTGAGATATCATCTCTGTCTTTCATTCTGGCTCAAGCTACAGGATCATACATTTATAAATATGAAGCTTAGTATAAAGAGAATCAGAATCAGTTATACATCAATGGTGTAGATGGCTGTAGCAGAAAATCTAGGGTGAAGACAAAACTATCTAAAAAGGTCAGAGCAGCTCAAGTGGAGCAATGAGCTGAAATATGAAGAAGTGTAGTAACTTGTTAAATTCTCTTATCATCTCCCCTCAAGTGGGCAATGGGAGGTTGAACTGTTAACTTGTGCCTAAGTTGCTCAAAACAAGTGGAACTGAGAGATTCGGTAAACAAGTTGGCTGGTTAATCCTGGGAGGCTATGTGATGAATTGTAATATGCTGTAGTTTGATATTGTCTCTAATAAAATAAAAAGCAATCTCGAAATGCTTGGTATGAGCATGAAAAACAGAATTGTTAGTTAAAGAGAGAGTTGAAACGTTATTACAAAAAAAACTTAGTCGATGTAGGTAGAGAAATGCAGAATTCAAACCAAAAATGTCTTAATCAGATGTTGTCGCACGTAGCAATAACTAAAGCTCGATATTCAGATTACGTAGATGATCTAGCAGTAGTGGTTTACCTTTTAACACCACAAGAAATCAATGTTGTGTCAAGAAAGGCACAATAACCGGGTAATGGAGAACTGATCAATGGTGTCTGCAGCCTAATCAAAGTCAGATAAGCGTATAATTCAAGCTTTGAGGGAGAAATAGGCAAACCAAATTGTAACATGCCGCAGATGTAACAAATTATTCATTTTAGCTGTTGAAAATAGAGTTGAAAAGGGTTGTGCATATGTAGTTTATAGCAAAAAAAAGTATGGTCTACTAATTGTCAAGTACTGTAATGATCCAACAAGCAGCTGATAATATTCAAGTTGAGGGTAGGTTTCATACGCTGCATCTAAGATACGTAATTTGGTGGGTAAAGGAGTGAGAACAAGTTTACAAGTAGACATTCCATATTTGTTATGTAATTCAGCAGATTCGTTAAGTATTTCTCCGAACTGAATTACCACTACATTGGCACAACACCACAGGTCATTAAGCCAAAACAAAAATGATTGCCTTCTTCTAGCTCCAAGTCTAGCACCACTTCCTCAAGCCCTAGTCACTATAACTTCCAATTGGTTCAGAGAGAGCGCGGGGTGGAGAGTCAATTCAAAGATCGCATGTGTGTCTACATTTCTGATGCTAACTTTGATGTAACCCAATTTGTTAGGTTAATCATAGAGGTGTCATAATATAAGAGTGTAAGGTTTTAAACATGGAATTATTGCAATGCCAATTCTAAGAAATAATTAATAAAAAAATATTTTTGATTGTCCTGGATGACATCTAAAATGACTATCATAATCAATGGGTTGAGCTGAATACATTATTGAATTGTGGTGGAGAACGAAGTGCGTAAGTTGTTAGTACAGGCATTATAAGATTAACATAAATGATTGTCACACATACCATTTGTTATATGAAACAATTAACTGATGAATATAGTTAAGAGTTGTTCAGAAGGGCATTTGCATAAAGTACAGAAGTTCTTACAGGCCTTGTCAAAATTAGCAAGGATATATTAAAACATCATGGTGGGCTTTCCTTAGCAATAGCTATGCTTGAAGGCGTGATGTGTCTTGAGAATGATGAAGTGAAGTGAAATGTTGTGGTTGATAGTTAGATATGACAGTTGGATGTTACAAAGAATAATATCTTGTCGGCTTTGAGACTAAGCTATAATTATTTTCCTTCTCACATGAAGTAATATTTTGTTTTTTGTGCTATATACTCAAAAAAATTATGTTATGGAGAATGATACATTGATTTAGTTGTGAATGGAAAATGAATATATCTTTTTTTATTAGAGAAGAAGACTTGAAACCCATGGGTCAGAGACATATTTAATGAGCTAGTTTGGAGATACTTTTTCAAAAATATGGTGGAGTTAATCGTTGATTTAGAAAAACATACTATATGGATTATGGAGGTAAAGTAATATGTAAAATGCATGATCTGATGCATGTTTTTGCGAAGTTCATTATGGAGAAAAAGTCCTTAAACTTCGTAGATGTTCCAGAGTGGAAAGATATCTCATCAATTGTCAAATATTTGTTTATACCATATTCTCCAAAATTAAGTCCATGCAATCAATCAATCATTTCAACATTTTGGTTGAGAATATTTATCCACCCTTATTATTATGTAAAATGTTGGAATGATTGGTTGATTGTATATATAGAATTTTTAAAAATATGGTGCGAACAAATGTTTGGCAATCAATGGATATCTTTTCACTGTTGAGTACCTACAAAATTTAAGTACTATTCCACATGATCAACTCTACAAGATCATACAACAGATCGTTCACCTCTATATGATATGCTTTTCGGAATAAATAGTTCAACTTCCACCACAATTTTGAAAAGGGGCCTCATAACTAACTTATAAAATATATCTCTACTCAAGAATTCCAAATCTTCTTCTCTATCAAAAAGAATGTGTCAATCTGCCATCCATAACTAAATCAATATATCATTCCCCACAATATAATTTCTTGGGTATATATCACAAAAGACAAAACACTACATCATATAAGAATATAAATATGCATAGCTCAGTCTCAAAGCTGTCAATATATTATCATTTGCAACGTCCACCTAACAAATCTCACCATTAAGCATAGCTTTCCACTTAACTTCATCATTTTCAAGTCGTGTCATGCCTCTAAGTATAGCTATTACTAAGAGAAGCCCATCAAAACACTTATTATATCCTTGCCAAATTTGTTAAGATTTGTAGGCTTTTTTGTACCTTTTGCAAATATTCTCCTTATGAACAACTCCCAATTATCTTCTTCAAATAATTGTTTCAAATAATGAATGGTAAGTGTGGCCATTATTTTTGTTGATTTTGTACTATGTGTGCAAATAACAACTACAGTTCCTTCTACATGACAATCAAAAAATATCTTCAGATCATCCCACTTATTTTAATTTTTATTCCACACGTTATCCTGGACAATAAAATAACTTTTTTCCACTGATTATTTCTAAGAGTTGGCCTAGTAGTAGCTTCATGTTTAAAACATTGCATTCTTATTTGATAGTTGCCTCTATGATTAGCCTTACAAGTCGAGTGACATCAAAGTCAGCATCAAAAACATAGACCCACTGATGTGGAACAATCCATACGAAAATGACTTGCTTAAGAAAGTTTGCACTTGTAAATTTTAGAGAGCAATGTTAAGCGAAATCCTCTATTACTGTAAACGATGAGATAACATTAAGGTGATAAAATAGCTTAGGTCTAAACACATGCGAGAGGTTGAGATCATTAAATAACCAACTAAGTCTTACTTTGCATACATGAGTGGTTTCAACGAGAAATTCCAATGCTAACAATAAGATTAGTATTATGAAGGGCCTCTCTCACAACTCATTCAAATACTAGGTTTAGCGGAGGCGATAAAACATGCGCTTTTTGAATTAAATTATAACCACGAGTATAGTTAACTCAGAAGATAGAGAGTGAGTGAAGAGTTTACCCAAAATAAAAAGGAGTTATGAAGCTATAACGATGGATGGAATGAAGGGGAAGCAGCCTTCAAACTTTTGGAATCACTCAGCAACAATGGAAGTCTCTTCGGGGGCGGCGGGAAGACACTAGATCTCCTCAGGACAGCAGCTAGGACTGGTTCTGGACGGTTGGACAGCACCCTAGTTTGGTGTGGTCAACAGGATAGCAACCTATTGAACTCAGGGGAACTCCTAAACAGGAAGAACGGCTGTCCCTGAGATCTGGACAGCAATTGTCGCCCCCCGGGATGGCTGGACGTTGGTGGGCTGCTGCATGATTTTTTTTTTTTTTTTTGAAGCTTCAAGTTGCTGGGAAACAAATAATCCCTGCTGGAATTCTCTGGCTGCAATCCTTGCAAGGCAGAAAGCTCCCGTAAGATGAAGTTTGGGAGAGATTTGTGGAAGGGAACCTGTGTGCACGGTATGGGGGGAGTTTCGGCCAACAGGGGAAAGAAGGCAGGCTTGATTTCAATCTAGACTAATGGGTTTGGAGGTCTTCAAATTAATTCCATTAGGAATTAATGAAAACCGGAACAATTCAAGTTTTTGTATTCAGCTATTTTGTTTCCAATAAAAATTGATTAGAAAATTCGAAATGATCCAATTAATTCCAATTTGACGGGGCTTGATTTGGGAATTAATTAAGCAATAAACTAATTCAATGTCAGCTAATAGAGGTGGCTGAAAACTGAAGGAAAAAAAAAATTCCAAGTGAGGCTCACAATTAAGGAGGCGACTGAATGGGGGCCATATTTTGGACCTATTTCCAATTCAGGAGGCTGAAGGAAATTCCATTCCGTATCTTAACTATTTGATTAATTCTGGAATTGATTTCAGAATTAAAAGATTAGGAAAGATCTGTTGAGAGAAACATTATTTGAAATTAATTTCAAATCCAAATAGGATGGGGCATTAAATGAGCAATCAACGGGGGAAATCCCTCATGGGGGCCGGCGGCATGGTGAGAGGGGGGGAGGGAAATTAGGGAGGGATGAGGCGTTTTCCAATTGAGTCGATGCCACCTAGGATGAAAAATTAATAACTCCACATGTCATGAAATTTGGATTGGATCAATTCGAAAACTTTCCTTTTTAGGAATTTTGCAAAAATGAAAAGTTTGAATTTCAAATTTGAAATTCAAAAAAATCGGTAACTCCTTTATTTATTGCTAGGCCACAATCAAGGAACTATTATGATGATTGACATCTTCATCATGGCTTGGAGCAAGGTGGTGGCCGGTGGCCAAAGGAGGAAGAGGGGCTTGCCATCAGTTTTGGGGATTTCTTGGTGGATCTTGGGTTGTGGTGGAGAAGCTAATGAGTAACGTGGTGGATGATGGGAACTCGGGTAGGGCTTGGCGTGGGGAGGAGGAAAACGGGATTTGGAGAAGAAAACAATAAGATAAAAATAAACCACGAGTCAAGGATGCTTCCAATGACTGGCGAGTATTGCTTTTGCCCTCACCTTGGGCTTTCCCTAGAACTCATACAGAGATCTAGGAGAAAAGAACTCATTAAGAGATCTTCAAGAATGAACTCACAAAGAGAACACAAGAGCAAAATTTTCATCAACAATTCATCATCTCAATACAAGAAAGCTAGCCTATAAATAAGCCTCATGAGAAGAAAAATAACAAAGACTAAAATGCCCTTCGGGCTACAACACTATATGACCACCCATAAGGGTATAAAGGAAAAAACAACAATATGAAATAAACTAGTACAAAAACATATAAATAAATAGCTCAAGATCGTAGTCCTCATCACCCACATACAAAGTTGGAAATGACTCTCCACCCTGTGGTCTCTGCAAATCAATTGGCTGAGTGTAGTTTTGCGCATTCCGCCCATTGCAACTATAAGAAGCCTCAAAATTTTCTCGTTGTTGTTAGCATCTACATAGTCTTTGCATGTGGGTCTATGTTGATACAACATAAGAGTGTGTTTGAGGCCTGCAATAACAAGAGATCTATGACACTGTTGATTCAGAAATTAAAACTGTGTATTTCATCTGATACTATGCAGCAATGAATTGCTACTATGCATTAATGAGAGTCATAGTGTTGTGTAAAAAAGTGTAAATTTGCAGAACATTTAGAATAAAGTGTTAAGATGACGTGATTTTTTAGAAGCAAATTGCGATGATTTGATCTGAAAAAGTGCCAAAAATTACAACTCGTTTATCTTGTGACCAGTTATCACAACAAACAAAAAGATGATGAATACGAAATAGGTGAAATGTAATTGCCTTATCAAAACAACTAAGAAGTCTTCTCCTCCATTCGCATCCATTAATATAACGAAAATATAACTAGGGCAAGCGACAAGAGGAAGTGTGTGATAAAGCTTAAAGTAAGAAACAACAATGAATTAAACAACTAGAATAAATTAAGAGCTAAGATAATTATGGGCAGTAAAAACTATGTAGCGCTGGATTAGGACCATGCATTAGAAGAACTCGGTTGGATAAACAGAAGTTAGAGAGTACCATTTTAACATGGTATCCAGATTAAGTGACTTTCTTCGAACTTAGAAGTCAAAGTTGTCGAGTACGTCGTCTACTTTATAGGTAGCATCCTTCAATGCGTAGAGCCAAATTTTGATGCCAGTAACGGTGATCTGTCATTTACGAGCACATTTTGGATACTCTCTAAAATCCTTCCCATCTTGTTTAGATTAGCTTCAGTGCCAAAGACAACATCAAGTTGCTGGGTAGCAAAGAAGAGGAATGTGCATGATTTGCAAAAAGAGAATAACGAGAATGGATTCGGTAGTCATGGAGGAATTGAGATGGAGAAGCAGAGAAGTTTATTCTATAATGAAGCAGTAGCGCTCATGCACTAAAAATAGATTGTCGTAGTCGGCCGACCTTGGCTTTATTGGGTAAGTCATTTATTAGTTTGTTGACGGTTTTAACTCGCATTAGTTTTTCTCTTTTGAATCTCTTCTTGTGAGTTTTTTTTCCTTTTCTGATTAATTTCTTTTTCTAATTATAAATTTTTTTTTAAATAATTGTCTTATAGTTAATGAAAATAAGATTTGTTTCTAATTTTTTCAATATATATATATATATATATATATATATATATATATATATATATATATATATATTTCCAATATTGCTCCTATATATTTAATTTGGCTTTTTTTAATTTATAAATATTTAAAAAAAATTATATATGTAATACTTAAATTTTTATATTTAGTGGCATAATATTACAATGTAAGAGGGGAGAGTGAAACCTACATCAGTTCTCACCTTTATAAGAAGAACTTGGCTCGTATAAAGAATAGTAGGAGAGTACCTTTTTATTTTGTTTTCTTGTTTGAATGATTTATATTGAGCTCCGTAGTCGAGGTCGTCGAGTACGTCCTTGATTTCATAGGTGGAAGGACTATAGTCAATAAATAGTTATAAGAGGATTATAATTAGGCGATAGTGGTAAGAGGGTTGTGCTCAAGCTAGTGTTATTGATTGGAGGATTGTAGTCGAGCGAAACTAGTTTGAGGGCTAGAGTTGGGCAATGATGATTGTAATAGGGTGATGCTGGATAGGTGACTGTAATTAATGATGATGTTTAGAGGCATATACTATTGTCACTATGTCGAAGTGTCATAGTCAAGTGGGCAGGAGGTCATAATTAGGCGACTATGTTTGGGTAAGTAATAAAAGAATGGTGATTGAATGATTGTAATCAAGAGATGGGGGTTGGAGGATCATTGTTGGATGATAATAGTTAGAAGATCATAGTCGTGCAATTAAAGGTTGAGATATAGTAAGTTGGGTGTAGAGGTTGGGAGATTGTAGTCACTAGTTAGCCAACAATGATCAAAAAATCATAATCATGATATGATGATGGGAGATTATAGTCGGGTGATAGTAGTTAGAGAATCATAGTTAGATGATAAAGGTTGGAGGACTGTAGTCGAGCAATGGTGATTGGGAGGCCATAATTAGGTGCTAATGGTTGAAAGATCATAGTGGGGTGACGTTGGTCAAGAGATTATAGCTACGCAATATTAGTTGGGTGACTCTATTTAGCCAATGTCGATCGAAAAACTATAATTTGATGATATAAGTTGGAGGGTCGTAATTTGGCAACGTTGGTATGAGGTAATGAATATAATTTTTGAAGTTTTTAATTCTAATGTCCATCAAGATTTGTGTTTGATCAAGCGAAATTTTTGGTGACATATCAAGTGTATTTCAAATAAATCCTAAAATTTAATGAAATTCTTGAAATCATTGAATCTAACAATTTTACCGTATTGTAAAATATGTTTTTTTATCTAAAGTAATAAAAAAAATTGCTACTAAGCTTAAATCAGTGAAATTTTTTTTATGTTAAAACTTAATTGTATTAAAATATTTTTCTTGAAAGAAAGATGAGAATTATGTGGAGTTATTTTATTAGGTAATCTGTAATTATTTACTTTGTGATTAAACAAAATGTAGTTACTATATTTATTTATTTTTAAATATTTTCTTTCTAAGTTGAAATTAGTGTAATATTTTTTCTTAGTTTAGAAATAGGAGCATGCTTTTTTTTATTGTGTATTTTATAATTCGTATTTAATTTTTTCTTCATATTAACTTCAAAATTTTTACTTAGTTATAAAATGAAAATATAATAAACAGAATATATAAATTTAACTGTCTTATTTTTGTAGCTATTTATTTTAATTTATAACATATTATGAGGAAATATACGCTAATTTTTCAATTAACATTTTATAAAAATACTCCATACAGTAATTGGTGCAAGATTAACATCCACTATATTTAAGCACTCAAATATGAAATTTTATGTTATATTTTGATAAAGAGTAACAAGCTTCAAATGATTTTATATGAAATTTTATGCTATATTTAAAATACCAAAAAACCAATTCAAATAGAAATATACTTACCATCAAGTCTATGCATTATTACCATCTATCCCGTCCATATTACTTAGGTCTGGGAGATAATGTTTAAGTGGTGAATGAAGAATTTTTATAATTAGTAATTCTTCTACACACATCCAGTTATATCTGTCGGTCATCATAAATGTGCTTCTAAGTTTATTTTACTATTATATCACCATAGTGATTTTGTCAATAATTGGAACTAAAATTGAAAGAAATCATTTCTCCTATAAAGCTCAAATTTTAAAATCATAGATGTACTTTTAGGAGTTATGAGGAATCACATTGCTCATTATTTCGCGTAATGATATATGTTTCCATCATCATACTTGGCTCGGTGTATAGATTAAAAGTTAGCACCAACATTTATTTTCTACTATGATAAACAGACACTTCTCCTAAAAGAGTTCCGATACTTTTTGGTTATATAGCACAAAGGATAAACACTGCTTCATGTGAGATCATTTGCAACGTCCAACCGCCACATTTCACTATCAAGCACAGCCTTCCACTTCATTTCATCTTTCTCATGGCGCATCATGCCTCCAATCGTAACTATTGCTAAGGGAAGCCCGTCACAACGCTTTAGTATGTCCTTGCCGATTTTGACAAGGGATGCAGGCTCTTCTGTATCTTTTGCAAATGCTCTCCTTCTGAAGAACTCCCAGCTATCTTCTTCAGATAACTGTTCTAGATAATAAATGGTATGTGTGGTCATAATTTTTGCTGCTCTTATACTACGTGTGCTAACAACTACTGCACTTCCTTTTCCACAATAATCCAACAATGTCTTCAACTCCTTCCACAGATACAAACTTTCATTCCACACATCATCCAAGATAATCAAACACCTTTTTCCACTGATTATTTCTCTGAGTTGTTTCACCAGCACGTGCATGTTTACAAAATCGCAAAATTGCTCGGTGGCTACCTCTATAATTAGCCTCACAATGCGGGTAACATCAAAGTAAGCATTAGAAACATAGACCCATATGCGAAGTTGGAAATGACTCTCCACCCTATGGTCCATATAAATTAATTGGCTGAGTGTAGTTTTTCCCATTCCACCCATTGCAACTATAGGAAGCACCATAATTTTTTCATTGTTGCTAGCAGCTGCATAATTGATCAAGGAACTCACTATCTCTTCTTTATCTTTTTCTCTGCCTATGACGGTTTTTCTTCATCAACATAAGAGTGTGTTTGATGACTGCTATAATCAGGGATCTGTGGCACTCTGTTGATTGGGAAACTTAATCTGATATCTTCTGCTAAATCCTCCATTTTTCTTATAATAATACTCAACCTCCAGCATAATTTGAAGCTAGTTATGGAGTTGGAAAAAAAACAGGAGTACAATACCTGGTGCAGAATAAAGACAATCAGAGATTGAAGCTCTCAAGTTACAAGCAAGAAATTAAGAACATAAGTATCGAAACCGTCGAGCAAGATAAGAACAGAGAAAAAATGAATAACATAAAAATATTCATTGTATTGGTACTACTGATTAATGAGTCATATAAATTTCGTTGATATAAATTTAGCTATGCTATAACTCATGCTGCGAACCCTCATATTAATGACAAAATAATTAAGAGAGCATAACCAATTGATGGAACCCAAAAGAAAGAGCACAACTTGTACTTTCAAGGGGTGAAAATTCCTTCACACATCATAATAAGGTGAATTCAAAACAATCGAAACCCCATACTAATTGAATGCTAATGAATACTAAATGTTGAAGTTTTTCTTGTTTTTATGTGTGAACAGGGTATTCATTCGATGCCACCCCTGAAAGGCGCTTAGGGGCTTGACTAATCCTCAACTGACCTAGAAGAGGCATCCACCCCAGAAACCTCTTGGGCCGCACTTGATTGGGCCCCACTTAAGAGGCACTGCCGCTCGAGAGGAATCGAACACGAGTTGGAGGATTCCCAACCGTACTCGCCCACCAACCAAACTAAGCAACATTGAGTCTAAATGTTGAAGTTAATAGTATGCTTTACCTACCAAAAGTGTAACGTCTCGGTCATAGTTAATGAAGATGTTATAAGTATTAGATCTTATGAAGCAAGATATTTTGAAAAACCTTGCGATTCTTCCCATGTTAATTCGCAACCTTTCATTTTATTTCATCTATTCAATTACTTTCAATCTTAGCCTTTCATTTATATTGAACGCAAAATTATTGTTGGAGACCACATCACATATCTTAGCATGCAGGTCATGCTGTAAGAGTTGTGTAAGAGGGGAGAGTGAACCCTGCATCAGTTCCCTCCTTAATAGGAAGAACTTGGCTCCTACAAAGAATAGTAGAAAAGTACCTTTTTTATTTTTTTTCTTGTCTGATTGACTTCTGTCGAGCTCCGTAGTTGAGATCGTCGAGGACGTCCTCGATTTCATAAACGGCGTCCTTGAAAGCGGAGAGCCATCTAAGCTTCCTTTTCTCTGCTTCTGCGAGCGTAGGTTGGATAGCCTGCAAAATCCTTTTCACCTTGTTTAGCTCATCTTCGATGCCAAACTCAACACTGAGTTGCTCGATGGCAGGAGAGATGAGCTTGTTTAGGATGTTCGATACTAAAGTAGAGACGGAGGAACGGAGATTCTGAGACATGAAATCGGTTTGAGATGGAGAAGCAGAGTTTGAACTCTCTTACCGAAGATTGAAGAAACCAAGGAGCTGCTATGAAAGAAAAAGGTAAGGAAAATATGAGCCTTATGCCGTCAATTTTATAGCATTAGTGCAGCTTTTATATAAAGAAATATAATTTGAAAGGAAATAATTATTCTCCTTAATTTGGTGTTAAATATGTGAATTAATTCAAAATAAATGTCAATTTAATACATCCAATAAAAAGTAAAATGAATTAACCCATAATAAAAGTTTATTAAATTAATAGATAAAAAAGAAAAGAAATTGAAAATAAGGAAATAAATTTATGTTGTGAAAATTGGATTGAACATCGAATCAAAAACATGAAAGGTTCAAGGAATGATTCTATCAAAGTTAAAATGGATGTAATAAATATCAAAATTATTTAAATAAGATCTAAATACAATAATAATAATAATAATAATAATAATAATGTCATAATTATATAATCATCATATAATTTTGTAACAAAAAATAAATTGAGTTCATGCAAAATATTTTCTATAATTTTATATTTAAATATCTTCAACCTATAAATTTGATTTTTAGTTTAAATTTAGTTTTTATGTAAGCATACAATTTAATATTAATTATTACATATTTATTTATATTTATTTTTAATATTAATTATTACATATTTATTTTTTTTTATAAAATAATAGATTGTTGGCATGCTAGGTAGAGAGATGTTGATATCAAGAAGTAAATATTTAACTAAGTGATTTCAATAGTAATAGAGGTAATTGCATGGTATATTCCTTCGATGAATGAGTGCGCGACATTAATTATTTGTTGGAGCACCGAGAAATGGCATTGTGACAAGAAAAATAATGTGATCACTTATGGAGATTCATTAGAATTATCATAAAATTTTTTAAAATGAAAAAAAAAAAAAAATATATATATATATATATATATATATATATAAGAAAATTGTCAATCAAAGAAATTTAAGTTTTGTTTGGGATGACTTTCTTACTATTTTATAAAGTTATTATAGATAAAATAACTTTTTAAAGCTTTTGTAAACAGCATCTTCCTAGCATAAAATTTTTTTGAAAGCAATAATGAATAAATAGCATTAACATAATTTTTTAAAGGATTCATGTTATAATTATTCGAAAAAAATTTTACGCTGATTGTCGACTACCTAATGCAACTCCCACTTTTTTCATCCAGGACTTGAGACCTGGCTAAGATAGTGTAAATAACAAATAAATAGCGACCAAATAAAAATTAAGGTTATTATATGAAAAGCAAAGTAACAAAAAAACTATCCCAAATCAAAACTCACTGGTATGATCCTTTGAAAAAAACAAATTTTTAATCATTAATTTGGGTGGCTATTAATTATGGTGGCTATATCATTTACCAAGATATGACAATTTATATTTGAAAAAAAAAATTGTCTTTCCTATTTTAGAACTAACAAATTTTCTATTTTTGGTAAGTATGGCTGTTTCAAGACTAAGGTATATGGTTCATGTTTAAATTTCAACCTATTATAATTTATTAAGTTTCTTATCTTTCTACCTAATTAAATTCTGAGGAACAATTTTTTCAAATTAGAACTTTAAAAGTTGTTTGACTACTTCAATGGTTGTTTTAGTTCTGATACATCCTCAAAAAATTATCTTGATCGGGCACGAATCTCGAGTAAAATCAATTTGGAAACTTCCAAAATTAAAATTGGGACAATCCGAACTCTGATTTCAGCAAACTTATAGTCGAACGGAATGTCTCGGAAATACGAACCCAACGACACCAAATTTGACTCAATCTGAGCCCAAATGGGTCCAAATCAAGTGTTCAAAGCATTGTTGGAGAGTTCGGACCAAAATTTAGATTACCAAATGGTTTCCAAACATGACATACTTATAATCAAATCGAGCGACTTGACGAGACGAATCCAACAAGCCCAGGATCACAGAATTCTGACATCACTAAGAGCTTTTAAATGTCTAACGAACGGTCCATAATCATGGGATTCAACATCGGCCGTCCATCCAAGCCATTCCCCATATGCCTTTGATCTCTCACATATTTACGGTTCATGCCACTCTAGGAAATCAAGAAATAGACCCCTCATCCCTCTTGGAAAGGGGGCTCCTAAGCAAAAGAACAAGAGAGAGATCGAAGATCGCTCTTGCCTCCTCGCTCCTCGACCAACACCTAGAGTCCCATCGGACCACCACTTGAGGCCCTGAGCTCCGTTGGACCACTACTTGAGGCCTTGAGCTCCGTCGGACCACTACTTGAGGCCCTGAGCTCCGCCGGACCTCCACTTGAGACCCTGAGCTCCACTGGACCACCACTTGAGACCGTAAGCTCCGCCATACCACTACTTGAGGCCCAGACTTCTAGCGAACCACCTCCTGCTGCTGCATGGACTTCTACTGGACCAATACCATAGGCCCAAACTTCTGTCGGATCCCCACCTGAGGCTCGAACTTCTATCGGACCACCACCTGAGTCCCATACTTCTTCCAGACCACCACATGAGGCTCGGACTTCTATCGGGCCACCACATGACAGCCAGAGTTCTACCGAAGTATCGCTCCACTACTATAGTCTTTCTGACACCGGTCTCCTATCGACTATGATCCTTCAGACCTCAATCGCCTACTATGGTCCTTCTGACCTCCATCACCATACAACAGTCTTTTTTACCCCGGTCTCCTGCTGACTGTGATCCTTCCAACCTCCGTCGCCTACTACGGTCCTTCTGACCTCCATCTTCATACAACGATCTTTCTAACTCCATCTTCATAAATGTTATAGTTATGGATAGTTTGGACATATCTCACACACTTGTACTTTAGATAGAAAAACTCTTTTAGAGTGGAGACCAAAGATGCAAAAACCTACATATATCATACATGCATCTATTTTAAATTTGACAAAAGGTGAACCCAAACTAGTTTTGGTTCCCAGATCTAACATTTGATGGTTTTATAAGCACGCTCTCATACAAGGCCTTGTAAAAGTATTTGGTAGCTGGTTAGCGATTGCTCAAAGTATATGATTGGGGATACTGAGTAATTTATATCGCTGGAATCTAGAAGTGGCAGTAGGGTTACACTTGGAGATAACACCACAAGGAAGGTGGTTGGATCAGGTATGATTGGAAACTTGTAAATTTTTTTTATTGAAAATATGCTACTAGTTGAAGGCTTAAAGCATAATCTTTTGAGTATTAGTAAGCTTTGTGATAAAGGATATAATGTTAATTTTTTTCCTACTAGCTGCATATTAAGCCTAAATGAAAATGATGTTTTACATGGTAAAATGATAAATAATGTTTATATGCTTGACATGAATTGTATTTCAGTTCCTAATGCCTTTTGTTTGAAAATTATTTTTGATGAATCATGCCATTGGTATAGGAGACTTTGTTACTCCAGCATGAAAAACCTTAAAAAATTACCCAAAAAGATTTGGTTAGAGGTATACCAAAACTAAACTTTACTAAGGATCACCTTTGCGATGCATATCAATTAGGAATAGTGAAGTTCTCTTTTAAGTCCAATAAGGATCTTAAAACTAGTAAGCCTTTGGAGATTTTATATATTGATCTTTTTGGACTGGTTGGAACTCTGAGTCTAGGAGGGAATGTATAAAGATTTGTGATTGTTAAGAGAGTTGCTACTTAGTTTTTGCATGTTTTGTTTTATATTCTTGCAACTTATTATTTTGATGATTATAAATATTAGTGTATTGATTATTATTTCTCCTAATACATTTTGGAAGAAATATTTTTGGCTCTTGTGTGTACTAGCATTTCAGGGAAATCATACTCCAGATTGTTGAAGACTTCAAATAAAGATCTTATTATTATAATATTTTGTAATTTGGAGTATGTATTTTGTTCATTTTTTAGTCAGAGAGTGTGTGATTGTAATTGAGTAACTTAGCACACACACACTAAGGAAGATCTTTAAAAGTCAAAATTTCTTATATTGATCATACGAGACGAACCATGTTTGTATAGGACGATCAGGTTAGTTATACCCCTCAGAGAGTAATGGATCAAATAGAAAGTGAGAAAATTTTTTAAGTCCTGATCGTCCAGACCAATTGTCCCAATTGTCCCTTGACAATGTCCTCTGATTTCTCACTTTGAACAGTTCGTTTAGACAAATTGTCCTATTCATCCCTGGATGATGTCCTCTGGATTCTCTCTTTGAACTATTCATCCAAGCAAATTATCTTATTCATCCCTAGACGATGTCCTTTGGATCCATGACTTAAACTAATCGTCCAGACGAATTGTTCCAATCATCCCAGGATGAAGATCTCTGGACCCATGACTAGAACAAATCTTCCAGACGATTTTACCTAGTTTATCCCAAGAAGATGTTCTCTGGACTCATGCTTCGTACTGTTCGTCTAGGCAAACTTGTACATTCATCCCCGGATGATGTCCTCTGTTCCTTAAATATATGGACTGTGTTGCAGTTTCGTTTCAATGAAGTTTGGAAATAACCGTTCGTACATATTTGAAAAATTGCAATTTTCGGACAGTTTTTCATGTCATTCCCAAAGCAATCATAAGCAAAGAAAAAGAAGTGATCCTAATATTATATGGAATGATATTTATAATGAATTATTTTAATCATAGGTTATATGATAACCTATGAGTTTGAACAATTAATTGTAAAGGAATAGATATATGAAATTAGACTAAGGTTATTTAGGAGTATATATGAATATACCCTAATCAAAGCCTATCCAATTTCATATTTGTGATCATGTATAGTTTACTAATTTTTTAAGCTAGATTAAGCATGATATTGAAAGTGGATTTTAACTAAATTATACATGATCAATATCTAAACCTACTTTCAGTGAAAGGAAGACTTCACATTGATTCCATAGAACTCTAACATGCTTGGAATGAGTTTTGAATTGAGTGGATTATGAATTTACAAAAATCAAGATCAAGATTTTGTAAATTCATAATTCAGTTTATATTGCATCAAAATGGATTAAGGAAATTACAGTGACTCAACCCTAGGTCCTATTATGTCTCTGCCAAAGTTCAGCTCAAAATAATTTACATATTTTACTTAAAAAATAAAGTTAGGTTTTTGTATAATTGAAATTACTAATGAAATATTACTCAAAATAAATTTTAACCATTTTTTAAAAATAATGCAAAGCAATATGAACAAAACAAGCCCAAGAACTCCAAATTTGGACAAGAAATGAAATTCCTATCAAATTTTGAAGTTCTGAACATTTTCTGATTTTATTTTGAGGATTTTAATCATCTGGTCAGCCGGCGATGCTGACCAGACATGCGTCGGCAGGCGGACGTGATCGCATGGATAGCAGCAGTCAAATGGGACCCACCACTAATCCAGCGCGGCAAGCTTCTGGACTGTCAGATCGAGCGAGACAGAGATCTAATGGTCAGGATCAAATTCGCGGGTTCGATCTCGATAACAAATGATTGAACGGCCAAGGGAAGCCCCGTGGTTTGGATTAAGGGTCAGGATTCAGCCCGATGGGAATCTGGCAAAACCGTGGTCCTAGAAAGACAAAACAAGTCATAAATTAAGTCCAATAACAACCGTTGATCTAAATAGAATAGATCTAATGGTGGAGATGTCATCTTACTCCTCCAGCCAAAACCGAGAGCCCTAAGCTCATTTTTTATCTCATTTTTGTAAAATACCTGATGAAATACATTGAAAGTTTAAACAGAGATAGAATAGGGTATAAGGAAGAATGGGGAATTAATTTTTAAACCATTTGATGCAATGTTTAATGAGTTATTTAAGAACATATGTAAACGCTTAGGGTTTAGGATATACCCAGCTAGGATTGATGGATTTGGTTGTTTTAAACACGGTTAAACTTATAGACTGTCCACGTGTTGATCTCCTTCAGACTTCAAGCTTTGAGGATCACTGGAAATGAATTTGAGAGAGTTTGGACAGAAATGGCTCCCGGATCACCGTCGATCTTGTCTCCGGCGAGCTCCAAACACCAAGGAACAGTAGGGAAATGAGAGTAGCACTCAGGAATTTCAAAATGAAATACTAGAGAGCTCTGGGAATCTCTGGAATGAAAGATAGCTTGGAATGAGCAATCCCGTCCCCCTCTACCCTATTCCAGCTGCTGGAGCCAAAAGCAAGGGTTTGGATTGATCGGGGGGAGTGCTGGGATGGCTGAAATATGTCCCAGACCGTTAGGGGACAGGGGGAGTGACTACCTCAGGTGAAAGCGACCTGGGGTCGTTCTTAAGCTTAGGGGGGCCACTAGGTTGCTAGGGTCGAGGCTAGAGGCCACACCAGTGCATGGAGAGGTCGGGCTGGACTCAGGGAATGTTCTGGAGTCAAAATCAACAACTGGATTGTGCTGAATGGTTTATATTGAGTGTGTTGACCGGGTGAGTCCATTCAAGATTCCATTAACAGTTTGACTAGTCAATGGGGGCATGGGCTGCTGAGCTGGAGTTGAAGTGAGCTCTGGATCTAAGTGAGATGCCTGCATGGGCTGGGTTTGAGCTTGGCAAGGTTTGATGAGTCGGGTTGACCATTTAGAGCTTTTCTTTAAACTCTTGTTGACTATTTGACCAGTCAACAAGGGTCAAAGCAGCTAGGTTGGAGTCTATGTAGTCCATGGCTATTGGTTGAGTGAATTGTAAAGGGATTAGATGAATACATGCTTTGCATAAGTGAAAGGGCTATCATAAGATGGAGTTTGACAAAGTTTAAGAGGGTTGACTTAGTCAACTCTAGGCAAAGTTGATAGGATAGAGTGTAAGTGGTGATTTTAGTTGTAAATTTGATGGAATATAATAGGTTTGTGAATGTGGATTTGATGTATACAAAAAGGGGTCCCTATGTGATATGGTTTAAATGGATCCAATTGACTAAGCTTGGGTTCATTTGATCTAGTCAACTGTTGATGAGATCAAGATGATTGGTCAAGTCCTAATCACTAGGAGAAGTACTTGAGGAAGTTTAGTGAAGTTTAGAAGTGATCCAAAATTGAATTGAAGGATAATTAATGGGTTGAAGCTTATTGACTAGGAATCTAATGGGGTAAGTATTTGGATTTGATTGTAGGTCAAATGATTGATTGTAGTTTTAAATGTATGCAGGTTCATTGAACTTTGAATGGTTGTTGATTGTATGCAGGCCATAGGGTTGAGTGAAGTTTGAATGATTGATTATGATTTGCTGTAGTGATTGACATATTGATGATTACAAGTCAAATATTGAGTGATGAGAAGCTGGTTGAAGGCTAGTTGTAGATTTAAATTGACTGATTTGAATGAATGGGTGAAATCTCAATGGATTTGAGATGAAGATTGAATTGAATCAGACTTGTTCTAAGACCTAGATAGGTCTAAGGTCTAAATAGATCCTAAGGTTTGGATAGATCTAGGGTCAGGATAAATCCTAGGATCTAAATTGATCTGAAAGGTTTGAAGTCTAGATTTGACTGAAGTCTAGATAGGTTGAGATATGAATTGACTTGATTTTGAATTGATTTTAGGATCATATTAGAGACCTTGTAAAAAATGAGGTCAACCCCCGGGGGGTAGAATGTCAAAATCAGAACAAGCACTTAGTATTTAAAAAAGTTGGAGGTAGCACCTCTATTTTCAATATTCATTTTATTTTAGATGTTGGACACACTCATCCAAGAAAGAAATGGGTAGAGGGACCAACGGAAGAAATGTTAGTAAAAATTACTGATGAAACAAAATTTCACCACTATTAAAGATGGACAGAGAGATCTGTCCCACCGGGCGTGCCATTTTTTATTGGTGGAATTTTGAAAATTGGTTTTGAAAAATATTAATTTTCTTTGAGAATTTTGGAATTGAAAGTGAATTCCAATTCTAAAATCAAATCATCCCATTAAAAAAGTATATCACCTTGAAGGATGAAAATAAAATTTCATAACGGTGTTCAAATTTAGAATTGTGAATTTCATCTTGAATATTGTGACAGGATTCTAAAGAGAACTTTGTATGGCCTCGAGGGACCAAAATGAAGTTCAAATAAATGTCTAGCTACAATATTCAAGAAGTATGACCGTTGAGTTCACATCCAAAGTCTTATCAAAGAAAGATGTATCTCCCCAAAGGGAGATAACACCATTCAATGATAATTCTTTGAATGTGATAATAACGATCGTCCTTTGATCTTTCCCAAAAGAATCAAATATAGATTTTAAAAAATCAATTTTTAAAATTAGGTGTGTGTGAGGTTCTATATCTCCTACAAGCTCAAGACCTCGTAGTTAATTACATCGTAGGGAGAAAAGGTCCCTACGAAAAACTTTAAATTAAAATAGTGACAAAATTTCGTTAGATTTTCTAGTTGTGATATCAAAAAGAGGGGAATTTTGGAATCTCAAAAGAGAATAGATCAAAGTTGAGCAGTTATTAACAAAATCAAGGGAAGAAAAGTAGGGGACACTTTGATATTTCAGAACCATCCGGAAGAGTCCCAACTTAATCTAAGTGTTGGGCTTTATGTTTTGGATTGAAATAATATTTAATTAGAGTTGAGCATTTTTATTAGAAATTTGGGATTATATTACCGAAGTTTGGGGTCTTATCATCAAAGATATGCCCCGGATCCTAAATCTAATTTGGACACTGGATCACAGTCGTCCGAACCTAACTAATGCAGTGCAAGGTCTTGACTTACCCCAGCCTGGATTGGGGAGCCAGCTAACCACCTAAACGATTTAAAAGAGATGAGTCTGGTCTTTTATAAAAGAGTGGTAGGGACGTTTTATATAAAGTTTTGAAGAGCTGGAGCCGACATCTAGAGATTTTTTTAATTGGCCCTTTGACTTATGTTAGGTGCAAAATGCTAAGGACTAATGTAATTAAATTTTTTTTACTCTTTTAAATATGTTTCTAATGCAATGCGTGCTGGTTGACAACTTCAAATCAAGAATGCTTGAAAGTTAAAAACAGACTTAGAAAATAGTTTTTTAGAAGACTAGGCTTCCCCAGGTCCGGCACCTCATTCTCGTAGATCAAACTATCCAGACTCTACACGCAAACGGGGAAGTGTTTAAAGCAAGGAGAGAGTAATGCAGAAATATGCATGAGACCCGGAGGTCGGTCCCCAGCTAATTCCCTAGAGTCGTTATATTTCTATGTTATTTAGACTCACTAAATTTTAAACTTTAAGATTATGAGTATAAAAAGTTTCACACGTTCACGAGTCTCACGAGTCCAGGCAAAAATAAAAAAGCGGCACACAAACGCCAAAAAACTAAGAAAAGCAGGCTATCCTAGAGTCAATCATCTCAACACATCAAATATAAACGAATTAATTAATAAATATCCATAGGCAAAGTAGCTTTGCTTATTACAAACCAAGGTCTTGCAGAAAGTAAAGTGGTCGGATATCACTGACAACAACATGGATTCTAAACCTAGTAGAGACACAAGTGGTTTTGAGTGGGATACTCTTTGTCTTCAAGTCTTCAATCTTGTTCTCCTTCGGGCTCCTTTCCTTCAAGCTCCTTGGATTCTTCGTAGTAGGCTACCCAAATGGATAAGGGGGCACCTCCTTTGAGGGGAAGGCCACTCTTTCCTTTTTGAGTAGTGAAGAAGTGATCTAAATTTGGATCTCCAAATAGAAAAGGGTCTCCCCTAAGGGGTGTCCTTTTCTCTTTGGAGTCCAAGATTTGGCCAACTCAAAATCCTACTTTCATAATACTTAACATTTACACAAATTACATTTATATAAAATTAAAATTCTACACTCTCTTGCAGGGTTATCCTAAGCAGTTAATGAATCAAAGAAAACATATACCCAAGTAGTTATATTTTTTTTGAAAAGTAAGTAAACATACTGGCCATGCTCTTTTTTTTTTATTTGGGGGCTTTAGCAACTGAAGCACCTGTGCTTACATTTATAAGAAGCAGTTCTTTCCCCATTTATAGGTACTTATATTTTGCAATGTCATGCTAAGAAAAGCACTCACATGGATTGCCCACTTTATTTTAAGCACCGCACAAAGTTTCCTTCCACCGTGCTGAGAAAAATGTGCATGGGAGATCCCTTGGAGCGCAACGAACATCAAAAATAAGGCTTTTAGAAGAGATTACCTGCCTTACCACAAACACTATAAAGAATTATAATTAATTAAATCATTATAATTAATAATTAATTATAATAAGTTAATTAATTACAATTATAAGTAATTATTAATTAAAATTAATAATAATTAATTATATTTAATTAAATAATGGTGGCTATGGTTTGTATAGCTTTAAGAGAATGCGGCTTGTTGAAGATCGGAGGAGGGAGTGCGGCTGGAGCCTGTGAATGAGGTAGGGGTTTCCTCTCTCTCTCTCTCTCTCTCTCTCTCTCTCTCTCTCTCTCTCTCTCTCTCTCTCTCTCTCTCTCTCTCTCTCTCTCTCTCTCTCTCTCTCTCTCTCTCTCTCTTTGGACTAAAAGAAGCAAAGGGATCGGGATGGATGGAGCTCTCGTTTGGGTAGCGAGTGGAAGAGAGGGTTGAGGTGGTTGCGACTTTTAAAGACTTCAAAGAGCAGCGATCGAGGTCGGTTCTGAGCACTTATCACGGTATGAGACTCAAATGACACCGAATAGGCTCGATTTCGGCAAGATTTGCGTATCCGATGGGTTTGAGTTATGTAAGTGGGATTTTTCTTTTTTTTTTTTTTTTTTTTTTTTGCTCTTTCTGATTCTTTGTATTGAGGTCAATAATATAACATGCAATAAATAAAAAATTTTAGCTCATCTTATAGTTTTATCTGATTTAAGCATACAACAAGTACATAATAGAGCACTATCGCCTTCCACCCATAAAATTGTGAGGAACTGAGGGTGGGGAAGAAATTTACATAATGTTGGCCATCATAGATCCAGTTACTCATCAAAAAATAGATACAATCATTTTTCTTTTCCATAGTGGGGAATATGAGAGAACGATGGATTCCCCTTCCCTTTCACATTCCCCTTCTTTTTCTTTCACCCATTATTAGTTCTATCAATGCCTTACCACCAAGATTCTGTTGTGACTTCCATGTCTTGTCATTTGATGAGATCCAAGTCACAAGTTCTTTCCATCTTTGAGGATTTAATCAAGTCTGTTAACTTCCATTAAAAGTGTGTTGTGCATTAGTAAATAATAAATTTTAAGTGTTAAATATATAAATGTAATATATTTAAGTGATACGCGTGTAAAAAAGCAAATAACATAAACATGCATAAAAAAGTACGACTTTACACATGGGCATTTTCTATACCTTTATTAGCATGATAAATTAACACTTCCATTGCCAGGTCCCAAGTCTTGGATGAGAAAAGTGGAGGGTTGCGTTAGGTAGTCGACAGCCAGCGTAAAACTTGTCGAACAATAATGACATGAATCCTATAAGAAATTGTGTTAATGCTAGGGCGTCCCCTGGAAGCGACGCGCTGTATGGCCTGAATATAGTGACAAGTGTGCAAGGGCCGCTACACCAGCACCCGGGTGCAGTGTTAAATAGGCAAGGGTTCCCACATCAAGGACGGATGTGGGCAAAGAAGCTAGTCCATGAAACTAAAATTAGGATAGGAACTTGGAATATAGGTTCCCTTACAGGAAAATTAATGGAATTAATAGATATTATGATTCATAAGAAGTTAAATATTTTGTGCATTTAGGAAACTAAATGGGGTTGGAGAGAAGGCTAAGGAAATTGATAGTTTATGATTTAAACTTTGGTATTCGGGTAGGAGTCGTACCAGAAATGGTGTAGGTGTTATTATAGATAAGAGTTTAAAGGATAATGTTATAAAAATTAATAGGATTGGAGATAGAATTATAGCTTTAAAGATTGTTATTGATGATAAGATTATTAATATTATAAGTGCTTATGCTCCTCAAGCAGGTTTGGATATGAGTTCTAAATTAAATTTTTGGAATGACTTAGAAGAATTAATACAAAATATACCTCTTGAAGAAAGAGTTTTTATTAGAGGAGATTTAAATGGACATGTTGGTAGAGAGGCAGATGATTTTAAAAGCATTCATGATGGCCGTGGATTTGGAACGACGAATGATGGTGGCAAGACCATATTGGATTATTATTTAGCTTATGATTTTTCAATCGCTAATACCTTATTTAAGAAAAGGAATGAGCATCTCATCACTTATAAAAATGGATATAGTATAACTCAGATTGACTATTTTCTTATTAGAAAATTAAATCGTTTAGATTCCAAAGATTGTAAAGTTATTCCGAGTGAAAATTTATGTACCCAATATCGAATATTAGTTTTGGACTTTAAGATAAAGGGGCATAAAATAAAAAATAAAGTAAAATAATTTTCTAGGATTACATGGGGGCATTTAAAAAATATTAACAAAAATATTTTTGGAAATAAGATTTTAGATCTTAAGATTTTGTCTGTGCATGAGGATGCTAATATTATGTGGGAAAAAGTGGCTAGTGATATTAAGACAATTGCAAAAGATGTCCTTGGAGTATTAAAGGGAAAAGCTCCTAATAGTAAAAATAGTTGGTGGTGGATTCCTAATGTGCAAGAAAAGATTAAAAATAAGAAGTTTTGTTATAATAATTGGTTTAATTTTAAAAATTATGATAATTGGAAAATATATAAAGTGGCTCGTAAGGATGCTAAGAAAGCAATATGCGATGCAAAGACATTAGCTTTTAGTGATTTATATAACAGATTAGATACTAAAGAAGGAGAAAGATATATGTATAAGTTAGCCAAGCAAAGAGATAGGAGTAGTAAGGATTTAGTTCAAGTGAAGTGTATTAAAGATGAAGAACAAAAAATATTTTTCTTAGAAGATGATATTCAACTAAGATGGATGAGATATTTTGCTAAACTTTTTAATGAAGATTGTGAAAATAAGATTGACTATAGTGACCTTAGCACCCTAAATGAAAATAAAGATTTTTGTTTTTCTCGGCGTATTAGTAATACTGAAGTTAGAGAGGCTTTAAGGAAAATGAAGGGTGGAAAAGCTGTTGGAACTGATGAAATTCCAATAGAGGTGTGGAAATTCTTAGGAGATGAAGGAATTTCATGGCTTACTAAACTTTTTAATACTATTTTAAAGACTAAAAAGATGCCAGATGTGTGTGGAGAATGAGTGTGTTAATTCCTATTTTGAAGAATAAAGGTGATACACAAGATTGTGCAAATTATAGAGGTATTAAGTTAATGTGTCATACTTTAAAACTATGGGAGCGAGTCATGGAGCATAGATTACGGCGTGATATTAATGTTTCTCAAAATCAATTTGGATTCATGCCGGGTAGGTCGACTATGGAAGCCATACATTTATTAAGAGGTTTGATGGAGAAATATAGAGAAAATAAGGAGGATCTACATATGATATTTATTGATTTAGAAAAAGCATATGATAAAGTTCCAAGAGAAGTGCTATGGAGAGTTCTTGAAAAGAAAGGAGTCAATAATGCTTATATTCAAATCATTAAAGATATGTATGCATGAGCTATTACTTGTGTTCAAACACAAGGTGGATTGACCAAGTATTTCCCTATTTCGATTGGGTTACATCAAGGATCAGCCTTAAGCCCATATCTTTTTTCTTTAGTCATGGATGCTCTCACTAGACATTTGCAAGAGGATGTACCTTGGTGTATGCTTTTTGCTGATGATATTCTCCTTGTTGATAAGACTAGAGAGGGATTTGAAGGTAAACTTGAATTATAGAGATCAACCTTAAAGTCTAAAGGTTTTCGCTTGAGTAGATCTAAAACAGAATATATGGAGTGTAATTTTAGTAGCATGATAAATATGATCATAAAATACATAACACTTTGATAACTATACCAAACAAAGCATAAGATTACTTATAAGCCAAAGCTTTGAAATATCATTTTTGCATTCACAAGCCAAAACTTGGAAATATCATTTGTTCATTCACTTAGTAAAAGATTAAGTTAAAAGCTACCTAAAAAAAGGCAAATGAGAAGCAAATGAAATGAGGCCAACCAAATAAAAAATGATAATAGTTTACTTGCACTAAAGGAAATATTGCATGCCTTTCTTGGATTTCAATGGGCTTCCTTGATATGATGGCTTGCAACTTTGTCTCAATTACTAATATAATCTACACACAAAAAAAATCCATTAATAAAATTAAATATTTCATTTGATTAAATATTTTCTTTTAAAAAATAAATGTTTTTATTTTTCCTTACAATAAGTTACATTATTATCCACAACATTATACACCAACTTGTAATGTGGAATAAATAATATGAAGTCATGACATTTTATAAGCAGAAGCGTAAAATAAAAATATTTATTCTATTAGAACTTACTATGAATGTTAAGAAGCAAGAAGATCCTTTCACTATATGAAAAATAAAGCAATGAAAACGATCCAAGAGAGAGACCCTCGAGCTAACCCATACAAAGAATAAGGGCCTATTAGGGATAGCTGCAACTTTTTTGCAAAGGTGTTTTTAAATTCGTTGTGAAGAATGTAACTTTTTTTGAAGTTACTACAAAAAATAAATTTTCAATACCCTAACTTTCTAAAAAGCTATTGAAAAAGTATTGGCCCAAAACAAAGCAAGCAGAAAACTATATTGAGAGTTTGTTAACTTCCATTAAAAGTGTGTTATGCGTTAGTAAACAATAAAATTTAAGTGTTAAAAAAAAAATTATGTGTTAAATACATAATTACAATATATTTAAGTGATACACATGTAAATCCCCTTTAAAAAATGCAAATAATATAAACATGCATGCATAAAAAAAGTACGACATTACACAAGAGCATTTTCTATACCACTACAGGAAAAACGTCATTTTCCAGCGGCCATTTTCGTCGGAAAATGGCCAAATCCGTCAGAAAATTACATTTCCGGCGGATTTCTGGCGGAAATATTTTTGCCGGTTACACGCGCATCAAAAAAGGACTTCCGGCGCAAAATAATTCGACGGAAACATTTCCAAAGTATTTCCGGCAAATTTTTCAGCTGGAAAATATTTCCGTCGAATTTTTAATGCGCCGGAATGTCAAAAAAATATAAAAAATCAATTACAGCCAACCGGCCTGCTGCTCCAGGACCCCAGCCCGCCCGCAGTCCGGTGGACACAGCGCTCAACACTGAAGCCATGGCCGGCTTTGCCCGCCCGAGTGGCTAGCTAGCCGCCCCAGCCCGCCTTGCCCGCCCGCGTGAACTGTGGGTTAGGATGTCCGCATGAAACGTGTACACGCCTTCGGCGGGGTTCGAACCCCACCCCTCACCTCTCCACGCGCAAAAGTGCCGCGGCATCTGCCATCTAGTCAATAAACCAAAAACTGTTAAACTGGATACTTTTTTTATTTAACCTATTACGTATTAATTCAGTTAATCTAATTTAACAAAAAAATAAAAAATGTGTAACCTAATTTTAACAAAATAAGTAATTTCAAAAATTTTATTATAATTTAAGTTTAAATTTAAATAATTTGTTATTAAATAATTAGATTATAGTTTATTTTATTATAATTTAACTTAATAAATTCAAAATTTTAAGTTAGTAAATTCAATAATTTAAGTTATATTTTAAAATAAAAATATTTAATTTAAATAATTTAATTTGACAATAAGTTATTAAAATATAACTTAATTTTTTAATTTCCGTCCGAATTCCGTCGGAAATTCCCCCGGAAATGCCTTTGGAAAAAATTCTTCGGAAAACCAGTGAAAAATTATGTCTGAAATTCATTAAAAATTTTCCATCAGAAAGCCGCCGAAAAATCCGCTGGAATTTGCGACGAAATTATTTCCGCCGAAAATTCTGTCGAAAATAAGCTGTTTACCTGTAGTGTACCTTAATTAGTATGATAAATATGATCATAAAATACATAACACTTTATACCAAACCAAGTATAAGATTGTTACCCTAAACTTGGAAATATATATTGAAAAATAAAGCAACAAAAAGCGATCCAAGAGAGACCCTCTAGCTACTCCATACAAAGAATAAGGACCTACTTGGGATAGCTGCAATTTTTTTGTAAAGGTGTTAGTCAAGAGATTATAGCTAGGCAATATTAGTTGGGTGACTCTATTTAGGCGATGTTGGTCGAAGAACTATAATTTGATTATATTGGTTAGAGGTAGTTTGGCAACGATGGTATGAGGTCATGAATATAACTTTCGAAGTTTCTAATTCTAATTTCCATCAAGATTTGTGTTTGATCAATTGAAATTTTTGGTGACATATCAAATGAATTTCAAATAAATCCTAAATTTTAATGAAATTCCCAAAATCATTGAATCTAACAATTTTACCGTATTGTAAAATATGACTTTATATACAGTAATAAAAAATGTTGAATCTAGCTTAAATGAGTGAAAAATTTTTTATGTTAAAACTTCTTCAAAGAAAGATGGGAATTATGTGGAGTTATTCAATTAGATAATCTATAATTATTTATTTACTGATTAAAAAATGTAATTACTATATTTATTTATTTATTTTTAAACATTTTCTAAGTTGTAATTAGTGTTATTGTGTCCTAGAATATTTGCGGCGGTAGAGAAGTATATAGTTTACCATCTTAGCGTTGTACGAAGATCCAGCACACAAGTAGATTAAAGAGATAGCGTAACATTCATAAAAGACACCAGAGTTCTTACGTGGAAACCCCCGAAAAGGGGGAAAATCACGTGGTCTGACCCAGTTTGAATGAATCCATTATTGCTTGCAGTCGATTACAAATGAGATTTTTCCCGGGGGGAGTTAGGCCTTGGCTTGATGTAGCAAATATACATCATATAAAATGCATTACATAGTGGGAATCGGAAGAGTGAATATTGACATGTTTTTTAAATTAGTTGGACCATATTCGATGGGTGATGGAGGTTGGAAAGACTAGTAATAAGTTAGTGGTCTAAAAGATCGTTATCTTACAATGGAGGTCGGAAGAATTGTAATCGGCAAGAGATAGGGTCAAGAATATCGTTGTCTGGCGAGGAAGGTCTGAAGGACCGTAGTTGACAGTAGATTGGGTTCAAAACACTGTTGTCTGATGATGGAGGTCGGAAGGATCGTAGTCAGTAAGAGATAAGGGTTAGAAGAAAGACCGTTGTCTGGCGAGGGAGGTTGGAAGGATCGTAGTTAGCAGGAGACTGGGGTCAGAAAGACTATTTTCTGGTGATGGAGGTCGGAAGGACCGTAGCCAACAAGAGAAGGGTCAGAAAGACTATTGCTAGGTGAGGGAGGTCAGAAGGATCGTAGTTGGCAGGAGACCGGAGCCAGAAAGGCCGTTGTCTGGCGATGGAGGTCGGAAGGACCGTAGTAGACGACAAAGGTTGGAAGTACCGTAATTAGCAAGAGACCTGGGTCAGAAAGATCGTTGTATGGAGATGGAGGTCGGAAGGATCGTAGTTGGCAGGAGTCCGGGGTCAGAAAAACTGTTGTCTAGCAATGGAGGTCAGAAGGACTATAGTCAGCTAGAAATCTTTGTTTTAAAATTATGTGCTAAGGTGATTAGCTTTTTTTTTGAAGAATGCTAAATTGCATAGATAATAGCAAAGAAAAGGAAAGTAGACTAAATACAAACTAGTGAGAATAAACTACCCTAACACAAGGCAGTAGCCATATACTGGTGGTCCAGCAGAATTCCGGGAGTTATTTGGTGGTATGGCAGCACTTCGACTTTTGTCAGTGGTATGGCAAAAGTTCGGGCCTCAGTCGGTGGTCCAACGGTGGTTTGGCATAATGTCGGTGGTTCGACGAAACTTCAGCATCAGTTAATGTTCCGGCGGAACTCCTATGTCAGGCGGTGGTCTGTCAGAACTCCGGGCGGTGGTTGAGGAGGCTAGGAGGCAAGAGCGATCTCAGATCTATCTCTTATTTTCCTTAGGCTTAGGGGACCCTTTTTCAAGAGGAAGGGGGCTCTATTTATAGATTTCCTAGAGTGCCATGACACGTAAATAGGAGGAAGATCAAGAGCAAATGTAGAGTGATTTGGATGGACGGACGATATTGAATGAGTTTATCGTGCACCATTTGCTAGCCATTTGAAGTTCTTAATATTGTTGGAGTTCTATGATATTGGGCTCATTGAATTCACCTTGTTGTGCCGCTCGATTCGACTATAAGCATGTAACGTTTGGAAATCGTTTGGTAAATGAAACTGTGGTTCAAACCTTTCAACAACGCTTCAGACCCTTGATTTGGACCCATTTGGGCTTGGATTGAGTTGAATTTGGTGTCGTTGGGTTCGTTTTTTTTTAGACTTTCAGCTCAACTCTAAATTTGCTAAAATCAGAATTTAGATGGTCCCAATTTTAATTTCGAAAGTTTTCATCTTGATTTTTCCTTGAGATTGCCCGATCATGCTAGTTTTATGATGGTGTATCAAGTGTAAAATTTTTTCTTAGTTTAGAAGTAGGAGTATACTTTTTTATTGTTTATTTTATAATTCGTATTCAAATTTTTATTCAAATTAACTTCTCCATAAATTTAACTTAATTATAAAATAAAAATATAATAAACAGAAGATAAAAATTTAATTGTCTTATTTTTTGTAGCATAATTATTTTATTTTATAACATATTATGAGGAAATACACTAATTTTTCAATTAACATTTTATACAAATAATTCGTACAATATTTGGTGCAAGATTAACATTCAATATAAGCAATCAAATATCAATATTTATGTTATGTTTTGATAAGGAGTAACAAGCTTCAAATGATTTTATATGAAATTTTATGCTATATTTGAAATACCAAAAAACCACTTCAAATAGAAATATACTTTCCATCAAGTCTATACATTATTACCATCTATCTCGTCCATATTATTCAGGTCAAGGAGATAATGTTTAAGTGGTGAATGAAGAATTTTTATAATTAGTAATTCTTCTACACACATCCAGTTATATTTGTCGGTCATCATAAATGTGCTTCAAAGTTTATTTTGTTATTATATCACCATAGTCATTTTGTCAATAATTGGATCTAAAATTGAAAGAAATCAATTTTCCTATTGTTGCGTCCTGGAATATTCGCGGCGGTAGAGAAATATTTTAGTTTAATGTCTTAGCATTGTACGAAGATCCAGCACACAAGCAGATAAGTGAGAGGGTGTAGCATTCATAAGAGACACCAGAGTTTTTACGTGGAAAACCCCTAAAAAGGGGGAAAAACCACGGGGCCTGGCCCAGTTTGAATGAATCCACTAGTATTTGTAGTCGATTACAAATGAGGCCCTTCCTTATGAGAAGGCCTTGGATTGATGTAGCAAATGTACATCATATAGATTGCATTACATGGTAAAAGTTACATATACAGGTTTGTTTGGCCTGAAGGACCGTGGTCGGCAGGAGACCGGAGTTAGAAAGACCGTTGTCTGTTGATGGAGGTCGGAAGGACCATAGTAGGCGACAAAGGCCTGAAGAACTGTAGTCGGCCGGAGACCGTAGTCGGCCGGAGACTGTAGTCGGCCGGAGACCGTAGTCGGCCGGAGACTGTAGTCGGCAGGAGACCGTAGTCGGCCGGCGACCGTAGTCGGCAGGAGACCGTAAATACCGTTGTCTGGTGATGGAGGTCGGACGGACCGTAGTAGGCGACAGTGGTCAGAAGGACCGTAGGCGGTAGGAGATAAGGAGTCAGGTGTTAGTCCCAGTGTCACTTGGAAGATCGGATGTTGATGGTCTGGCCTTTGAGTAGGACGTCGGGTCTTAAGCAGGACGTCAGGTCTTCAGCAGGACGTCGGGTCTTCAGCAGGACGTCGGGACTTAACGTCGGGCCTTGAACAAGACGTCGGGTCTTTGGCAGGAAGTAGGGACTGAGTGTCAGGCCTTGAACAAGACGTCGGGTCTTTGGCAGGACGTAGGGACTGAGTGTCGGGCCTTGAACAAGACGTCGGGTCTTTGGCAGGATGCCGGGGATGAACGTCGGGGCCTTAAGGTGGTGGTCCGGCGAGGTTCCTGTGGTGGTCCGGCGGTGGTCCGATGAGATTCCTGCGGTGGTTCGGCGGTGGTCCGGCGAGGTTCTGCGGTGGTCCGGCGGTGGTCCGGCGGCTGTCGAGGAGGAACTCCTTCCTTCTCTTCTCTTCTTCTCTCTCTTGCTTGGATCCTTTCTTGTGAAGAATGAGGGCTCTATTTATAGATTTTTCTGGAGTGGCATGGCTCGTAAATAGGCGTGAGATCAGGGGCGAATAGGGAGTGGTCAAATGGACGGCCGATATTGAATCCTATGACCGTTCACCGTTCGTTGGCCATTTGGAGGCCTTAGTGATGTCGAAATTCTGTGATATTGGGCTCGTTGGATTCGTCTCGTCGAGCCCTTCGATTCAAGTATAAGCTCGTCAAAATCGGAGTCCGTTTGGTAACTCAAATTGAAGTTTGAACCTTCCAACAGCACTTTGAGCCCTTGATTCAGACTCATTTGGGCTCGTATTGGGTCGATCTTGGTGTCGTTGGGTTCGTATTTCCGAGACGCTCAGTTCGACTATAAGATCGCTGAAATCGGAGTTTGGGTGCTCTCGGAATTAATTTTTGAAGTTTCCAACTAGCTTTTGCCTCGAGATTCGTGCCCCGATCAAGATAATTTCATGATGCCGTATCAGCTGCCCCCCTATTTTCGGACGTCGAAGCTCCAGAAGTCCGAAAATACTTGTTCCGAAATTTTTACCTTGGCCGAATCGCAAAAAAATTGCGTTCCGAAAATTAATGGCTTGCTCGAACTTGATCATAGAGGCCCCGTTGAGCTCCGAAAGTGCCGAAATCGAGTCCGGAACGTCGAAAAAAACGTGTCCGGGGACCCCAAAAACGTCCGAATCGGACCGTCCGGGCCGAAAATCGGGCCCGGAACGCATAGGCGGCCGAACCAGCCGGACGGACGGCCGGCCGGCCCCCGCCGCCGCCGCTCGCCGGCGGCGGCAGCAGGCCTGCCGCGCGCCAACAGGCGCGTCCCGCGCGTGTACCGCGCGGTTAACCGTGCGGTTATATTGATTTTTTTTTTTTTTTTTTTTTTTTTTTCAAGTGGGGCCCACATGGATTTAAAAAATCCGAAAAAATTCCAGAAAATTCCAAAAAATTCCGAAAAAATTCTGAAAAATTCAGAAAAATGTGGGAAATTCGAAAATGCTGGAAAAATCTAGAAACTTCCCCTCTTCTCTCCAAAAACCTATAAATAGGCCCTTGAGGCCTTTAGAAAAATTATTCTTCTCCTCTTTTCTCCTCTTCTTCTTCTCCTTTCTTCTCTTCTTCTCTTCTCCCTCTATCCTTTCTATTGAGGCCTTCCCTCGATTTTTCGAGGCCCCTCTCTTGGCAAGGAAGTTCGGAGATTTCCCCCTCATTCTCTTCTCCCTCTGTCCTTTCTATTGAGGCCTTCCCTCGATTTTTCGAGGCCCCCCTCTCTTGGCAAGGAAGTCCGGAGATTTCCCCTCCTTCTCTTCTCCCTCTGTCCTTTCCATTGAGGCCTTCCCTCGATTTTTTTCGAGGGACCCCCTCTCTTGGCAAGGAAGTTCGGAGATTTCTCATCCTTCTCTTCTCCCTCTATCCTTTCTATTGAGGCCTTC
Organism: Dendrobium officinale; assembly: GCA_019514585.1. Lineage (NCBI taxonomy): Eukaryota > Viridiplantae > Streptophyta > Magnoliopsida > Asparagales > Orchidaceae > Dendrobium > Dendrobium officinale. The sequence goes on from CM033683.1 coordinate 15,916,210, forward strand.
CCTCGATTTTTCGAGGCCCCTCTCTTGGCAAGGAAGTTCGGAGATTTCCCCTCCTTCTCTTCTCCCTCTGTCCTTTCTATTGAGGCCTTCCCTCGATTTTTCGAGGCCCCTCTCTTGGCAAGGAAGTTCGGAGATTTCCCCTCCTTCTCTTCTCCCTCTGTCCTTTCTATTGAGGCCTTCCCTCGATTTTTCGAGGCCCCTCTCTTGGCAAGGAAGTCCAGAGATTTCCCCCTTCTCCCTCTATTCTTCGAGAGATATTGCGGAGTTCTGATGTTAGTTGGTTGGAGATGGAGGTCGGAGAGACCGTTGTAAAGAGGGAGGTTGACAACGAACAGAAGTTCAACGAAGGTTGGAGAAGTACGACGACGAGTAGACATTCAACGACATGTAAAAGCCCGATGAATGTCCGTCGATATGCAAGAGTTCGACGTCGAGTATAAGACCGATGAAAGTCCCGTAACGAGTATAAGTCCAGCGTCGGGGAGAAGTATGATGACAGGTAGGAATTTAACGTCGCGTAGACATACAACATCAGGCAGAAGACCGGCGAAAGTCTATTAACTGGTAGAAGTCCGACATCCGGTAGAAGTACGAAGTCGGATAGAGATGCAGCGTCGGTAGAAGAAGACCGACAAAGGTTCGTCGACGGGCAGAAGTCCGATGACGAGTAGAAGTCCGCTGACGAGCAGAAGTCCGACGACAGGGAGAAGTCCGACGTCGTGTAGAAGTATGGCCTCTGGCAGAAGACCGATGAAAGTTCGTCGACAGGCAGAAGTCTGACGACGAGTAGAAGTCCGCTGATGAGCAGAAGTTCGACGACAAGGTGAAATCCGACGTCGTGTAGAAGTACGGCCTCTGGCAGAAGACCGATGAAAGTTCATCGACGGGCAGAAGTCCGACGACGAGTAGAAGTCTGCTGATGAGAAGAAGTTCGACGACAAGGTGAAATCCGACGTCGTGTAGAAGTACAGCCTCTGGCAGAAGACCGATGAAAGTTCATCGACGGGCAGAAGTCCGACGACGAGTAGAAGTCCGCTGACGAGCAGAAGTTCGACGACAAGGTGAAATCTGACGTCGTGTAGAAGTACGGCCTCTGGCAGAAGATCGATGAAAGTTCGTCGACAGGCAGAAGTCTGACGACGAGTAGAAGTCGCTGATGATGAGCAGAAGTTCTACGACGGGGAGAAGTCCACTGACGAGCAGAAGTCCGACGTCAGGCAGAAGTCTGCTGACGAGCAGAAGTTCGACGTCGGGCAGAAGTCTGCTGACGAGCAGAAGTTCGACGTCGGGTAGAAGTATGGCCTCTGGCAGAAGACCGATGAAAAAGTTCGTCGACAGGCAGAAGTCTGACGACGAGTAGAAGTCCGCTGATGAGCAGAAGTTTGACGACAAGGTGAAATCCGACGTCGTGTAGAAGTACGGCCTCTGGCAGAAGACCGATGAAAGTTCATCGACGGGCAGAAAGTCCGACGACGAGTAGAAGTCCACTGACAAGCAGAAGTTTGATGACAAGGTGAAGTCCGACGTCGTGTAGAAGTCCTCTGACTAGCAGAAGTCCTACGTCAGGTAGAAGTCTACTGACGAGCAGAAGTCCGACGTCAAGGAGAAGTCCATTGAGGAGCAAAAGTCCAACGTCGGGTATTAGTCCGACAACAGGCAGAATTTCGGCGTTGTGTATTAGTCCGTCGAAAGTCCTGCAAGGTAAAAGTTTTTAGCGCAGGAGAAAATTCAAAATCGGGAGAAATTTTAACATTATGAAGAAGTCAGATAGAAGTCTATTGACGACATTCTAGCGACGTTAACCAAGGAAGTGAGACTTTTCCGAGATTGTAAGTCGGAGCCCTGCTCGACGACGTTTAACCTGTGTGGAAGAGGTCGGGAGAATCCACTAAGGATGTGAGACCTTTTCGAGGTTGTATGCCGGAGCCCTGCTCGACGACGTTAACCTGTGTGGAAGAGGTCGGGAGAATCCACTAAGGATGTGAGACCTTTCCGAGGTTGTATGTCAGAACATTTGTTCGATGACATTAACCTGTGAGGAAGAGGTCGAAAGAATCCACCAAGGATGTAAGACCTATCCGAGGTTGTATGTCGGAGCCCTGCTCGACGACGTTAACCTGTGTGGGTGAGGTCAGGAGAATCCACCAAGGATGTAAGACCTATCCGAGGTTGTATGTCAGAACATTTGTTCGATGACATTAACCTGTGTGGAAGAGGTCAGGAGAATCCACCAAGGGTGTGAGACCTATCCGAGGTTGTATGTCGGAACATTTGTTCGACGACGTTAACCTGTGTGGAAGAAGTCGGGAGAATCCACCAAGGATGTAAGACCTTTCCGAGGTTGTATGTCGGAGCATTTGCTCGACGACGTTAACCTGTGTGGAAGAAGTCGGGAGAATCCACCAAGGATGTGAGACCTATCCGAGGTTGTATGTCGGAACATTTGTTCGACGACGTTAACCTGTGTGGAAGAGGTCGGGGAGAATCCACCAAGGATGTAAGACCTTTCCGAGATTGTGTGTGTCGGAGCATTTGCTCGACGACGTTAATCTGTGTGGAAGAGGTCGGGAGAATCCACCAAGGATGTGAGACCTTTCCGAGGTTGTATGCCGGAGCCTTTGCTCGACGACGTTAACCTGTGTGGAAGAGGTCGAGAGAATCCACCAAGGATGTGAGACCTTTCCGAGGTTGTATGCCGGAGCCTTTGCTCGACGACGTTAACCTGTGTGGAAGAGGTCGAGAGAATCCACCAAGGATATGAAACCTTTCCGAGGTTGTATGTCGGAGCCTTTGCTCGACGACGTTAACCTGTGTGGAAGAGGTCGAATCGAATCCCCCTGGGATCGATTTTGCTTTGATTGGGAGGGGGCGAATGCCGCGTATATCCCGAATCAAAAGTGAAGAAGGTCTATCTTTAGACCGTTACTGCATTTTTAAGGTCAAGATTAAGACCTTGCCCAAGAAGTAAAAGTCCAACAAGGGACTGTATAAAGCTTGCAATTGATTTGAAGTATCCTTGCATTTGCTCGGATATTCCTGAAATATCATCTTGATATAGAAAACATCGGAGGATTTTTTTTGACCAAAATTTGGGTCAAAGTTGCCCCCCAGTCCGCATCTGATGCAACAATGACTGATGTCAGAAAGTTGATAAGAACGATCTTTTGAGATTGGAGCAAAAGTTGCCCCCCAGTCGGGAAGCACTTTCCCACAGACGGCGCCAAACTGTTGCGTCCTGGAATATTCGCGGCGGTAGAGAAATATTTTAGTTTAATGTCTTAGCATTGTACGAAGATCCAGCACACAAGCAGATAAGTGAGAGGGTGTAGCATTCATAAGAGACACCAGAGTTTTTACGTGGAAAACCCCTAAAAAGGGGGAAAAACCACGGGGCCTGGCCCAGTTTGAATGAATCCACTAGTATTTGTAGTCGATTACAAATGAGGCCCTTCCTTATGAGAAGGCCTTGGATTGATGTAGCAAATGTACATCATATAGATTGCATTACATGGTAAAAGTTACATATACAGGTTTGTTTGGCCTGAAGGACCGTGGTCGGCAGGAGACCGGAGTTAGAAAGACCGTTGTCTGTTGATGGAGGTCGGAAGGACCATAGTAGGCGACAAAGGCCTGAAGAACTGTAGTCGGCCGGAGACCGTAGTCGGCCGGAGACTGTAGTCGGCCGGAGACCGTAGTCGGCCGGAGACTGTAGTCGGCAGGAGACCGTAGTCGGCCGGCGACCGTAGTCGGCAGGAGACCGTAAATACCGTTGTCTGGTGATGGAGGTCGGACGGACCGTAGTAGGCGACAGTGGTCAGAAGGACCGTAGGCGGTAGGAGATAAGGAGTCAGGTGTTAGTCCCAGTGTCACTTGGAAGATCGGATGTTGATGGTCTGGCCTTGAGTAGGACGTCGGGTCTTAAGCAGGACGTCAGGTCTTCAGCAGGACGTCGGGTCTTCAGCAGGACGTCGGGACTTAACGTCGGGCCTTGAACAAGACGTCGGGTCTTTGGCAGGAAGTAGGGACTGAGTGTCAGGCCTTGAACAAGACGTCGGGTCTTTGGCAGGACGTAGGGACTGAGTGTCGGGCCTTGAACAAGACGTCGGGTCTTTGGCAGGATGCCGGGGATGAACGTCGGGCCTTAAGGTGGTGGTCCGGCGAGGTTCCTGTGGTGGTCCGGCGGTGGTCCGATGAGATTCCTGCGGTGGTTCGGCGGTGGTCCGGCGAGGTTCTGCGGTGGTCCGGCGGTGGTCCGGCGGCTGTCGAGGAGGAACTCCTTCCTTCTCTTCTCTTCTTCTCTCTCTTGCTTGGATCCTTTCTTGTGAAGAATGAGGGCTCTATTTATAGATTTTTCTGGAGTGGCATGGCTCGTAAATAGGCGTGAGATCAGGGGCGAATAGGGAGTGGTCAAATGGACGGCCGATATTGAATCCTATGACCGTTCACCGTTCGTTGGCCATTTGGAGGCCTTAGTGATGTCGAAATTCTGTGATATTGGGCTCGTTGGATTCGTCTCGTCGAGCCCTTCGATTCAAGTATAAGCTCGTCAAAATCGGAGTCCGTTTGGTAACTCAAATTGAAGTTTGAACCTTCCAACAGCACTTTGAGCCCTTGATTCAGACTCATTTGGGCTCGTATTGGGTCGATCTTGGTGTCGTTGGGTTCGTATTTCCGAGACGCTCAGTTCGACTATAAGATCGCTGAAATCGGAGTTTGGGTGCTCTCGGAATTAATTTTTGAAGTTTCCAACTAGCTTTTGCCTCGAGATTCGTGCCCGATCAAGATAATTTCATGATGCCGTATCACCTATAAAGCTCAATTTTTAAAATCATAGATGTACTTTTAGGTGTTATGAGGAATCACATTGCTCATTATTTCATGTAATGATATATGTTTCCATCATGTATAGATTAAAAGTTAGCACCAACATTTATTTTCTACTATGATAAACAGACACTTCTCCTAAAAGAGACATACAGTATCCGATACTTTTTGGGTATATAGCACAAAGGATAAACACTGCTTCATGTGAGATCATTTGCAACGTCCAACCGCCACATTTCACTATCAAGTACAGCCTTCCACTTCACTTCATCATTCTCATGGCGCATCATGCCTCCAATCGTAACTATTGCTAAGGGAAGCCCGTCACAACGCTTTAGTATATCCTTGCCGATTTTGACAAGGGATGCAGGCTCTTCTGTATCTTTTGCAAATGCTCTCCTTCTGAATAACTCCCAGCTATCTTCTTCAGATAACTGTTCTAGACAATAAATGGTATGTGTGGTCATAATTTTTGCTGCTCTTATACTACGTGTGCTAACAACTACTGCACTTCCTTTTCCACAATAATCCAACAATGTCTTCAACTCCTTCCACAGATACAAATTTTCATTCCACACATCATCCAAGATAATCAAACACCTTTTTCCACTGATTATTTCTCGGAGTTGTTTCACCAGCACGTTCATGTTTACAAAATCGCAAAATTGCTCGGTGGCTACCTCTATAATTAGCCTCACAATGCGGGTAACATCAAAGTAAGCATTAGAAACATAAACCCATATGCGAAGTTGGAAATGACTCTCCACCCTATGGTCCATATAAATTAATTGGCTGAGTGTAGTTTTTCCCATTCCACCCATTGCAACTATAGGAAGCACCATAATTTTTTCATTGTTGCTAGCAGCTGCATAATTGATCAAGGAACTCACTATCTCTTCTTTATCTTTTTCTCTGCCTATGACGGTTTCTTCATCAACATAAGAGTGTGTTTGATGACTGCTATAATCAGGGATCTGTGGCACTCTGTTGATTGGGAAACTTAATCTGATATCTTCTGCTAAATCCTCCATTTTTCTTATAATAATATTCAACCTCCAGCATAATTTGAAGCTAGTTATGGAGTTGGAAAAAAACAGGAGTACAATACCTGGTGCAGAATAAAGACAATCAGAGATTGAAGCTCTCAAGTTACAAGCAAGAAATTAAGAACATAAGTATCGAAACCGTCGAGCAAGATAAGAAACAGAGAAAAAATGAATAACATAAAAATATTCATTGTATTGGTACTACGGATTAATGAGAGTCATATAAATTTCGTTGATATAAATTTAGCTATGCTATAACTCATGCTGAGAACCCTCATATTAATGACAAAATAATTAAGAGAGCATAACCAATTGATGGAACCCAAAAGAAAGAGCACAACTTGTACTTTCAAGGGGTGAAAATTCCTTCAGTCACATCATAATAAGGTGAATTCAAAACAATCGAAACCCCATACTAATTGAATGCTAATGAATACTAAATGTTGAAGTTTTTCTTGTTTTTATGTGTGAACAGGGTATTCATTCGATGCCACCCACGAAAGGCACTTAGTTGGGCCCCACTTAAGAGGCACTGCCGCTCGAGAGGAATCGAACACGAGTTGGAGGATTCCTAACCGTACTCGCTCACCAACCAAACTAAGCATCAGTGAGTCTAAATGTTGAAGTTAATAGTATGCTTTACCTACCAAAAGTGTAACGTCTCGGTCATAGTTAATGAAGATGTTATAAGTATTAGATCTTATGAAGCAAGATATTTTGAAAAACCTTGCGATTCTTCCCATGTTAATTCGCAACCTTTCATTTTATTTCATCTATTCAATTACTTTCAATCTTAGCCTTTCATTTATATTGAACGCAAAATTATTGTTGGAGACCACATCACATATCTTAGCATGCAGGTCATGCTGTAAGAGTTGTGTAAGAGGGGAGAGTGAACCCTGCATCAGTTCCCTCCTTAATAGGAAGAACTTGGCTCCTACAAAGAATAGTAGAAAAGTACCTTTTTTATTTTGTTTTCTTGTCTGATTGACTTCTGTCGAGCTCCGTAGTTGAGATCGTCGAGGACGTCCTCGATTTCATAAACGGCGTCCTTGAAAGCGGAGAGCCATCTAAGCTTCCTTTTCTCTGCTTCTGCGAGCGTAGGTTGGATAGCCTGCAAAATCCTTTTCACCTTGTTTAGCTCATCTTCGATGCCAAACTCAACACTGAGTTGCTCGATGGCAGGAGAGATGAGCTTGTTTAGGATGTTCGATACTAAAGTAGAGACGGAGGAACGGAGATTCTGAGACATGAAATCGGTTTGAGATGGAGAAGCAGAGTTTGAACTCTCTTACCGAAGATTGAAGAAACCAAGGAGCTGCTATGAAAGAAAAAGGTAAGGAAAATATGAGCCTTATGCCGTCAATTTTATAGCATTAGTGCAGCTTTTATATAAAGAAATATAATTTGAAAGGAAATAATTATTCTCCTTAATTTGGTGTTAAATATGTGAATTAATTCAAAATAAATGTCAATTTAATACATCCAATAAAAAGTAAAATGAATTAACCCATAATAAAAGTTTATTAAATTAATAGATAAAAAAGAAAAGAAATTGAAAATAAGGAAATAAATTTATGTTGTGAAAATTGGATTGAACATCGAATCAAAAACATGAAAGGTTCAAGGAATGATTCTATCAAAGTTAAAATGGATGTAATAAATATCAAAATTATTTAAATAAGATCTAAATACAATAATAATAATAATAATAATAATAATGTCATAATTATATAATCATATAATTTTGTAACAAAAAATAAATTGAGTTCATGCAAAATATTTTCTATAATTTTATATTTAAATATCTTCAACCTATAAATTTGATTTTTAGTTTAAATTTAGTTTTTATGTAAGCATACAATTTAATATTAATTATTACATATTTATTTTTAATATTAATTATTACATATTTATTTTTTTTTTATAAAATAATAGATTGTTGGCATGCTAGGTAGAGAGATGTTGATATCAAGAAGTAAATATTTAACTAAGTGATTTCAATAGTAATAGAGGTAATTGCATGGTATATTCCTTCGATGAATGAGTGCGCGACATTAATTATTTGTTGGAGCACCGAGAAATGGCATTGTGACAAGAAAAATAATGTGATCACTTATGGAGATTCATTAGAATTATCATAAAATTTTTTAAAATGAAAAAAAAAAAAAAAATGAAATGAAATATATATATATATATATATATATATATATATATATATATATAAAAATTGTCAATCAAAGAAATTTAAGTTTTGTTTGGGATGACTTTCTTACTATTTTATAAAGTTATTATAGATAAAATAACTTTTTAAAGCTTTTGTAAACAGCATCTTCCTAGCATAAAATTTTTTGAAAGCAATAATGAATAAATAGCATTAACATAATTTTTTAAAGGATTCATGTTATAATTATTCGAAAAATTTTACGCTGATTGTCGACTACCTAATGCAACTCCCACTTTTATCATCCAGGACTTGAGACCTGGCTAAGATAGTGTAAATAACAAATAAATAGCGACCAAATAAAAATTAAGGTTATTATATGAAAAGCAAAGTAACAAAAAAACTATCCCAAATCAAAACTCACTGGTATGATCCTTTGAAAAAAACAAATTTTTAATCATTAATTTGGGTGGCTATTAATTATGGTGGCTATATCATTTACCAAGATATGACAATTTATATTGAAAAAAAAAAAAATTGTCTTTCCTATTTTAGAACTAACAAATTTTCTATTTTTGGTAAGTATGGCTGTTTCAAGACTAAGGTATATGGTTCATGTTTAAATTTCAACCTATTATAATTTATTAAGTTTCTTATCTTTCTACCTAATTAAATTCTGAGGAACAATTTTTTCAAATTAGAACTTTAAAAGTTGTTTGACTACTTCAATGGTTGTTTTAGTTCTGATACATCCTCAAAAAATTATCTTGATCGGGCACGAATCTCGAGTAAAATCAATTTGGAAACTTCCAAAATTAAAATTGGGACAATCCGAACTCTGATTTCAGCAAACTTATAGTCGAACGGAATGTCTCGGAAATACGAACCCAACGACACCGAATTTGACTCAATCTGAGCCCAAATGGGTCCAAATCAAGTGTTCAAAGCATTGTTGGAGGGTTCGGACCAAAATTTGGATTTCCAAATGGTTTCCAAACATGACATACTTATAATCAAATCGAGCGACTTGACGAGAAGAATCCAACGAGCCCAGGATCACACAATTCTGACATCACTAAGAGCTTTTTAAATGTCTAACGAACGGTCCATGATCATGGGATTCAACATCGGCCGTCCATCCAAGCCATTCCCCATATGCCTTTGATCTCTCACATATTTACGGTTCATGCCACTCTAGGAAATCAAGAAATAGACCCATCATCCCTCTTGAAAAGGGGGCTCCAAGCAAGAGAACAAGAGAGAGATCGAAGATCGCTCTTGCCTCCTCGCTCCTCGACCAACACCTAGAGTCCCGCCGGACCACCACTTGGGGCCCTGAGCTCCGTTGGACCACTACTTGAGGCCTTGAGCTCCGTCGGACCACTACTTGAGGCCCTGAGCTCCGCCGGACCTCCACTTGAGACCCTGAGCTCCACTGGACCACCACTTGAGATCCTGAGCTCCGCCATACCACTACTTGAGGCCCAGACTTCTAGCGAACCACCTCCTGCTGCATGGACTTCTACTGGACCAATACCAGAGGCCCAAACTTCTGTCGGATCCCCACCTGAGGCTCGAACTTCTATCGGACCACCACCTGAGTCCCATACTTCTTCCAGACCACCACATGAGGCTCGGACATCTATCGGGACACCACATGACAGCCAGAGTTCTACTAAAGTATCGCTCCACTACTATAGTCTTTCTGACACCGGTCTCCTATCGACTATGATCCTTCAGACCTCGGTCTCCTACTATGGTCCTTCTGACCTCCATCACCAAACAACAGTCTTTTTTACCCCGGTCTCCTACTGACTGTGATCCTTCCGACCTCCGTCGCCTACTACGGTCCTTCTTACCTCCATCTTCATACAACGATCTTTCTAACTCCATCTTCATAAATGTCATAGTTATGGATAGTTTGGACATATCTCACACACTTGTACTTTAGATAGAAAAACTCTTTTAGAGTGGAGACCAAAGATGCAAAAACCTACATATATCATACATGCATCTATTTTAAATTTGACAAAAGGTGAACCCAAACTAGTTTTGTTTCCCAGATCTAGCATTTGATGGTTTTATAAGCACGCTCTCATACAAGGCCTTGTAAAAGTATTTGGTAGCTGGTTAGCGATTGCTCAAAGTATATGATTGGGGATACTGAGTAATTTATATCGTTGGATACTAAGTAATTTATATCACTTGGAGATAACACCACAAGGAAGGTGGTTGGATCTGGTATGATTGGAAACTTGTAAAATTTTTTTATTGAAAATATGCTACTAGTTGAAGGCTTAAAGCATAATCTTTTGAGTATTAGTAAGCTTTCTGATAAATGATATAATGTTAATTTTTTTCCTACTAGCTGCATATTAAGCCTAAATGAAAATGATATTTTACATGGTAAAATGATAAATAATGTTTATATGCTAGACATGAATTGTATTTCAGTTCCTAATGCCTTTTGTTTAAAAATTATTTTTGATGAATCATGGCATTGGTATAAGAGACTTTGTTACTCCAGCATGAAAAACCTTAAAAAATTACCCAAAAAGATTTGATTAGAGGTATACCAAAACTAAACTTTACTAAGGATCACCTTTGCGATGCATGTCAATTAGGAATAGTGAAGTTCTCTTTTAAGTCCAATAAGGATCTTAAAACTAGTAAGCCTTTGGAGATTTTATATATGGATCTTTTTGGACTGGTTGGAACTCTGAGTCTAGGAGGGAAGGTATAAAGATTTGTGATTGTTAAGGGAGTTCCTACTTAGCTTTTGCATGTTTTATATTCTTGCAACTTATTATTTTGATGATTATAAATATTAGTGTATTGATTATTATTTCTCCTAATAAATTTTGGAAGAAATATTTTTGGCTCTTGTATGTACTAGCATTTCAGGAAAATCATACTCCAGATTGTTGAAGACTTCAAATAAAGATCTTATTATTATAATATTTTGTAATTTGGAGTATGTATTTTGTTCATTTTTTAGTCAGAGAGTGTGTGATTGTAATTGAGTAACTTAGCACACACACACTAAGGAAGATCTTTAAAAGTCAAAATTTCTTATATTGATCGTACGAGACGAACCATGTTTGTATAGGACGATCAGGTTAGTTATACCCCTCAGAGAGTAATGGATCAAACAAAAAGTGAGAAAATTTTCTAAGTCCTGATCGTCCAGACCAATTGTCCCAATTGTCCCTTGACAATGTCCTCTGATTTCTCACTTTGAACAGTTCGTTTAGACGAATTGTCCTATTCATCCCTGGATGATGTCCTCTGGATTCTCTCCTTGAACTATTCATCCAGGCAAATTATCTTATTCATCCCTAGACGATGTCCTTTGGATCCATGACTTAAACTAATCGTCCAGACGAATTGTTCCAATCATCCCAGGATGAAGATCTCTGGACCCATGACTAGAACAAATCTTCCAGACGATTTTACCTAGTTTATCCCAAGACGATGTTCTTTGGACTCATGCTTCGTACTGTTCGTCTAGACGAACTTGTACATTCATTCCCGGATGATGTCCTCTGTTCCTTAAATATATGGACTGTGTTGCAGTTTCGTTTCAATAAAGTTTGGAAATAACCGTTCGTACATATTTGAAAAATTGCAATTTTCGGACAGTTTTTCATGTCATTCCCAAAGCAATCATAAGCAAAGAAAAAGAAGTGATCCTAATATTATATGGAATGATATTTATAACGAATTATTTTAATCATAGGTTATATGATAACCTATGAGTTTGAACAATTAATTGTAAAGGAATAGATATATGAAATTAGACTAAGGTTATTTAGGAGTATATATGAATATACCCTAATCAAAGCCTATCCAATTTCATATTTGTGATCATGTATAGTTTACTAATTTTTTAAGCTAGATTAAGCATGATATTGAAAGTGGATTTTAACTAAATTATACATGATCAATATCTAAACCTATTTTCAGTGAAAGGAAGACTTCACATTGATTCCATAGAACTCTAACATGCTTGGAATGAGTTTTGAATTGAGTGGATTATGAATTTACAAAAATCAAGATCAAGATTTTGTAAATTCATAATTCAGTTTATATTGCATCAAAATGGCTTAAGGAAATTACAGTGACTCAACCCTAGGTCCTATTATGTCTCTGCCAAAGTTCAGCTCAAAATAATTTACATATTTTATTTAAAAAATAAAGTTAGGTTTTTGTATAATTGAAATTACTAATGAAATATTACTCAAAATAAATTTTAACCATTTTTTAAAAATTCTGAGGAACAATATCTTTCTACCTAATTAAATTCTGAGGAACAATATTTTCAAATTAGAACTTTAAACGTTGTTTGACTACTTCAATGGTTGTTTTAGTTCTGATACATCCTCAAAAAATTATCTTGATCGGGCACGAATCTCGAGCAAAATCATTTTCGAAACTTCCAAAATTAAAATTGGGACAATCCAAACTCTGATTTCAACAAACTTATAGTCAAACGGAATGTCACGGAAATACGAACCCAACAACACTAAATTTGACTCAATCTGAGCCCAAATGGGTCCAAATCAAGGGTTCAAAGCATTGTTGGAGGGTTCGGACCAAAATTTGGATTACCAAATGGTTTCCGAACATGACACTTATAATCAAATCGAGCGACTTGACGAGACGAATCCAACGAGCCCAGGATCACAGAATTCTGACATCACTAAAAACTTTTAAATGTCTAACGAACGATCCATGATCACGGGATTCAACATCGACCGTCCATCCAAGCCACTCCCCATATGCCCTTGATCTCTCACATATTTATGGGTCATGCCACTCTAGGAAATCTAGAAATAGACCCCTCATCCATCTTGAAAAGGGGGCTCCAAGAAAGAGAACAAGAGAGAGATCGAAGATCGCTCTTGCCTCCTCGCTCCTCGACCAACACCTAGAGTCCCGCCGGACCACCACTTGAGGCCCTGAGCTCCGTTGGACCACAACTTGAGGCCTTGAGCTCCGTCGGACCACTACTTGAGGCCCTGAGCTCCGCCGGACCTCCACTTGAGACCCTGAGCTCCACTGAACCACCACTTGAGACCCTGAGCTCCGCCATACCACTACTTGAGGCCCAGACTTCTGGCGGATTACCTCCTGCTGCATGGACTTCTACCGGACCTCCACCTGAGACACAAACTTCTGTCGGATCCCCATCTGAGGCTCGAACTTCTATCAGACCACCACTTGAGTCCCATACTTCTTCCAGACCACCACATGAGGCTTGGACTTCTGAGGCTCGAACTTCTACCAGACCACCACCTGAGTCCCACACTTATTATTAATATATTTTATTTACTATGATTTCAAAAAAAAAATCACGAAAGGCCTATGTACGACTTCATGATGCACGAACTCAAGCTTTTGTAGGTGAAGGATTGTTTATTGAATCAACTCACCATTTATACTATAATTTATGGTCACAAGTAGTTGGAGGAATGTAAAGAGGGATCATATATGTGTTGGCTTACGAGCCTATATATATATATATATATATATATATATATATATATATATATATATATATATATATATATATATATATATATATATATATATATATTGAATTATTGAGTAAGTAATACCATCTCCAATCGAACTCCATATCATCGTATGTCGTCCCCCTTTTGCTCCATTCAAACTCCAAATCGCACGTCAAATTCTATTAGGTGAACAATGTGATGCCAATATTTGTGTCGCACTGTTCACCTACGACAAAAAAATTTGTTGCAGGATTTGCCGCCGAATTTGCCGAAAAAGGGCGCGAAAGAGGAGAAAAAACACGTTAAAGATGGTTAACTTCGTAGGAAGCGCGCGAAAGAAGAAGAAATAACGTTCGATTGGAGATAAATATCTACATTTTTCGGTTGGAGATGGCCTAAGTAAAAAAGGTTGTTGCTATTGTTATTCATCTATGTTAATTAAATATAATTTAAAATTTTGTAATATGTTTTTATTTTTTTTAATTTTATTAATATTTCTTTAATATATGTGTAATAAACTAGTATTATATAAATAATTATATATGCGAAAAAAAACATTATTAGAATAAATTTGACCGATGAATTTTTTAGTTGAAAAAAAAAAATAACTATCCAATGCAACTTATCCAACTTGGCTATTTTCCTTGTCTGTTTCATGTTATCCCTTATATGTTTTCTTTATATTATTTTTTGCTATTATTTTCAAAAAAGAGTTCGCAGCCTTAATTGGCAAGAAGGCTTTTTCTAGCACCCTGAGTACTACAGGCCTTCTGCCTTCTTGGCTGGTTTTGTTATTTTCTCCAATTTTTGCAACATTAGCTTATCACTAGGCGCCTTTGGTCATGTATTTATTTTTCTTCTTTTTGTGGCCTTAATTGTACATCCTTTTAAGCTCAATGAAAGTGAGGCTTGCCCCAATAATTTTCCAAAAAAAAAAAATCTATCCAATCATTTGCCAAAATCTGCAAGTCCATTTTTGGTTTCATCATTTCATAAGCTACAAAAGAAAGGTACGTGGTCCCTAGTTGCAAGAAGCAAAGACCAAAATGTACTTGGAAGTAAATGGCTCTATAAAACTAAGATTAACTCTGGTGGATATGTTGCAAACTAGACTGTTGGCACAAGGGTTAGAATGGGAGTATGACATTGACTAGATGGACACATTTAGATGCAAAATTCCCCACTATTAGACTCCTTTTAATTATTGCAACTAACTTCTAATGACCCGTTTTACACCTACATGTATCTAATGCATTTTTTTTCAAGACAAGCTTGATGAGGTGGTTTACATGAAACAACCTCTTGGTTTTCATGATCCCCAATTTCCATCACATGTATGTCGACTACATACCCCTCAATAGTGGTTCTCCACATTCTATACTCATCTTTTGCAATACGGCTTTGTTGCAAGCAAGGTTGACCCTTCCTTCATGATCTTTCACAAAGGTTCTATCTCCCTTTACTTACTCGTCTATGTTGATGATGTATTTCTCACAGGAAAAAATTAACTAGAGATTGACAACTACTTGATAATTTAAGCTCAAAATTTCTTATGAGAAATATGGGACATGTCTCATAGTTCCTTGGCATTCAAATTACAACTCATCCCATAGGTCTGCTACTCAGTCAGTCTTGGTACACTTCTAAGCTACGCAATAAAGCTGGCATGTTCCATTGTACATTGCTTCAAAGCCCCCTACCATCCAAACTACATACTCTGACTCCTACTTCAGAGCTCTTTCAGCAATCTGAAATCTATAGGAAAATGGATGACCACTGCAGTATCTCACCATCACAAGACCAAATATTGCATTTGGAGTAAATCACCTTTGTCAATACATGCACAAATCATATCAACTTCATTTCCAGTTACGAAAATGAGTGCTACGATATCTACATGGTACCCTTACCAATGCACCACTTATTAAAAAGTCATATCTTGAGCTTTATGCTTATGCATACTTTGATCGGGCTGCTGATACCACCGATCGATGTTCAATCACGAGGTTTTGTGCCTTCCTGGGCAACATTCTAATATCTTAATCAGTTAAGAAGCAACCTATAGTTGCAATATCTTCGTAAGAGGCAAAATAACATGCCTGAGCCGCCATTGCAAGTGATATTATGTGGTTGAAATGCTTCCTAATTGAATTTCAAATTTCTATTACTGAACCTACTCAAGTTTTCTATGATAACACTTTTGCTATTGCATTGGCTAAGAATCTTATATTTCATGCTTGTACTAAACATATAGAAGTGGATTATTATTTTATATATGATTGCATCAAATATCAACAAATTATAGTGCATCATATAATATCATAAGATCAACCTATTGATATATTTACCAAACCTTTATCTACAACTTGCTTCACTCAACTGAGACGCAAGTTAACAATTTAGAAAGAATTATCAACTTGAGGGGGGTATTAACAGATATATTGTCACGACCCAACCCAATCGGGACGGATCCCGCTCGCATCGGGCCGCGACACAACTATCGAAAATCCAGGATCTAGCTTTGGAATTTGTTTCAGACTTTCTTCCAAGTATTGAACAGACAGAAAACACAGAGCTACTATAAACATCCTAATACATAATGGTTCATCTATCTTTTCTTTCCTCAAAATAAACATATACAATACAGCCCATGGCTTCAGACAAAAAGAACAGAACAGAAAAGCCATGGCTGCACAAAAAATCAAAAGTATCAAGTACCTAATCACATATCAGACTTAGAACGTCTAGTCCAAGACCTCCTTCCCTTTCACAGAACCTGAAAACCACGCAAAAAAATAAGGATGAGCTAACAACTCAGCAAGACATCAATCACCAATCAAAATAATCAGAAACTTACATAAGAAAACATATCAGAAAAGTATCCGTACAAAATTCAAACAATCGTACAGAAATCGTACAACAGACAGAACAGATAATAGCTCAATCAGAAATCAAACATCGGATACGGAAAACTGAAGTCACATCAAATCGGATATCATAAGGCTTTCATGTCATAGAGCAGATAGAATCATACGGAATAACCAAAATCGTACAGAAATCAGAAATCAGATAAAATCACATTCATATCAGATCATTCGTATCAGATTCCCTGACCCTGACAGAATCTCAACGGATTCTGGCCTCTTATGCCTCCCTTTGTGCTTATAGCACCAGAACAGAATAAATATTCGAAATTCCGGACAGAACTTATTTTTAGATTTCAAAGCTCATTTCAGATTTCCCTGACACAGACAGAATCTCAAAGGATCCTAGCCCCTTATAACTCCCTTCTGATAGCATACAAACACTTCAATTCATTCAATGAATCAATTCAGAAAAATCAGAATTCGTACGAAAAATCAGCGGCATAACGGCAGTATACGGAATTTACACAAAATTCACAGATTCAGAAATTTAACAAATTACCACAGAACATCCACAACAACATTATAAGACTTTTACTGTACTGACAAAATATTTTTCAACATCCTGATAAATTGCAGTTCAATTAAAACACCTCAGAATCCAAAATATCTGATAAAAATCTTCTAGAAAATACTCAAAACGTGTACAATTATCATCTCAAAAACATACCAAAAGTTACGCGGTAAAACCTGAAGTAGTAGAAAATAACACACGAAATTCGCTAACGGAAATAAAATCCGGAACAGAAAAGTCATCAAAATCACGTTTTTTTTTAGAATTGAGAAAGGCGGAATGTGCCTTACCTCGAGTCGGTCAACTTCTCTAACTATAGCAACGGATGAAAACGGACCGGAGTCGCTCAAAAATCCTCTTTTCCTTTGTTTTTCTCTCTCCTGGATGTCCTTTCTCTTTCCAAAAAATCTCATTCCTATATATATCCAGACTGATCGTCCCGGACGATCGAAACTTCATCCCGGGACAATTTGGGCTCTAGACGAATTTCGTCCAGACGAAATTAAATAGCGTCCCTGACGACTTGCCCTCTAGAAGAATTTCGTCTAGACGATCCAAATTTCGTCCAGACGAATCATGCAGCCAGAAATGTTTTCCTGTACAACCTGTACCGATCGTCCCGGACGATCAAACTTCGTCCGAACGAACCTGGGAGGAAAAATGGTCTTTACAATCTCCCCAACTTCTGAAAAATGTCATCCTCGACATTGCCAAACCAAAACTCAGTCAGAAAAGATACGGATATGCTTGCCTCATATCTGACTCCTCCCAAGTCGCTTCTTGTGATGTTCGGTGCTTCCACTGAACTTTAACCATAGGAATTTATTTACTTCTTAACTTACGAACATCATAAGCCAAAATCAACTCAGGTTCTTCTTCATATTTTAGATTCTCCTGAATCTCCACTTCATCAGCAGACAATTTCATTTCAGAATCGGATATCCA
Organism: Dendrobium officinale; assembly: GCA_019514585.1. Classification (NCBI taxonomy): domain Eukaryota; kingdom Viridiplantae; phylum Streptophyta; class Magnoliopsida; order Asparagales; family Orchidaceae; genus Dendrobium; species Dendrobium officinale. The sequence goes on from CM033683.1 coordinate 15,934,146, forward strand.
CTTTCTCAAAGTAGATACGTGAAAAACATTATGCACATCAGACATCTGATCAGATAATAATAGTCTATAAGCAGACTTACCAATCCTTTCAAGGATTTCAAAATGTCCAACATATCTTGGACTGAGCTTACTCACTCTTCCAAATCTGCTGACTCCTTTCATCGGACTGACTTTGACATACACAAAGTCACCAATCTGATATTCAACAAACATGTGCTTCTGATTGTAATACTTCTGTTGTCGATCTTGTACAGCTTTCAATCTTTCATTAATCAAGTTGATTTTCATAACAGTTTCACCCACAAATGTATCACCCATTTCTTGTCTATCTCCTACCTCAGTCAGAGTCAAAGGAGTTCTACACTTCTGGCCATACAAAGCTTCATAAGGTGCCATACCAATACTGGACTGAAAACTGTTATTATAAGCAAATTCGATCAAAGGAATATGATCTTCCCAGCTTCCTCCAAAATCCAAAACACATAATCGCAGAAGATCTTCCAGTACCTGGATAGTCCTCTCAGACTATCTGTCAGTCTATGGATGAAAAGCCGTACTGAAATGCAACCTCGTACCCAATCCTTGCTGAATACCCTTCCAAAGTCTGAAAGTAAACCGTCCATCTTGATCAGATACAATCACTTTAGGCACACCATGTAATCTGATAATCTCCTTCACATATACCTGTGCCAACTTATCCACCGGATCCGTCTGCCTGATCGGAAGAAAGTGTGTAGACCTCGTCAATCGATCCACAATCACCCAAATGGCATCGTGCCCTTGTCTTGATCGAGGAAAACCCATAGAAAAATCCATCGTTACCTCCTCCCACTTTCACTCAGGGATAGGCAACGACTGCAAAAGACCTCCTGGTCGCTGATGCTCTGCTTCACTAACTGGCAGGCTTCGCATTTCGAAAAAAAGTCTGCTACATCCTTATTCATTCCAGGCCACTAGAATAAACTCTTCATGTCTCCATACATCTTGCCACTTCCCGGATGAATCGTATAGCCTGAATGATGTGATTTGTACAGAATCTCTTTCCTTAAATCTCCAAACACAAGAATCCACAACCTATTCTTACAGAAAAGAACACCATAATCAGAAACTCGAAGTTCAAGCTTCTTACCAGATTCAATCTGAGCAATCAACTTCAATTTATCAGAATCCGACTTCTGAGCTTCCTGAATCCTTTCTTCTAGAGAAGACTGAATGTTCATCTGCATCAAAACACCAGAATCCACACTAGTAGAGGAAATCACCTCTAACTGTAATCTTTCCATGTCTCGTATTAGATAGTCATCAGAAGTGAGCTGAATACCTGATAATCCAGAAGACTTCCTGCTTAGAGTATATGCTACCACATTAGCCTTGCTAGGCTGATACGGAATCGTCAGGTCATAGTCCTTGATCAACTCCAGCCACCTTCTTTGCCTCAAATTCAGATCCTTCTGAGTGAATATGTACTTCAAGCTCTTGTGATCCGTAAAGATCTCACATCTGATGCCATACAAGTAGTGACGCCAAATCTTCAAAGCAAAAATAACTGCAGCCAATTCCAAATCATGCGTCGGGTAATTCTTTTCATGTGGTTTCAACAGTCTCGAAGCATAAGCTATTACCCTACCAAGCTGCATCAGAACACAGCCCAAACCTTTAGTGAAGCATCACTGAACACCTGAAATCCTTTCGTACCTGATGGAAGTGCTAACACTGGAGCTGAAGTCAAACAATCTTTCAACCTTTGAAAACTTGCCTCACACTCCGATGTCCAAACAAAAGCTACTGACTTCTGAGTCAGTCTCATCAAAGGCATAGAAATTTGAGAAAATCTCTTCGCAAATTTTCTATAATATTCAGCCATGCCTAAGAAACTACGTACCTCAAATATTGTAGTAGGCCTTGGCCAATTCTCAACAGCTTGAATCTTCTGGGGATCAACAGAAATACCTTTACCGCTCACCACATGCCCCAGAAAAGAAATGCTCTTCAGCCAAAATTCACATTTGGAGAACTTAACATACAACTGATGCTGCCTCAAAGTTTCCAACACAATGCTCAAGTGTCTAGCATGATCGTCCTCAGAAGTATAATACACCAGAATATCGTCGATGAAGACGATCACAAACTGATCCAAATACTCCTTGAACACTCTGTTTATCAAATCCATAAAAATAGCAGGTGCATTGGTTACCCCAAAAGGCATAACCAAAAACTCAAAGTGCCCATACCGAGTACTGAAAGCTGTCTTCAACACATCAGCTTCCTTCACCTTCAACTGATAATATCCAGATCTCAAATCAATCTTCGAAAATACAGAAGAGCTAGAAAGTTGATCAAATAAGTCATCAATCCGTGGTAATGGATACTTGTTCTTGATTGTGACCTTATTCAAATCTCTATAATCAACACACATATGGAGTGTTCCGTCCTTCTTCTTCACAAACAGTAAAGGTGCTTCCCAAGGAGAAACACTAAGACTAACAAATCCTCTATCCACCAACTCCTAGAGCTGAACTTTCAACTCAGAAAGTTCCTTAGGTGACATCCTATACGGAGCTTTCGATATCGGAGCTGTACCCGGAAAAACATCAATAGAGAACTCAACATCTCTATCCGGAAGTAAGCTAACCAACTCCTCAGGAAATACATCAGCAAACTCCCGTACAATCGGGATATCAGAAACAGAACCCGCATCTATAATCATATCCCGTACAAAAGCCCAAAATACTGGACAACCCTTCTTCCACATTCTTCTGACTTTCAATACAGAAATCAGACAGGATAGAACACCTTATAATCCTTGGAATACACATCTTTCTCCATCCATAAGCAAGCTCACTTGCTTCTTCAAACAGTCAATCTGGGCCTCATACATACTCAGTCAATCCATACCCAAAATCACATTGTAAGAAGAAATCGACAACAAAATCAAACTCGATTTCCACTTCTTGCTAGAAATATCAATCTCACAAAAACAAAACTTCCAGGCGATCAAATTGCTTCCAGCCGGCAAAATAATAGAAAGAGAAATCGGTAGCAAAACAGACTCCAGATGCAAAGCATCAAAACAACGCTCGGAAAGAAATGAATGACTGGCTCCAAAGTCAAACAAAACACGACAGGGCTGATCAGAAATATAAATCATACCTGTCACCACATCCGGAGTATCTCGAGCCTCCTGCTGACTCAAATTGTACACATATGGCTGAACTGGAGCTGATGCTACTGAACTACTAGGCTCCCTCTAATTATCAATGGGTGGTCTCCGTGCCACAGAACTAGAACTACCACCTCTACCACCAGAGGATCCTTCAGTCATAGTGCGTGGAGGAACAGTCTTCGACCTTCCTGCTGAACTGGCAGGTCTAACAAACTTAGATCTTCATTCAAATCCAGCCTATGGACATTCTGAAATCCGATGTCCTAGCTGACCACATCTGAAGCACTGACCAGTCATCCTATAGCATTGGCCAAAATGTCGTCGTCCACAACTTTGGCACACATGTGCCCCATTGACAAATCCAGAACTGACAGCACCGCCACAACCAGAAACTGCAGGGGATCCCGATTGTCCACTCCTCCTGGAGTCTCCGGAAATAAATCTTCTCTTACTAGAGGAACCACTGCTATAAGTATTACCCCTAAATCTCTTCCTACTCGCAGTCCACCACTGTTGAGTAGCCATCAGATCATTCTCTATCAAACGAGCTCTCTCCACCAGCTCAGAGAAATCAAAAATGTGAAATGGTATTAGGGGCTGCCTCAGACTATCTCGTAGTCCCCTCAGAAATCGATAGCACTTCTCAGCAGAAGTACTCACTAACTGCGGAGCATATCGGGCTAAGGTAGTAAACTCGGCCTCGTACTACATCACAGTCCTGCTCTCCTGAACAAGTCTCAAAAAAGTCTCCTGCATCTGCTGCCGTATAGAAGGGGGTATAAACCACGATCGGAATACCTCAGAAAATTCTTCCCAAGTAATCAAAGAATTTAGCTTCCCTTGAAATTTCTCCTCCTGCTTCCCCATCCAACAAAAAAATTGCCAACAGTACCTTCATGTTCGACAGACACTGCATACCGTCGAAAGTCTTCTCTAACCTCCTCAACCATTCTTCAGCTGCTCTGGGTTCAATAGTGCCCTCAAACCTCGGAGGTTTCAATCTCAAAAACATCTACATATGTCTATCTATATCCTCAGATCGAACAGTAGAGGCTCTACTCTGAGTCTCGCTCATCATCTGAGCAACCAATGTAGCAAACTGAGAAAGTGTATCAAAATCAACCACTGGGGCAGTACTACTCACCATAGCTGCTTGACTAGCACTCTGACCATCTGTCATATCAGGGTCTGGTAGATCCATGATCACACAGAAATCTAAGCACAAAAGCAACGCAATAAAAATTCAAACAAACTAGAACTACCCCAGACAGACTCACAGATCACTTCCTATAGCTCTGTCTTACAATCCAAATTTCAAAACTAATTCTCTGATACCACTAAAGTTTGTCGCGACCCAACCCGACCGGGACGGATCCCGCTCGCATCGGGCCCGACACAACTATCGAAAATCTAGGATCTAGCTTTGGAATTTGTTTCAGACTTTCTTCCAAGTATTGAACAGACAGAAAAACACAAAGCTACTATAAATATCTGAATACATAATGGTTCATCTATCTTTTCTTTCCTCAAAATAAACATATACAATACAGTCCATGGCTTCAGACAAAAAGAATAGAACAGAAAAGTCATGACTGCACAAAAAATCAAAAGTATCAAGTACCTAATCACAGATCAGACTTAGAACGTCTAGTCCAAGACCTCCTTCCCTTTCCCAGAACCTGAAAATTACGCAGAAAATAAGGATGAGCTAACAGCTCAGCAAGACATCAAATACTAATCAAAATAATCAGAAACACATATCAGAAAACATATCAGAAAAGTATCCGTACAAAATTCAAACAATCATACAGAAATTGTACAACAGACAGAACAGATAACAGCTCAATCAGAAATCAAACATTGGATACGGAAAACTAAAGTCACATCAAATCAGATATCATAAGGCTTTCATGTCACAGAGTAGACAGAATCGTACGGAATAACCAGAAACGTACAGAAATTAGAAATCAGATAAAATCACATTCATATCAGATCATTCGTATCAGATTCCCTGACCCTAACGGAATCTCAACGGATTCTGACCCCTTATACCTCCCTTCCCAGATACTGACAGAATCTCAACGGATTCTGGCCTTTTATGCATCCCTTTGTGCTTATAGCACCAGAACATAACAGATATTCGGAATTCTGGAACAGAACTTATTTTTAGATTTCAGAGCTCATTTCAGATTTCCCTGACACAGACAGAATCTCAAAGGATCCTGACCCCCTTCTGATAGCATACAAACACTTCAATTCATTCAATGAATCAATTCAGAAAAATTAGAATTAGTACGAAAAATCAGCGGCATAATGGCAGTATACGAAATTTATACAAAATTCACAGATTCAGAAATTTATCAAATTACCACAGAACATCCACAACAATATTATAAGACTTTTCCTGTACTGACAAAACATTTTTCAACATCCTAATAAATTGCAGTTCAATTAAAACACCTCAGAATCCAAAACATCCGACAAAAATCTTCCATAAAATACTCAAAACGTGCACAATTATCATCTCAGAAACATACCAAAAGTTACGCAATAAAACCTGAAGCAGTAGAAAATAACACACAAAATTCGCTAACGGAAACAAAATCCGGAACAAAAAAGTCGTCAAAATTCACGTTTATGAAAATTGAGAAAGAAAGAATGTGCCTTACCTCGAGTCGGTCAACTTCTCTAACTACAGCAACGGACGAAAACGGACCAGAGTCGCTCAAAAATCCTCTTTTCCTTTGTTTTTCTCTCTCCTGGACGTCCTTTCTCTTTCCAAAAAATCTCATTCCTATATATATCAAGACTGATCGTCCCGGACGATCGAAACTTCGTCCCGGGACGATTTGGGCTCTAGACGAATTTCGTCCATATGAAATTAAATAGCGTCCCTGACGACTTGCCCTCTGGAAGAATTTCGTCCAGAAGATCCAAATTTTGTCCAGACAAACCATGCAGCCAGAAATGTTTTCTTGCACAACCTGTACCGATCATCCCGGACTATCAAACTTCGTCCGGACGAACCTGGGAGGAAAAATGGTCTTTACATATATGCTGCACTACTTAGCATAATTGGACTACTCCACTTCTCACCTTATGCATAACAAACTTAGCCCTGATATAGTCTTAATCGTTGGATGTATGCTATCAGATCAGCACCATCCTACTTTAACCACATGTTACATTTTCCCTTATAAATACTCGTGTATGTTGTAACATTATGATTCTATGTTCTGTATTGTTTTACCTTTGCTATAGGTTTAAGGTTTAAGGACTAATCTAAATTTAAAAGAAATAAATTAAAACATTAGAAAAATATTATTTAAAAAATTACACAATAAAAATTTGCTAGATGTCAAAATATTTACACTTATGTGCCATCAAAATGCCATGAAACTAGTAAAACTTCATCATACGTTATAAACATAGTGGTGCAACTACTTGCTATGTAAAATGGGAACAAAAAGCCAAAATGGAAATGACCCAAAGCATGTAATCTCTAGAATTGAGAGTTGTTACTATTATGGTGGAGAAGCTCCGCTTGGAGAGAAATTATTATGTGCGGAGACCGGTCGCAGAACGCCATCCGGAGGCTAACTAGAATGTGCCACGTTGGTATCGAGCCACAGTACAGAGCTGCGATATAGAGCACAGGGTGACGTGGCGAATTCTGATTTATCACCGGACAGTGTTTGGCGTCCTAACAAAATAATTAATCCCGCTTAGAGGATTTGAATGGGATGAAGGGTGTCATAAAACTAATATTCCATGTTTTCGATTATAGCAGGAGCTACGACTTTGCATGGTACAAAGATAAAATGTTGGCGGGAGAGGGTTCATTGCTCCATTTTTTAGGAGCTGTAGGTTTGCACAGGATGAAGGTATAACTTTGGCAGGAAAGCATTTCATGTATTTAAATCAATGAGGAATCAGAGAACATTCAAGAAAAGATGAATAGGTGAATAGAGAGCTAGACAAAGTGATAGAGTTAATGTATTAAAAATTTTAGGACAACATAGGAGTTAATAAAAAATTTGAAGTATTAAACATGATAATAAAAATATTTTAAAAAATATGAATGCAAATCCCCTTAAATATACTATTTTGTAAAAATATACACATGATTTCCTATTAACATAAATGATGGTTGCTCCTAATAATAGTGTGACTCTCAAAACAATCAATATCTTTGTTTTTTTTTCGGACATTTGAGCTATTTAACGCAAATTCACATGCCTATTATATATGTAAGATTCAAACTCAGCCTCTTTTGATAGCCTAAGCTCCCAATCAACAGGAGATGAGCGGCTTAAGCAATCAATATTACAACACTTATATAAAAAAAATTGCAACTAATGCATTGGATTTCCTTGATGATTTGATATGATTTCTATGCAACTCATCTTGATGTGTTGGTTGTGAGCTTTGAGTATATACTAAGACACATTGATGTCAAAACTTGAGTATAAAATTTATACTAATTTGACTTAAATAGTTCAAAAGTCCCAAAAAATTTTATTTCTATCTCTGCTTTCTTGCCCTAAAGTTTGGCAACAATTCCTACAAAGTCTCAAATGATTATTACGTGTAAAGTTTGGACACATAGAACTGTTCAATTTTGTGATTATGAATATAAAAAATTATTGTGCCTCTTTGGATAGAATAATTATTTAGTGCGGATGCCGAACCTGGTCCGGAGACCAACCAGAATACGCCACATAACTGTGCTAGGTACCGTGGCTCAGTACTGCTCCGGTCCGCAGAGGATAATCTCTCCTCCATACTGCTCTCTTAGGGACCGTTTGGCAACAAGTGGGATTTAACTTTAGTGGGATTTAATAAATTTTATAAATTCGAATTTAGTAAATCCTGAAATCTGTTTGGTATGACCATTGCTAAATCCTGTTAAATCTTGAGAAACTCTTTGGTAACATATTTTAGGATTTAGGGAAATTAGATATATATATATGTGAAGAAGATAATTATAAATTAAAAATAAATTTATAATATGAAATAATAATGTGCTATGAATTTAATAACATGTTAAGTACAAGTTACTCATTAATTATTATTTATACTATTAGTTATATATTTAATAATATATATTTTAAGTTATATTAATTAAGATAATTATATTTGTTGCGTCCTGGAATATTCGCGGTGGTAAAGAAATATATAGTTTAACGTCTTAGCATTATACGAAGATCCAGCAAACAATCCGATAAGTAAGATGGTGTAGCGTTCATAAGAAACACCATAGTTTTTACGTGAAAAACCCCGGAAAATCGGAAAAAACCACGGGGTCTGGCCCAGTTTGAATGAATCCACTAGCATTTGTAGTTGATTACAAATGAGGCCTTCTTAGGGAGAAGACCTTGGCTTGATGTCACAAATGTACATCATATAGAGTGTATTATATGGTGGAAGTTACAATAGATGTATTTGTTTTGTCAGCACGACCATAGTCGATAGGATGGAGGTTGGAAAGATCGTTGTCTGGTGATGGAGGTCGGAAGGACCATAGTAGGCGACGGAGGTCGGGAGGATCGTAGTCAGCAGGAGACCGGGGTCTGGGTGACCGTTGTCTGGTGATGGAGGTCGGAGTGACCATAGTAGGCGACAGGGGTCGGGAGGACCGTAGTCGGTAGGAGACCGGGGTCTGAAAGACCGTTGTCTGGTGATGGAGGTCGGAGAGACCATAGTAGGCGACGGAGGTCGGGAGGACCGTAGTCGGCAGGAGACCGGGGTCAGAAAGACCGTTGTCTGGTGATGGAGGTCAGAGTGACCAAAGTAGGCAATGGAGGTCGGGAGGACCGTAGTTGGTAGGAGACCGGGGTCTGAGAGACAGTTGTACTCTGGTAGAACTCTAGGCGTCAAGTAGTGGCCCAACAAAAGTCTGGGCCTCAGGTGGTGTTGCGGCGAAGGTGATGGCCTCTGGCGAAGGTAAAGGCCTCTGGCGTAGGTGAGGGCCTCAGGTGGTGGTCTGGCGAAGCTCCGGCGGTGGTCCGATATGGTTATTCAATTTAGGATTTAAGGCAGTTAAAAGATTTGGTAACTCAAATTGTGATTTGAACCTTCCAACAGCACTTCGAGTCTTCAATTTGGACTCATTTGGGCTCGGATTGAGTTGAATTTTGTGTCGTTGGATTTGTATTTTCGAGACGCTCAGTTTAACTATAAGCTTGCTGAAATCAAAGTTCAGGTGTACCCGGATTTAATTTCTGAAGTTTCCAACTTCATTTTTGCGCCCAGATTCGTGCTCGACCAAGAGAATTTCATTATGACGTATCAATATTAATATTTAATTACTAATTAATAATTAAGTTAAATTAGATAATTAATTTATGCACTAATTATACTATTAATTATTTAATTAATTTACTTAATTATGAATATTTTAAATTGTATTAAATAAGTTAATCAATCAATAATAACTTAGATTCATATAGGGTTTAGTGTTTGTCTTTGATCTTCTGTTTTCGTCGATGTTGTTCATCTTCGATGCTTCTCGGCTTCGTGACTTCGCAGGAGGTGTAGAGCTTGCACGTGTCACTTCTTCGGCACCTCAGTGGCTGTTCGGCTTTGCTCCTTGAACGATTATCCCTTCCTGTCGGATCGGAAGTTACAACATTTTGATCGGAAGCAACAACAGGAGCTCGATGGCGTTGAAGGTACCTTTCTGGGGCTGTTTGGTAGCACACATGATTTCATTTAAGTAAGATTTCGTAAATCCTCTAAATCCAGATTTACAAAATCCTAAGGGGGTTAAATCCTGAAAATTTTTTGACAACATTTATGATAAATTCTGTGTGATTGTTTGGTTATTCAATTTAGGATTTAAGACGATTAAAAGATTTGACATGCATTTTTTGGATAATTAAAACATTTAAGATGCTTAAAAGATTTACGGCGGTTACTTATTTATTTCTAATATTTTATAACAATTATTTTCATTAAAATCATATTTAATCATATTATTTATTTTGAAATAACTAAGTATTTAACTAATAATTTAATTAATTTTGCTTAATTTTTAATATTTTAAATTATATTAATTAAGTTATCAAGCAATAACATAAGAGGAGTAGGTTTTGCCGTTAGCTTCTCTATTTCTTTCGGCTTGTTCCTTCGGAGGAGTGGAAAGTTTTGCACTAGTTCTTTAGCTTGGTCGCTGTTCGACTTCGCTCCTTATACGACGTTCCCTTAGTTACGACATTTTTTTATCGGAATCAACAACGGGAACTCGCTTGCTGTGAAGGTAACTTTTGCCTTTGGCGCGCTTCTTCGGCCAATTCCCGTAAATCCGACGAATAGAAGGATTTCGTAAATCCGGGATTTACGACGAAAAGAGGGAATTTTCTGTCAACCGCGGCTTTGATTTACTGTGAGATTTAGTTTTGCATTTTTGGCCGTTTGGCCGGATTTAGCTCAAATCCGGTCTAAATCCTGCATCCAAACAGCCCCTCTACCTTTCGCGCGCTTCTTTCGGCCAAATCCCATAAATTCACCGAATCGAGGGATTTAGTAAATCCGGGATTTAAGCCCTAAATCCTTAAATCCGGGATTTAGCCATCGCCGGGATTTAAAGCGCGCACAAAAACCGTTTGGCTGGATTTAGTGTAAATCCAACTTAAATTCCGCTGTAAATCCGATAACAAACAGCCTATTAATAATCTCTTCGCTGTCTCAAACACATAGAGGAAATCCCTCTCCTTTACAGCACTGAGAAATTGTTGCAAGCTTTTTAGCGCCAGTAATTTTTTATATAACAGTTAACTTATTCCTTCATAGGCGCATTGAAATGGTGAAAACGATCAAGCTTAAGCCTATCGATGCAACGCCTGTGAGATTCGCGGAGTTTGGCCAGGTGATTTCCGCTTCTTCTGATGGGCAGGAGTTTGGACTGCAGGATGCTCAACTGGAGCTCCACCGCGGTACCCCGAGGTCATTATGTTTCTTCTGCTTCCCTTACGGTTTTGACTTTGATGAATTGCGTTTCTCTTATGATTTCTATTTTAGCTTTTTATTAGTAAAGAGAACGGAGAATTTGTTGTATGTGCAGCTATATTTACTGATTAGATTAGGAGGATGAAGACTCTTACAGAAAAATGAATTAAGCCTTGGCAATTGTACAAATTAAGTTCTTATAGTTGAAAAATTTTTACTCTTTCACCTGATGTGAATGAAAATAAGTTATTGAGATTTGCATTACATGAGTTTAGTATAAGTTTTTGAAGATAGGGTATAGCTGGAATGACTTTCAAATTCATGTAGTTTTTGATATTCATACTCTTCAAGCAAGGAAAGAATTTTCGCATATCAGGAATAACTTGTGCACTGCTTCCTTCTATTTCCCACAAGCTCTTTAAATTTTTGATGTTGCTCATTGTGAGATCTTCTAGTGAAAGGAACAATATTGTTTGCAATTCTTTATCATACCATATTGTTTTGCTTACAATATGTTTAACCTCATCTATGTTATGAAGGTTTAACATCTTAGGAATTATAGTTGCTCAAGTGACAAAAGTTCCTTATATGTTTCACAACCATCAATTGTAATTTTAACTAGATTTTGTAGCTGCTGTGAATCGTTCATCTATCTGAATAATTGTTGATTTTTATAATTGAATAAACTTAAATTTTTTAATCTATTATGTTATTTCAGTGTTTCAAATACATCTCGAGAATCAACTCAATTTAAATAAAACATAATTGAATGGAGGTTATGTTTTGATGAAATACTTGCATTTTCAGCATCTAGTATATTACTTACCTTCTCAATGTTATAAAGATAAAGTGTACCACCAAGATTTAAGTCCTTGAGTTGTTCTATACCCCTCTCAGTTTCAACACCTACAATATAATTTGTTAGTGTATGTAGCTGCTTTAAATGCCCCATCCCTTTTGACATGCAATCAATTTATCGCACCTATTAATATAAAGATGTTTAAGGTTCGTCAAATCAATCAAATTATCTGATAGCTCTTTCAGATTAAAACATTTAGAGAGTTTTAATATTTGAAGATTGTAAAGAGAACAAATACCTTTAGGTAATTCCTCTATATTTGAAAATGATAGATCTAGAAATCTCAGGTGTCCCAAATGTCTTATTTTTAATTTTATAAAAATATTGATTATGCAATCTACCACCCTCAAAGTCTTGAACTTTAATAAAAATTTGCTTGACAATTTGAGTTGATAATATCTATTACAGCTTAGTATCATGTGAATTGATAGAATGATTGGTTGGTTGTATGGATTTATTTTTTTGAAAATATCATATAAACAAGCGTTTGGCAGTCGATGAGATATTTCTCAACTCTATATTACTTATGAAGCTCTCTTTTCTTATGATCTTGCGAAGTCGATCATGCGAAAATAGTACTTCATAAGTGATCTAGAGTTGAGAGATATCTCATTGATTGTCAAACACTTGTTTATGCGATATTTTTAAAAATTAAGTGCATACAACAACCCAATCATTCCATCAATTCACACGATAGTAAGCTGGAATCAATGTTTAAAATTGCGTATTCGAGTATTGAGGCGTTTTTCATTCGTGAGGCGAGGCGTAAGCCTCAAGGCGTTTTGAGGCGTAAGCCTCAAAATCAAAAGATTGCGTAAACATAAAATGATAAATTTTTTATATACTAATGAGTGAATAATATAAAACATAAAAAAGCATAAGATATGAAGTGAAATCAAAATATCTCAATAATAAGACACCATGAAATATAGTTCAACTCAAAATTCTATCTTAATAATATCCCAGTATTCTTTTCATTAACATATAATTCCAATTTTCCAAAATAAATAGCAATGACATATCACATAAGAACTCATAAGTCATCAGCACTGTCATCACTAAGGGTTCTTCATTTGAATTATCATTATGGTGAACTACTCTCTCCCCTTCCTCCTCTCCTATAGAGTCCAATGTCGGGCATTTACTTCAAGATTTATGTAGTTTTTTAATATAATATATATATATATATATATATATATATATATATATATATATATATATATATATATATATATATATATATATATATATATATAGCGTGAGGCGTAAGCCTCATGCCACTGAGGTGAGGTGGGCCTCAAGGCAGGCCTCAACCAAGTTGAGGCGCAAGCCTCATTAAAAAAACTCGAGGCATTTTTTACTGGAATTGCGTAAAGGTGGGCCTCAAGGCGAGCCTCATATTGCACAATTTTAAACCATGGATGGAATAGATACTCAACCCAAATTGTCAAGCAAATTTTCATCAAAGTTGAAAACTTTTAGGGTAACTTTGAGGGTGGTAGATAGTAGAATCGATATTTTTAAGAATTTGAGAATAAGACATTTGAGACACCTGAGATTTTTGGATATATTATTTTCAAATATGGAGGAACTGCCTGAAAACATTTGTTATCTTTATAGTATTCAAATATTGAAACTCTCTAAATGTTTCAATCTAAAGAATCTACTAATAATTTGATTGATTTGATGAACCTCAGACATCTCTATATTGGGTGCGATAAATTGGTTTGCATGCCAAAAAGGATGGAGCGTTTAAAGCAGCTACATGTACTAACAAATTACACCGTGGATTCTGAAACTGAGAAGGGTATAGAACAACTGAATGAATTGAATCTTAGTGGCACACATCATCTTTATAACATTGAGAATATAACTAATGTACTAGATGCTGAAAATGTAAGTCTTTTATCAAAACATAATCTTCATTCAATTATGCTATATCGCAATGAAGTTGGTTCTCTAGAGGTATTTGAAGCACTGAAATCACATAATAAATTAAAAAATTTAGGTGTATTCAATTATAAAAATCAGCAATTTCCCAGATTGATGAATGATTCACATCAACTACAAAATATAGTAAAAATTGCAATTGATGGTTGTGGAACATGCAATGTTGCTCTCGTCACTTGAACAACTATAGTTCATAAAGATGTTACACATTCATAACATAGATGAGGTTAAGCATATTGTAAGCAAAATAATATGATATGATGAAGAATTGCAAACAACATTGTTACCTTCATTGGAAGATCTAACAATGAGCAACATGAAAAATTTAGAGAGTTTGTAGGAAATAGAAGGAAGCTGTGCACAAGTTATTCCAGATATTCAAAAATTCTTTCCTTCTTTGAAGAGTGTGAATATTAAAAACTGCATGAATTTGGAAGTCATTCCAGCTATACCCCCTCTTCAAGAACTTATACTGAGCTCATGTAATGCGAATCTCAATAACCTATTTTAATTCACATCAGATGAAAGGGTAGAAAAATTTTTAATTACAAGGGCTTAATTTGTACTATTATCAAGGCTTAATTCATTTTTCAGATTGCCTTTAATCCATCCGCTCTCTATGCATAAGAGAATGCAATAATCTCGAGTTCTTGCCATGACCGGGAGGATTCACAAGACTACAAGAATTATATTTAAACAAATGTGATGACTTGGCATCTCTACCTCAAGAGATGGAAGGCCTCATAAAATTTGAGATTTCTAATTTTTATGGACTGATGACATTACCTGAGGGCCTCACAAAACTTTAAATCCTCTTCTTATATATATATATATATATATATATATATATATATATATATATCAGCAAATACAAAGCCATCCTCCCACAAGTTCAATAAGCCATAGGTTCTAGAACCTCAACTCACAAGCCTAAGGGTTGAGATGCCATATTGACCCATGAACCATAGCGACCTAATTAATGCATATATATGATGGTTTAACAAGTCCTTGAAATTTTGGTCAAGCCATGAAGTTTTAAATAAATTTATCACCTTTAGCAGCTCTTTCAAGAACTCACATGCCTATGGAAAATCGATGGCATAAGTTTTCTTGGAAAATCAATGAGAAATCAAATAATTTGTCTATGAAATCTTTGTGATGTAATGAATCTTGTCTCCTCGATCTCATGAGTACTTTCATAGTCCTCAGATACCTCTATGACATTAACTTTACTTATATGCTTCTAGATTATTGCATGTACCAATGATTCCATCCTTTCTGTCATCATAGTGCATATTATTACACCTAGCCATCCTTCCAGTGTTATGATAAAAAAGTGGATCATTGATTTCTAGTGCCATTCATTTTTTTTGGATATACATATAAACTTGATGTCTCCACGTTTTTTTAACCATGTTCAGCATACATAGGGGTAAAATGTACAAAATTTGCCAAATTATGAATGTTCATGGAAGCCCGAATCTGGATCTCTGATTAATGAAAAGAAATCTGCATGCTAGTTTCTCCAGACTGTTAGGGAATATACATCCCAAGATTTGAATTGAAAACTTTGAGCACCCTTCTTTGATAAGTTCTTGTTCACATTTTTTTGCAGGTTCTATATCATGCATCTAGAAGATCGAAAACTAAAGTTCTCTACGATTACTCATCATGCTAGTGTGACCCAGTGCCTTGGTTCTGCTTGTGGTGAAGAATGGTACCTTGGGGTGGCCAAGTCTTCAATTCTGGAAGGAGCTGAATTAAATGATGGTATTCTGAAGACATCCCTACAATCAAAATGTGGCCATAACTATTTACCACCTCATCCAGATGATGTGTGCATGTTCCGAGTAACTGGTACCAAATTTTTGAAGCTACATCGAGGAACATGGCATGCAGGACCGTTGTTCAAGAGCAAAACAATGGATTTCTACAATTTAGAGCTAAGTGACACTAACGTGAGCATCTTTAATCTTCATTTTAATTTCCAATTTCTATCGTACCTTTTTTTTTTTGGGTTCTATCTGACCGAGACTGTTAAAAAAATTCATTGATATTGTTTGCAAAACTAACCAGGCCTTGCTGATCAAATTCGTTTAATCATTTCTACCAAAGCACAATCCTTTGCATGCCTTTAGTCTTTGTAACTGATTACAATGGTTAAACCGTTGAATCATTTATATTAAAGCAAAGTTGTTGACCTCCAAATGATCATTTATTAAAATGCCTTGAAAATTAATATTAACCATTTGCTTAACTGGTAAAGATCTTTTTTGCTGCTTGCCCTCAAATCTTTGAATTTCATTGAAGTAATTTTATAGGGAACTTTTAAATGATTGTCATGTTAGCATTTCTAGGCAAGCCCCTAAGAAAACTAGAGATTTAGGCGAATACAAGTTTTAACAATGGTAGAGGTTTATCTTAAAGTGTTGATGCTGCAGCCATCAAAGCATCCCTACATATCTATAGGAAATTTCCCTGTAGGAATTTTGCCCCCTTAGTCCCTCCGCCATCCGTTAAAAGTTCTTCAATTGCCTTTTCCTTGAACTAGTTATAGATGTTTAAAAATATAATTATATCACTCTTGCTGAAAATTTTATTTTCTAGAGCTAAAACATCTAGTCTGCAATTAGAAATTAAGGACGTGATATGCTTGTTTTTAGAGAAATCCTGCAATTTTCTTAGATATATATTAATGAAATTTAATTAAAAGTAGTTATATATGGGAGTAGTAGAAAAACTGCTTTCACTGTAAAATAAAGAGTGATGAGTGCAATAATTCTTTAACCTTGGTTTGTACTATTTAACCATTTTTTCTTCGTCTTACATCTTGGCCACTTGTTTTTATGGATTTTCCATGGAGTTTTGTATATCTAAGCTTAAGCATGCTCGGTATCTTTATCCTTTTATTCTTAAGGCATAGTTGTTACTTTATATGTTCCTTTGCAGTTCCTTTTGTTACTGCATCATGATCTTGACGTTTGTCCTTGCTTATATACTCGTTGTTTTCATGACTATCGTAAGGTTTTAGGTTTTGGTCCATCTTCATCTATATCTACTATCAGATTAACCGGCCAGCAAAATTATTGAGGAATTTAAATTGAACAGCCTTGCATTGTTCTCTAATTTTATGTATTGGTCTTTCTCCTATTTGTCCCACAGTTTTTGTGATGAAATTACTAGTTGCATGCTAAAATATCTTATGGGCTTGGCTTGTAAAATAAACTTGCCAAAACTTGCCCCAGATTTCTTAACTGGTTGTTCAGGTCTACAGTTTTGCTTCCCAAACTTCCAATTTCTATTATTCTGGGAGAGGAAATTCCACAAAACAAGAACTGAGATGAACTTTATATTATCTGTAGTTTTTTTCTTTTTCTACTAATCCCTATTTGCATTTTAAGGTATAATGATACAAGGATCTTAACTTTTTTTTTTTTTTTTTTTTTGATATGAAGAATATATAGATGTCTTAAATAAATAAATACATGAAATTATTCGGTGCGGATGCCGAACGTCATCCAGAGATCAATCATAATGCATCACGTCACCCCCTGCTTGGTACTGATCGGTACCGCGGCTTGGTACCGTTGACGTGGCGCATTCTGGTTGGTCTCCGGACATCGAACTGCATCGGCGTCCGCACAAAATAATCACTCCCTTAAATACACTGTTATATGTATTCATATGATAGATTTTTTCTCAGAATCTTACATTTTATTCATCAATTGCTTTGCTGCAGATAGTTGATCATACAACACATGACTTCCTTAAGAACGATGGGGTAGTCTTTTTAGTTGAGGAAGATTATTAAGTAGTCTTTCAAAGTTGAACACGCAATGATGAACCATAGACTCTTCTACTTGGGATTGCTACTGGGAACTTTACATTAAATAAATTGCAGTTTCTGTAGTTATTTATGTTGTTGTATGTTTCATTTATGGATTTTCAAGTGTAAATCTGCATGCTGTGTTTGATTTGAAGAATAACTTATTGAAGTTTGATTAATGATTGCGATGTAATTAAGAAGAAAATTATTATGTTACATATGATAGCTTTAAGTTTTTTCTATATCAAAAAATAAAGGAATAACTCATGGACTAGTTTCTACAAATGGCAGTCTTTAGCAGATAATTGGTACTTTTTAACATTTTAATGTATAATACTAATAGCATTTGATGTTGAAAATTAAAATTTTTAATAATTGATATTAATAATTCATTTGTATATTTATGTATATAGGAAAGATGAGAATAACTGACTATAATTTTAAAAAATATATAATCAAAATATATGACAAAAAAAAGCCTTCATCATTGTAGCGTGCCAAAAACATCTTTTGTATGAAGATTCAATACATATGGATAAGAGAGGAGTGTAATAATTATAATAGATGTCATATTTTTAATGTGAAAAATCCTACAAAAGGGAAAAAAGCATAGGGTAGCGAAGCTCTTCCTAAGAGGGAAAATATTGATTTATTGTAAATAAAACATTAGTTGGTCGAAAAAGCCTTTGACACAAATCTAACATAAATTCAAGTGTTGAAATTAGGAGTTAGTGTTTATGTCGACAACGTGCAGTGATCGTTTGTATTGGCGTTATTAGTGATGGTGATGCAATCAGTAGGCGGAGCAATCATGTTATAACGATCCGAACATTATAGGTCAATGAATTGTGGTTTGACAATAGTGGCCTAAGGACATAGTCTGTGATGGTGGTTGGAATAATATTTGGGCAATGGATGTCAGAGGAATAGTCGAGCAACAAAGTTTGAAGGGATAGTCGAGCGATGGAGGCCAAAAGGTTGTTAGTTGGGTGACGGTTGTCAAAGGGTCATAGTTTTAGCGACTGTGATCGAAGGACCATAGTCAGAGGATGATGGTCGAATGATTGTAGTCTGGTGATAGTTGGCTGACATCAAAGGTTAGAAGGGTCATAGTCTTGCGACAGTGGTTCAAGGACTGTAGTTGGCCGAAAGTGGTTTGAGGATTGTAGTCGAGATGGTGGTTCATGGATCGTAGTCGAACATTAATGGTCCAAGGATGATAGTCGGGCAATGGTAATCGTTGTTAAGCGATAATGGTCGGAGGGCCGTAGTCGGACTACGGAGCTTGGAGCTGTGATCAATCGATGATGGTCAAAGAGATCGTAGTCAGGCGATGTTGGTCTGAGGACCATAGTCGGGAGATGGAGGTCTAAGGACCATAGTCGGGAGATAGAGATCTAAGAATCGTAGTTGATGAGCGATAGAAATCGAAAGAACCGTAGTTTATGGAAGATACAAGTTGAAAGAATTATAGTCAAGTGATAGTGGTCAAAAGATCATAGTCGGGCTCGATGATCTGAGGTCCATAGTCAGGGGATGGTGGTATGAAGGCTGTAGTTAGATGATGATGGCCCAACAACATGTGATTGAGGTTGAAAAGATCGTAGCCGACAGGAGTTGGAGCTCGAAGGACCGTAGTCGACGAGCGGTAGTGAAAGTGGTCAAAAGAATTATAGTTTGGTGATGGTGTTTTGAAGATCATTGATGAGTGTCAATAGTTCAAAGATCATAATCAGACAATGGGGGTTAGGAGGACTGTAGTCTAGCAATAGCCATTAAAGGATTGTGTTTGGGCGAAGGTAGTTTGAGGATAGTAGTAAGGAAACTTTAATCTAAGGATCATAGTTGGGGAACGATGGTCGAACAACCATAGTCAGCATGAGACAAAGGACAAAAAATCATAATCTAAGTACCATAGTCGGGCGATGTTGGTCTAAAGAACATAGTCTAATGATGGTGGTCAGAATGACCAAAGTCGGGCTACTATGATCTTGGGATTATAGTTTAGTGAAGGTGGTCGGGGGTCGAAGGATCAAAGTCGCCAATCAACAAAGGTTAGAACACCATAGTTAAGTGATGATGGTTCGAGGATCGTAATCAGGTAATGGTGGTTTGAGGATCGGAGTCGGGTGATAATGGTTGAAGGATCGTAGTCGAGCAACGGTGGTCAAAGAGGCATAGTGGTCCGCCGGTGAAGGATCTACACCATAGCCGGGCAATTGTGGTCAGAGGAATGCAGTGATCGGTCGATGAAGGATCGATGATAACGGGCTTGGCGGTAATGCTCTAGAGGTATTTCAAGATTCTGAGAGCCTTAGAGCTATATTAAACCTCAAGCCAAAAATCAAACTCCATTTCCAAACTTCGCCAACTCCATTTGTGGAGTTGACAACGTGCACTGATCGTTGAAACACTGCATTGAATAGCTCATTAATTTTCTTAATCATAAAGCGTTAGTTTAACATTTAAGCTGTCTTCATATTATCACAATTGAGCAATCTTGGGCTCGTTGGATTCATCTCCTCGAGACATTGCATTGGATTATAAACATGTCAAATTTAAAGATCATTTAGTCATCCAATTAATGTCTTGAAGTTTTTAATTATACTTTAGGCCTTTGATTTGAGCTCATTCAAGATTGATAGGCCATTTTGGTGTCACCAGACTCATCTTGTCAAGACATTCGATTCGACTATAAATTTGCTACAATCATAATTCAAATAATCATCCTGAATTTAATTATAGAAGTTTCAAATTAAAATATGCACAAAGATTCATGGCTAATTAAGATAATTTTTTATAGTGTATCAATCACAAATATTAAAAAATGGGCAATAAAAGTCTCAATGCTATGATATATCAATTGCTAGCATAGCTGGCCCTGCATTTTTAACTTCTGAAGAGAAAGACAATCATTTGAGCTTCTTAAAAAAATCTAACAATATGCTCAAATTAGTAATATCTTTAGCACCTGAAAGGTAATATATGTACAAATATTAGTATACAATATTCCCAATCCAAAACCATCTACAATATTTTAAAACAATGTAATTCAACATATTGAAGAGAAAAACACAACACCTTATTCTTCTAATAGTAAGGAGCACCTGATTCTGAAGAGAAGCTGAACCCCATAAGAAGCCTTACAGAATTATACTGGGTTCCCTTGCGATCACAAAGTGGCAGACAACGAATTCCAGACCTCAATTCTAACACTGGCAGACAAATCTGCCCTCCGAAATCATCCTTATCAGACATGTCATACTCGTGTACCTCGACTCGAAGCAAGGCGAGTTCAGGCACTGTCAATGTAAAGACGAACTCTTCGTCCCAAACAGGAGCCCATTCGTCTTCTATAATCTTTGTTTTCTTCATTATGCAATCAGCTGGTACTCCAGCTATACCAACCTATAGGTCAATGTCTTACTTTAAGACAAATGTACATATGTTGCAGGTTCCAACCTATCATGCTAAGATTTATTGATATATGTGCATATATGTTTCTATCTTTTCTACTAGTTGAGGATGCATGACCACATAATGACATAAATGCTAACATTAAGGCTTCATTTGGGACGACTTTCTTGCTACTTCATATAGCAGTTTTTTATTGCAAAAATTTTAATTTTTTACGTGATCATGCTGCTGAGATGTCAAGAAGAAACTTGAGAATTCATCAAATATATAAAGGAAATATATTAGAAATCAGCTTCCTACCCTTGCATAGAAGTCAGGCGGGGAATAATTGTCAAAGTAAGTCCCTTTAAAGTCCTTGAGCCATCCATCACCTAAGTATACTTTTACCTGTTGCAAAGAATGAGAAATTAGATTTGGTAATGAGGCCCCAAAGTCAAAACAAAGATCAAAAAGTTTTTTTTGTAGAAATGCTTTACTTTTAAGATTTTCTTCACAGGTAAGATTCTTTTCGGATCAAATACTTCACCATATGGTTCACCTTTCATCAAGAAACCGGGCTTTTTTACATATCCACAACCCCCATTTGCTCTGTAAAATCCTTGCATCAACCACAATGACCTTCCATATCCCTGAAGAGAACCCAAAAAAACAAACTTAGCTGAAATCCGGAAAATCCATGCATCAACCACAATGACAATCGTGATTTCTTAATTGAAATCCGGAACATAATAAAGTCAATGAAAAAGACATTGCATCATTTGCCTTTCCAATCATTCCTATGTTGGTTCAGTTGCCTTGCAAGCAATCGATTTATTGCAACTTTGGCCATTCCAATGCTTGGGTTCAATGAAGTGAAGTACTAAAAGAAAACAAAAACTACAAAAATTAGGGTTTAGGGTACTTATATGCAGGGTAGTTAATAAATGAATCAAAAGCCCTACAGTCACGAGTACTTTCTCTTTCCTAGATTTTTGTGATATCAGAAAAAGTTCTAAGATGTTTCCATCATCAGTAATAATCTCTATATCTAATGTTAAACCTTCATATCCCCAAGTGGGAGTTCAAAATAGCATTTTACATTTAGTGCTAGAAAGTGGTGTCATTCATCTTACTGACAACTCAAAAAATGTAGGAATAGCATTATCAAACACTCTTTGCTTCTCAAATTTTTATAAAGTCGGAAATATCCAAGATTATTAAGGTATAACACATTGCGAAAGCGTGATTAACAAAGAGAAACAACACCAGGGAAATTGTCAGTCTGTAGACTGAACATGATAGCTTACCTGCATATTAAGGGCAACCATTTGAGCACCATGCATCCATCCAAGCATTGGATTGTAGTTAGAGGAAGTGACACGTGTACCTTTAGGATATATCCTGAGCATATTCTTCTGAGTGAACCTGAAAATTTTGACGTGATTAGCCTTTTATAAGTTTCCACAAAATCTAGTGCAATTACATGCTAAAAAAATAGGCCTAGCACTTTAACCTGCTAGCTGTGAATTGGATGCCTAACCTTACTCCTAACTGTTGGGGATGAGCAATAAATACCACAATGACAAAACAAGCGAGAAAGTAAAAGCAGCATAAAGTAAAGGGCATTAGGATTTAATATGAAAAAATACAGCATAGGAAAAAAAAATCACTGAGCTACATGATCACACCAAGAAATTCATTATGAAAATTGGGAGAAATAAGTACAGATCTATCTTTTCTCTCACTCTCTCCTTGCTTCTCTTCTCACATGCACAGTCTTCCTTCTCTAACGCTACAAAAATATAAGAGAAAACCAAGTAAATAACCCCCAAGGGATGCAACCCTTCGAAAAACAAGTAAGAAAACAGTCCTGTCCAATTTGGGGCGCTACAATGTTTAAGTCTCTGATGACCTGTGGCGCTCAAACTCACAGCGTTGCAGCGCCGAACTCGTAGCGCTGCTGCCCCGAATCCAAAGCGTTGTGGCCTTTTCTCTATGTTTATCAGAGCTGGGGCGCTCGGGAATACAACATCGGGGCACTCGAGTACACAACGCCGGGGCTTTGTGCAAGCAGGGGATAAACCCCCCAACAAGCACGACAAACTTGAGGTCTGAGGCAACAGAACAACCCGATTGATCAACACAATCAGATTCCACACATAACAATCTCCCACTTGGAAACTGATTAAAATAAATCATTCTTCCGATCTGCACCATCAATCATAGTACCTGTAGTGTGGCTTGACCTGTTCTCATCCTGCATGAAGACCAACAGAAGCTACACATAACTTTAGTTTATCAACTATCACCGTCTTCGTCAGCATATCTATAGGATTGTCGGTAGTGTGTATCTTCTCTAAAGATAACTGACCATCTTCCAGAAGGAACTTCATGAAATGATACTGAAACTGGATGTGCTTCGTTCGGGCATGGAATGCAGCATTCTTGGCTAGCACTCATGCTGCACTATGACTATGCAACTCCCCATTCCTTTGCCCCTTGCCAAGTTCTCTCAAGAAACTTTACAATCAAATCATCTCCTTGCTAGCCTTAGTGATAGCAATGTACTCCGCTTCTATGGTTGAGAGTGCAATAATCTTCTATAACTCGGAAACCCAACTGACTGCAGTCTTTTCCAAAGTGAAGATATAACCTATTGTGCTTTTGCTAGCATCAAGATCTCCAGCAAGATCATAATTTATATAACCCTGTAGACCAATCCCTGCACCACCAAAGCAAAGAGCTTTGTCAACTGATCCTCTCAAGTACCTGAGAATCCACTTAACTGCCTCCCAATGCAGTTTGCATGGGTTACTCATAAATCTACTGACCGCTCCCCTATGATGCACAGACACGGACACGGCAACATAAATACGACGTAGCACGGATATAGGACATGTCAATTACTGAAAAATATAGGGCACATACACGAGTTGGACATGATATTATAATTTTTATATTTTAAAAATAGTGTATAAAAATTAAATAAGTATAATATTAAAAAAATTAGAAATAATAAGTCATTTAACTAGAATTTATGCTTAAAATGATTAATATTAGGATGTCGAGAGTCGGACATCAGTATTGTGTATCAAGCATCGAGAGAGGAGATGACAATATGGTCGAGAGTCGAGCATCGATGTTACGGAGTAAGTATCAGGCATCGATGTCAAGAGGGCAGCATATGTCGTAAATGTTGAGACGGCATTGGTCGTCGTGATAAGATGATATCAGACAAAGATGAGTTTTCAAGTTGTTGGTGTGGAAATTATTAGTGTCTAGCATTAATGTCAAGACAATGTTAGACTTTGATCTTGAGATATTTTTTAAAATATCGATGTTGTAATAATGTTAGACTTCAATATTGAGATGTTATCAGGCATTATTGTGAACCCAAAGTTACGACCCACCAAAGAGAAATGAAAATGAGAATATTCGATGAATGGTGTATTGAGTGCAGGCGATTGATTTGGTGTTGTGGATATTAAATAAGAAATTTAGTTTTTTATATTTTAAATAAATAAAAAATTTAAATATAAGAAATTATATTAAAAAAAAATTCATAAAATATTTAAAACACGTGTCTAATTTGTATATGATACTTTTTTAATTATACATATTTTCGGTGTGTGTCCGACACGTATCAGACGCGCATTGTGTCAGACACTGCACACCTCTTTGAGAAAAAAATGTTGGTGCATCATAACTACTCACATTGCATATGTTATATTAGATCTTGTGCAGATCATAGTTACATCAAACTTCCAATTGTTGAAGCATACAGAGTCTTCTTCATATGTTGTTCCTCTGCTTCAGATTTAGGCGATTATTCCTTGGATAACTAAAAATTACTACCCAAGGGAGTGCAAACTAGCTCTGCCTCACTCATGTTGAATCTATGAAGTACATTTTCAACAAACGCGGCCTGAGATAACTTTAGTATACCTGCATTCTATCTCCACTAATTCTTATACCGAGAATTTTTTCTTTGTTGGACCTAGATCTTTCATTTTGAACTCCTTTAATAACTATCCCTTCATATATTTTATCTTCTCCATATCTGACCCTACAACCAAAATGTCATCCATATACAAAAGCAGAATAATATAACAATTATCAAAATATTTGAAACAACAATAGTGATCAACCTGGCACTTTTTGTTCCCATTATCTTACATAAACCTGTCAAATCTTTTATATTGCTGTCTTGGTGCCTGCTTCAGCCCATATAAGCTACTCCTGAGCATACACAATAGATCTTCTTTAACTATGACTTCATATCCTTGAGATTTCATCTTATATAACTCTTCATCAAGGTCAACATGAAGAAATGTTCTCCTTCTATTCATCTGCTCTACATGTAAATCTTCAATTATAATTATGCTTAGTACAACTCTAATTGTAGTCATCTTCACCATTGGAGAAAAAATTTCAATGAAACAACTCCTTCCTTCTGTTGAAAACTTTTAACTACAAACCTAGCTTTGTAGCGCTTGCTGCCATCAGATTCTTCTTTCAGCTTGTAAACACACTTTTTCTACAGTGCTTTTTTGCTATCTGATAGTTTTGTCAACCCGCAAGTCTAATTCAACTCAAGTGAACGCATCTTATCATCTATGGTTTGCTCCCACTTCTTTGAATCATCATAGCACTCTGGTTCACCACTACCTATCAACAATAGATACTACAAGGAGAATACCTTTGTGCTAGCCTTGAGATTCTACTAGATCTCCTAATTTCAGTAGTAAATGTCTGAGGTACTCTCTGTACTTCATCAACTTTGCCTTCTTGATCATCATCATCCTTTATCTCAACATATTTGGAAGAATCTTCAATAGTATCATTTTTATCCTTATACATTTCACTTTCATTAAATTTAATATCCCTGCTTTTGATGAATTTCAGATTTTGATAATCCCAGAATTTATAATCAAATTCATCTTAGCCATATACAATAAATGTACATTTAATAGATTTTGGATCAAGATTACTCTTAGATCCTGCATCAACATGAACATAAAATGAATAACCAAAAACTTTGAGGTGGGATATACTAACCTCATTTTCATTCCAGTCTTGCTCAGGTAACCCCTCATCCAGAAGAACTGGAGGACCATAATTTATTAGATAAACTGCAGTATTCACTGCCTCTGCCTAGAACTACTTAGATAAACCAGAATGTAACATCATGCTCTCGACATGCTTAATAATAATTCTATTCATGCGCTCGCAACACCATTCTACTATAGTGTTCTTGGAACAATGAACTAATGTATGATCCCATTCAAAACACAATATTCCTTGAACTTTTAATCACAATACTTACCACCATTATATAATCTGAGACACTTGAGCTACAAATTTGTCTCAAGCTCAACCATGGCCTTTGTCCTTCCACTTCTTAAAAGCATCAAACACATTTGACTTATGTTTTTTAAGAAGTACACCTATATTTTCCTATTGTGATCATCAATAAATGTAACAAAATATAAATATCTTCCTATAGAAGTAACTGGAGCAGGACCCCATACATCAGTATGCACTAACTTTAACTTCTTTGACTTGACCTTTGAACCAGTATTTGAAAAACTCACCTTATGTTGCTTGTCATATATACAGTCTTCACAAAAATCTAAATTTATAAATTTTAAACCATGAAGTTTTCCTATAGTAAGAAATGAATGCATATCTTCCTTACTCATATAACCAAATCTTTTATGCCAAAGTTCTCCATCAACATCTAAATTTGTTATTCTAATAGAATCCATTTATCTATTGATAACATACAAAGTGCCTTCAATACTGCCACGAGTTATAACCATAGCCATTTTTATCACCTTCCATGTATCTCCTACAACCTGAGTTTGCAAGCTGACTAAAAAAAATTAAACTCCTCTTTAGAAAAGGAACGTGCCTAACATTCTTGAGTCTCCAAATTAACCCATCCGACATTCTGATATCAACATCTCCCTGTCCAACAATGTTGCAGGGCTTGTTGTCCCCAAGATACACTTTATCCAAATCCCCTTGAGTATAGTTCTTGAATGCCTCCTTGTTTGTACTTGTATGAAAAGAAGCACTTGAATCTATAACGCAAGATTCATAATTGTTCGGAGATAAAATCAAATAATCTGACTGATACTCTTCTACAGATACATTTGCAGAATGACTCTTGTCTGGACCTCCACCACTGCCCTTCTTTGGAACTGTATAATCCTTCAAGTGCTTCTTTCCACAGCTCTAGCACACAACTTTTCCTTTACATGAAGTAGACTTTCCTCTCTTGGGTTTAGATCTCTCTCTATTTGAATTTCTCTCTAAAAAACCCTTCCTCTTGCTTCAACACTTAGAACAAAATTTGAAGATTCACCATTCGCCCACCTGTGAACATCTTTATTAAGCCCTAACTCCACAATGTCCTCAAAGTTTAGCTTTGAACTTCTGGAAGTGTTACTCATAGTAATAATAACAACAACAATGCCCTCACCTCATCATCAAAAAATTGATGCCAACAAAACACAATTAACTAGTCACAATCTTTAGGTTATTTGAGGACGATAACTTCCCATACATCTTAGTTTGTGCAACCATAAGATTGACTGTAGTCTTCTCATTTACAATGTTGAATGTAACATATGAGAAAAGTGAAAGTCGTATCAAACCTAGTGCAGTCCATTCAAGAACCTCCCACTCCTCATTATAGAATGTCTTCTTAGTGATTTCTTCCAGCAGTAAATACAACTTTTGATACAATAAATCTTCAATTTTCATCCTCCAGAATACGAAGTATGAACCGTTGAACTTCTTAACCTTATACCTTGCTTCATCCGCCATTACTCCCACTAGAACTGAACAACCTCGCTCTGATACCAGTTGTTGGAGATGAGTAAACACCACAATGATGAAACAAGCAAGAAAGTAAAAGCAACGAAAAATAAAAGACATTAAGATTTAATGCAGAAAAATTCAAAATAGAAAAAAAAACCACGGAGTCACACCACACCAAGAAATCCACTATAAAAATTGGGGAGAAATAAGTACAAATCTCTCTTTCTCTCTCACCCTATCCTTGCTTCTCTTCTCAATGCACAATTCTCCTTGTCTAACTCTATAAAAATACAAGAGAAAGCCAAGAAAATAACCACCAAGGGACGCAGCCCTTTAGAAAAATGAGAAAGAAAATTGTCCAGTCCATCTCGCAGCGCTGCGACACCAGTTTGGGGCATTGTGGTGATCAAGTCTCTGTATGATGAAGCTACAGTGCTCAAACTCGCAATGCTGCACTGAATCCAAGTACATTGCACCGAGGAGAATCCAGAGCAAATTCATTTATGCTGGGGACGAACTTGTAGCATTGCTGCACTGAATCCAAAGCAATGTGTCTTGCTCTATGTCGATCAACGTTGGGGTGCTAAAAAAACACAATGTAGGGGAACTCAAGTACATTGCACAAAGGCTTTGTACAACAACAACATCAAGCCTTTGTCCCACTACGTGGGGTCGGCTACATGAATCCTTTTTTGCGATTGTGTCATGTTAAAAATCAAATTCTCATTTAAATTTAATAAAAAAAAATTATTTCTAATATTTTCTAACCAAGTCTTTTTAGATCTACCTCTACCTTTCTTAACATAAGTCAAATCTAATACTTAAACTTTCCTAACCAGGTCATCAGAAGGCCTCCATTTAATGTGACCAAACCATCTAAGGCGATTCTCTCTAATCTTATCTTCCACTGGAGCTAATCCAACATTTTCACTTATATGCTCATTTCGTATCATATCTCTAAGGGTAAAGCCACTCATCCACCTAAGCATCCTCATCTCTGCAACACTTAACTTAATATTATGATTCTCTTTTAATGGCCAACATTTGGCACCATAAAGCATTGCAGGTCTCACCACTATCTTATAGAATTTTCCCTTAAGTTTGAGGGAGACTTTTCTATCGCACAACAAGCCCGATGTATACCCCCACTTCAACTATCCAACTTGAACTCTACTAATAATATCCCCATCTATTTCATCATCACTCTGAACAATAGATCCAAGATATCTAAAACGTGTACTCTTATTAATGACTTGATCGCCCAAAGTCACAATCCTCTCATTAGATTTATTGCTACTAAAATTATACTCCATATATTCAGTTTTAGATCTACTCAAGCAAAAACCTTTAGACTCTAAGGTTGACCTCCATAATTCATGTTTACCTTCAACTCCCTCTCTAGTATTATCAACAAGAAGAATATCATCAGCAAAAAGCATACACCAAGGTACATCCTCTTGCAAATGTCTAGTGAGAATAACCATGACTAAAGCAAAAAGATATGGGCTTAAGGATGATCCTTGATGTAATCCAATTGAAATAGGAAAATACTTGGTCAAACCACCTTGTGTTTGAACACAAGTAATAGCTCCTGCATATATATCTTTAATGATTTGAATATAAGCATTATTAACTCCTTTCTTTTCAAGAACTTTCCATAGCACTTCTTTTGGAACTTTATCATATGCTTTCTCTAAATCAATAAATATCATATGTAGATCTTCCTTATTCTCCCTATATTTCTTCATCAAACCTCTCAATAAATGTATGGCTTCCATATTGGACCTACCCGACATGAATCCAAATTGATTTTGAGAAGCATTAGTATGACGCCGCAACTCTGTTTAAAATTGCGCAATTAGAGGCGCGCCTCAGGGCGCGCCTTTGCGCAATTTGACCAAAAAAATGCCTCGAGGCTTACGCAATTCTTCACCTGGCTGAGGCGTACGCCTCACCTGGACTGAGGTGCACCTCAGAGGCGCAATTGCGCAATTCTGGGTGAGGCGTACGCCTCACAGAATAGGCCCCCACCCACTTAAAATGAACCCTCTTCCTCCCTTCATCCCGCACGGTCTCCCTCATTTCCAAAAAAAAATCCCTTCCAGCTCTCTGTTCGCGAAACCGAAGGCGTCCCGCACGGTCGGCCATCCTTCCCCGCCGCCTCTCCCGCCGGCGCCGCCTCTCTCCGGCGAAGTTGAAGTGTCCGGCCGCCTCATAGGAGAAGTCCACAAACGATTTTAGGTTTTTTTTTTTTTACTTTTTGGTTAGATTTTTGAAGTGAAAGAAATTCTAGTGTTTTAGATTTTTTGAAATTTTTTGTGTGATTTTTTATTCTTTCATTAGGGATTATGGTAAGAGGCAAGGAAAAGGGGTCTTCGTCATTGCGGAGAGACCCTTCTTGGAAGTATAGTGTACAAGTTGACATTGGCGGCGGAGAGAAGAGCTATGTTTATTTGAAATGTAATTTTTGCGATAAAGTGGTGAAGGGAGGTGTTACCCGCATGAAGGAACATCTATTATGCTCGCACAAAAATGTAGCACCCTGTGCAAAAGTGCCGGACAATGTGAAGGAAGAAATAAGTGCTTACATGAAGAAAACTACCACTGCTAAACACTTACAACATGAGCAATTTGATGAAATGGTCGAGCATGGTGCTTATTTTGGGAGCGAGAGTGGAAGGGCTCTTCCTCCACTATACATAGTAGAGGTGCACGGGGTCCTATGGATCAGTATATGATTACTCCAAGAGTGGATAGAGGAGATGCAGAGATGATGCCTGCAGCTGGTACTAGAGAGAGTCGGCGACAGGTTTACATGGACATTGGGAGGTTTTTTTTTGAGAATGCAATACCATTTAATGTTTCTACATCGCCTGCCTACTTCAGTATGTTGCGGTCTGTAGGATTGTATGGAAGAGGGTTGAAGGCACCTTCCATGTATGAGTTGCGAACATTCATTTTCAGGAGATTAAAAGGACATGGATTGAGACTGGTGTGACTATTATGTCAGATGGATGGTCTGACATGAAGAGCAGGAGCTTGATTAACATCCTTGTTAACAATCCCTACGGCACGGTGTTCTTACGATTAGTTGATGCTTCAGAGGAGGTGAAAAATGCTACATTCATTTTCAATTTACTTGATGGTGTTATTGAGGAGATTGGGGAGCAATTGGTTGTCCAGGTAGTGACTGATAATGCCAGTGCATACAAAGCAGCTGGTCAGATGTTGATGGAGAAGAGGACACACCTATATTAGACACCCTGCGCAGCACATTGTATCGATCTCATTTTGGAGGATCTTGGTGACTTACCTCAGCACAAAAGTGCTATTTCTAGGGCGAAGAAGATTACAAAGTTCATCTACAATCACTCTTGGGTCTTAAGCTTGATGAAAAAGTTTTCAAAGAAAGAAATCATTCGCCCTGCAACCACTAGGTATGTTCCTAATTTTGTAAATTGCAAATCATTCCTACTGTATGTTCATAGTTCTTACATTTGTGCACTATGAATCTATAGGTTTGCCACCTCCTATTTGACACTGCAGAGCTTGATGGAGGTGAGGCAACCTTTGGAAACCATGTTTACATCAACTGAATGGCTTAACTCTGCTTGGGGGGAAGAAAAGTGAGGGGAAGGAAATAAGAAAGATAATTCTAAATGATAAATTTTGGGCTACTGTAATCTATGCCATTTTGAGCACGAGACCCTTAGTGCAAGTTCTACGCTTAGTGGATGCAGAGAAGAAACCAGTTATGAGTTTTATTTATAATGCTATGGATGAGGCCAAGGAGATGATTGCACACAACTTGGGAGGAGAGGAGGCAAGTTATAGGGAGATTTGGGATATCGTTGATGCTAGGTGGAAGGTGCAGTTACACCGACATCTACATGCAACGGCATATTATCTCAACCCTCAATTTCAATATTCAGAGAAGAAATCTTCAAATCCTGAGGTGAAGCTTGGTCTATATCATTGTTTGGAAAGATTAATACCGGAGCAGACAAATAGGGAGCTTGCAGATTTACAGCTTTTTCTGTTCCGGAATAAAGAGGATTTTTTTGTTTGAATGCAGTAAAAGCAACCATTTCTAAACGATCTCCATGTATAATTATTTTTGTAAATGCAAAACACTTTATTCAGTTCTGATTATGTTTTTTCTTGAAAACAGTTGAATGGTGGATTCAATTTGGTGATTCCACCCCTGAGTTACAGAGTTTTGCTGTAAGAGTGTTGGGCCTCACTTGTTCTTCTTCTGGATGTGAGCGAAACTGGAGTACATATAGCCAAGTGCAAACAAAGAGAAGAAATCGGCTATCAACACTCAGAATGAACTCTCTCGTATATATTATGCACAACAAGAGGTTGAGAGAGAGGAGGTTGAGGAATAAGGGGTTGAAGGATGATGAGGACCCATTAGTGTGTGATGATGTGTCGTCTGATAATGAGTGGTTCATAGATTTGCCATTATCAGACTTACAGTTAGAAGATCTAAGTGTGGATGTCTTGAGGGGCGAAGCAGATCAAGTTGGCACATCCACTAGTACTACACCACACACATCCACTAGCTCTACAGCACAACAATCAAGTAAAGGTATTTCACAACTTCTTATATGCTATTACATTACATTTATGTCAAGTGAGCAATGAACATGAATACATGATAATGATCTTTTCTCTTAATGAACAGGGAAGAGAAAAGTGAGTCATGTTGAAGATGATGATGACATGGCATTCATAGATACAATTAGAGAAGAAGATTCACTTGAAGACCCATTTAGTGATGGGATATGATTTCATTTTATATGTTTTTTGTATTCTGGGAGTTTTGTTAAACTAATATTTTGTGATTTTGCACTTTGGGACATGATTTTATTGCATATACTTTCTTATTTTTCACTATTTTCATATATCATTTAGATGTTTTTATTGTAAGGTACAATATTGCTACTATTTTCCTTCTAAAACCCTTGATTTTTCATTTACGCAATTCTGTGTCCGTGAGGCTTACGCCTCAGACCGCCTCGAGGCTTACGCCTCGCCTCACGGACGAAAACCGCCTCGAGGCTTAATTACGCAATTTTTAACCTTGCGCCGCAACCTACACTTTATAACTCGCTCCCATAGTTTTAAAGTATGACACATTAACTTAATTCCTCTATAATTCGCACACTCATGTGCATCACCTTTATTCTTAAAAATAGAAATTAACACACTCATTCTCTACTCATCTAGCATCTTTTTATTCTTCAAAACAGTATTAAAAGGTTTAGTAAACCAAGAAATTCCATCACCTCCTAAGCATTTCCACATATCTATTAGAATATCATCAGGTCTAACAGCTTTTCAACACTTCATTTTCTTTAAAGCCTCTCTAACTTCGATTTTATTAATACGCTTATAACAAAAATCTTTATTTTTGTTTAGGGTGTTAAAGTCACTAAAGTCAATCGTATTTTCACATTCTTCATTAAAAAATTTAGCGAAAATATCTCATCCACCTTTGTTGAATATCATCTTCTAAGAAAAGTAATTTTTTATCTTCATCCTTAGTACACTTCACTTGAACTAAATCCTTACTACTCCTATCTCTTTATTTGGTTAACTTATACATATATCTTTCTCCCTCCATAGTATTTAATCTATTATATAAAGCATTAAAAGCTAAGCTCTTTGCATCACAAATAGCTTTCTTAGGCCGTCTCCAGCCGATCGGCATTCAGCCGTATGGCGTTCTGCGATTACTCCATTCGAACGGGAAAAATGCCGGCATTCATATGCCAATGAACAGTGCGACGCCAATAATGGCGTCGCACTATTCATACGCCATTTTTTTTTAATATATATAATTTATTTTAAATTGTAAATGTTTAAATATAAATTTATATTATAAATAATTTAAAAAAAAATATTGGCAGCAGGATTACATTAAGGATATTAAAATAATTCAAAAAATAAAATATTTTTTATGTAATTAATTTTTTAAAGATAAACATTAACATAAAAATTACGATAATTATAATAGAAGACATTGAATACTACAATACTTAAAAAAAAAACTGGAATGAAAATACAAAACAAGTTCGGATATTAAATAAAATAAAATAACAAGTTATGACAATCTAATAATCCGGAAGAGTGGTGTCAGCTCCTCCAAGATCTGTGAGAAATTGTCCAAACGAGCTTGAAGAAGGAGGTTGTTGTTGATCTTGTTGTTGTCCGAACCTCTTTTCTAATATTCGTGCTTGTTCAGCTTGGACAAATGCACGAACAGCAGGATTTTGTATAGAACTTACGTCTTGAAACAAAATTTTATTTTCTTCCCTGATTTCTTTTAAGACAGTTCTTAGCTTGAAGTTCCATATGTTGTTGTCTCTGCGCACTTGTTCTCTTTAATTGCTTCAATTAGTTCTTTATTTCCATCTTCTAGAGTTTTAATAAATGTTGACATCTCGTCATCAATTTTTCTTTTTAGCTTTGCTTTCTTCACCCCAATCGGTCGTTCAGACTGAGAGCCACGAACACTGTATTCTTCATCATCTAAATTTAGAGAAAATGTAGATATTCCAGGAGATTGTTATTTACCGGATTCAGGAGTTAAATTTTCTGACTCTGATGAGGCATACCCAAAGCTTGACCTACGTGATGCCTGCTTACCACTAGATTGACCATCTTGAAATTTCTCAAAATTTTTGATGATGTTCCATATATGATCAAACTTCCAACCTGCTTTAAACTTCTCATCTTGTGCAAACAGTAGTTTGGCCTGATCTAACTATAAATCAATCTAATTACAATTACATAAATTGTGAAATGAAGAAGAAAAAATTTAATAGCAAACATAAATACTTACAATATCATCATTTGAAGCACCACTAATGTGTCTATTTTCAACTTGCCGAATGCATGCATGCATTTTTCTTGTTGCCTTCTCAATAGTTTGAATACGAGACTGAACAGACATTTTTGAACGGATTTCCCAACTTTGGATTTTAGAATTATTGTATGCTTGTTCAACACGTGACCAAAAAATTATCCAAGGACTGATATACACCCGTGATTGGGTCTTGAGCAATTTCCATGTACATTCTGCATAAGAGCTTATCTTGCTCATGAGAATATGCAGTTGATCGTATTGACATGTTTTTTTGGAGGCTTAATGGATTTGGAATACTACTAAAAGGGCATGTTATTCACCCCTATTTATATAGTAATTGTAGAGATTTTCACTTCAAGTTGTATGAGATTCTCACAAATCTCCCTGAATTTGTCCTATGAGATTCTCACAAATCTCAAGTTGTATTGACTGGACATGACAACTCCATGAATTTGTCATTTGAGATTCTCACAAATCTCAAGTTGTATTGACTGGACATGACAACTCCCTGAATTTGTCCTATGAGATTCTCACAAATCTCAAGTTGTATTGACTGGACATGACAACTCCCTGAATTTGTCCTTTGAGATTCTCACAGGCCGCGCTTATATCAACCGTGATCGGGAGGCTGCGGATCATCGACTCTACCAGGATTACTTTTCAAGTAATCCAGTATACAATGAAACAATGTTCCGACGAAGATATCGAATGTCCAAGACATTGTTCTTGCGCGTGCTTGATGTAGTAAAAGAGCATGATAAGTACTTTCAACAACGAATGGATCGAGCCGGTAGGCTTGGTTTATCACCTCTCCAAAAAGTAACAGCCGCCTTTCGGATGTTAGCATATGGATTACCCGCAGATGCCACAGATGAGTATATTATTAGAATAGGAGAATCAACAACAATCGAATGCGTGAAGAGATTTTGTAGAGCAGTAGTCTAAAAATTTTCAGAGCAATACTTAAGATCACCAACAAACAATGAAGTGGCTAGACTCCTTCAGATTAATGAACAACGTGGTTTTCCAGGTATGTTGGGGAGTTTAGATTGTATGCATTGGAAGTGGAAAAAATTGTCCTACCGGGTGGGCTGGGCAACACGCGGGACGTAGTGGATCACCTACAATTATTCTAGAAGCCGTAGCAGATTATGATCTTTGGATATGGCATGCTTACTTTGGTTTGCCAGGTACAAATAATAATGATATAAATGTATTAGAATCTTCTCATCTATTCTCCAATCTTACTCAAGGCATAGCTCCTCCTTGCCGTTACATCATTCAAGGAAAAGAATATAATATGGGTTATTATTTGGCTGATAAATATATATATCCGAAATGGGCCACCATTGTGCAAACTATTCGGGAACCACGTACTCCAAAGAAACAATATTTTGCAATGAAACAGGAAGCATGTAGAAAAGACGTGGAACGTGCTTTTGGAGCTCTCCAATCTCGTTTTGCAATTGTGGCTGGACCAGTTCGTTTTTGGAGCAAAAGATGTGTTGCATGATATAATAACTACATGTATAATTTTGCATAACATGATAATCGAAGATGAACGCAGTCTCACTGGACATATTCAAGTTGCGAGAGAAGCGCCATCCCCAGATGTTGAATTAGTGGTGGATGAAAATACTCAGTTTCAAGAATTTATCGCTCGTCATAAACAAATCAGAAGTAAAGATGCCCACATCGCACTACGAAATGCATTAATTGAGCATTTGTGGGATCAATATACTAATTTCTAATATTTAGTTGCTATTGTATTTTTTTTTCATTTATGTCTTCTAATGTAATTTTAATTATATCAAATATATATTTGCTTATTTAGAACATATTAATATCCCAAATTTTTTTATATCGAGAAAACAAACATAATTTTTAAAATTTTAATAGGTTTAAAATTGATAAATAAAAATATATGATTAAAAAAATTTTTAAAATAAAATAAGAAAAAGAATATGCTAGGAATATTCCTTTTTTGTATGTTAGAAAATGAAGTTCGATTGGAGTCAAGTTACTGCATTTTGGAGTGAAAAATGAGTTTTTCGGTTGGAGATGCCCTTAGATTCCTTACGAGCTTCTTTATAGCTTTCTCAATTATCATAATTTTTACATCTAAATCAATTTTTATAACAAATCTTCTTATTTTTTATCTTTTTTTATACATTTGGATTCCACCACCAACTATTTTTACTATTAGGAGCTTTTCTCTTGAAACTCTAAGCATATCTTTTATAATATTCTTAATATTACTAGCTACTTTTTTTCACATAACATTAGCAACCTCATGCACAGGCAAAATCTTAAAATTTAAAATCTTACTCTAAAAAATATATCTATTAATATTTTTTAAATGCCCCCATCTAATTCTAAAAAATCTTTTTTACTTTTTTTTTTCTCCATTATCTTAAAGTCCAAAACTAATAATCGATGTTGGATACATAAATTTTCACTCAGAATAACTTTATAATCTTTGCAATCTAAACGATCTAATTGTCTTATAAGAAAATAATTAATCCGTGTTTTACTATATCCATTTTTATACGTGATAAGATGCTCATCTCTTTTTTTTAAATAAGGTATTAGCTATTAAAAAATCATAAGCTAATATATATATATATATATATGGTCACCATGATGTTTTTAAAATTATCTACCTCTCTACCAACATGTCCATTTTAATCTCCTCCAATAAAAATTATTTCTTGTCCTTTTTTTTGTTTTTATCTTTCAAACTCTTATATATAATCACACATACACCCTTTCTAGTATGACTCCTACCCAAATATCAAAGTTTATATCCTAAACTATCAATTTCTCTAGCCTTCTCTCAAACCCATTTAGTTTCCTGAATGCACAGAATATTTATCTTCATATGAATCATAATATCTATTAATTCCATTAATTTACTTGTAAGGGAGCATATATTCCAAGTTCTTAATCTAATTTTAGTTTCATGGACTAGCTTATTTTCTCACATTCGTCCTTGATGTAAGAACCTTGCCTATTTTAACACTACACCCGAGCACCGGTGCAGTGGCCCTTGCACACTTTTAGCTGTATTTAGGTCATGCAACCCGTCGCTTACAGGGGACGCCCTAGCATTAACATAATTTTTTTAAATGATTCATGTTATGATTATTCGACAAGTTTTACGCTGGTTGTTGACAACCTAACGAAATCCTCCACTTTTCTCATCCAGGACTTACGAAAAAAAATCCTGGTGCAAAGCACCCGAACTAAGCAGGAGGTAAACCTCCCATACCCCCAGCAAGCATGACAAACTTGAGGCCCAATGTAACATAACAACCCGATTGATCAACATAATCAGATTTCACACATAACACTAACTACATGCTAAGTTGAAGAGAATGAATTTTATGAAGGAGAATCACCTAACTATTTCAGTTCCATGGGATGCTGCCAACTTTTCAAGCTGTTGCTCGCTCAAACTAAGGCGTCTAACTTTATCAGGGTCCCCCCTAAGTGCATGGACTAAACGACCCTTTGGTTTGCCAGCCCTTAGGGTAATTAGTTTTTTGTATTCCGGGGCTGCACTCTGCCCAAATTTGCTATCATCATCATCAGCACCACCATCATCATCGCCATCTTCATCATCTTGGTCCTGCTCATCCTGCAGCAGCACACAAATATTTATCTTAGAGAAATAAGCTAAAGAACTAAAGAACACTGCAAAAGTTTTAACTCATTGTAGTATTTCACCTTGTTATCATAATGGAGTTCGTCTGTAAAATCAGTGACCTCCTTTCCCCATGAATCTTCCTCAACTGTTTCCTTTCTTTTCTGAGATCCAGTCTCCTTGACCTTTTGACTCTTAGCTTCAAGGTACTCTTTTGGAGGTTTCGTTGACAGAATGATTCTTCTTGTTAGAGCTTCTGGAGAAGGGAGTTCCTCCATGGATTCACTTTTAGGATAATAAAGCATATCTCCAAATGTTTGAGTGACCATCTGATTAGAATGCACGTGAAAAATTAAACTAGAACATTGAGAGGAAGCAAAGAAATTTCCATTTTTTTACTAGTGCCACCTCGGCCACTTTAGCTTGCAGATCTGAAGTCAAATGGTCCTCTAGAGTTATTACAACTGGGTATGGAGAAGCCGTGAATGCATGCTCTTTGATAGATCTCAAACATTTGATGAGTGGTACTGGAGAAGTCAGTGTCCTTCAGGTAGAGTAAAGCAGCATAAAATAAGAGATGGTTCAATAGAAGTATGAAAGTCTAACTAATAACAGCTACTCATATAGTGATCTAATAACAGCTAATAATATAGTGACCTATCAATCAAACAGTGTCAATCAAATATTAACAATAAAATTTTAAGGGATTTAAATAAGCTAAAAGGTAGAAGAGTTACAAAAGAAAAATGAAGCAAGCAACTAGATTAAAAGAAATGTTTTTCAAGATTTTAAGAGGATATTTGACAATTTTTATTTTAATAAATATTTGAAGAAGCACGGGAAGGAAACATTCAATTAAGGTTTCGTTTGGGACGGCTTTTTTACTGCTTCTTAAAGCATTTTTCTAATACAAAAACTAAAATATTTGTACTAGAAAGCTACTTTAAGAAGCAATAAAAAAGTCGTCCCAAACGAAGCCTAAGTCACAAGAAGAAAAGCGTGTGTTTGTTGTAGAGGAATCTGTCATGGTGGCATTACAGAATATGCACAATCTTATTTGTATTATTTCTTTTCATGTTTCATTATTCTTTTCCTCACTCTAGGTAAATATAAGCCACTCATTCCATTTAGAAACTTCCTAAAACAAAAAAATTATATTTGTACCATACCACCTAAAGAATGATATTTACACATCACTCAAATATTGAAAAGCAGAACAAAAATTCCAATTTTCATTCTCAATAATGCTACCAATTTTTATTCTCAATAATGTTAAATTTTTAATGATTTTATCATATCACATACAAATCTTTAAATTTGCTAGTTCCTGTCAAACACTTGAGTGTTAATTTTATAAATAAGAAAGATTTCAATGCATGTTAATTTTATGAGCCCATATAACTCATATATGCCAATCACTGTGTGGTGATATACAATTATTTGTTAAATACTTTTATAAATTAAATACTAATATTAGTAGACCCAACTATGCTTAGCTACCAAAATCAAAAATAAGTTGTTTTGTCTTTATGGTTGATAAATGAAGGCAAGATATTGGTTTGGAGTAATTCGAAGTATTTCCATGTTTTATATTTTGGTCATAATATTAGTTTAATTCTATGCATGCCAAAAAAAACCTATATTATGCATTTAATCCTCTATTATAGAAATGCATAATTTTTTTTTCTAAAGCATGACTGGTAATTTATTATGTAAATATCATGTAATTCATGTTTTATAATTGTGCTTTGTTTTAATAAGATTTATATATTTTATGTTGATTTATTAAAACTCATGCTAAAACAAATTCTGTCTTATATCATGTTTCATTGTATAGATGAACAGTTCATTTAATATCATGATAAATAATCAACTATTTCAGTGAATTTAAAATGACTATCTAACAATTGATTAGTTTGTCGCATCCAATTTCTACTATAGTTAAAAAAATCTTTTACAAATTATATCATGAAGCGATTATAGATTATTTAATTTTTTTAAATTTAACACTTTAATTTTAAAATACAATCATTAATAATTAATATTATAGCATGGTATTTAATTTTTAAAGTTGGAGATAAAGTTTGGATCTTTTAGCATACGAATTATTCAATTATTTGCTTAATTAGTCTTTTATAAACAATTTTTGTTAAAAAATATTATATTTAATAGGAGAATATTATTACTGGTTACACCAACTTATATTTTATAAAAAGCGCTTTTCGTTGATATGAAAGTGGAAGTAATAATATGTTGGTGTTTATCATAAATGATGTTGCTTAGATACATATATTAAGGTGGTAGATTTTGCATTTCCTTTATGCATCTAATGAGGAATTTAATTTTACGAATTGTTAGTATTTTTGTCCCTTCAAATCATAATTAATTTGTCATCATCAAATAGAAGTAGATTGTTAATCCTACTTTTGTGACCTATGCATCATTCATTAGTGTGATTTAGTGACAACAAACCTTAATGAGATGTCATCTAATGTTTTGCCAATTGTTTCTATAGCTTTAACAACAAATATTAGTTACACGATAATGACTGATTCTACTAGGCACTTGGAGCCTTTGCAGTTTGAGGTTGAATTTTAAATGATGAATCTAGATATTTCAAGCAGGCAAAGTGAAAAAGTCCATGAAATAATATAGTGCATGTTTTAAGTATTTCATCATATAATTTAGGGGGTGTCAATATTTGACACAACCCGAAAACCCAACTTGAACTCAACCTGATAGTTATGGGTTAGGATCAACCCATTTTTTGAAACGGGTTAGGTTCGAGTTCACAAATCGACCCATTTCAAAAATCGGATCGGGTTCGAGTTGATCCGGAAACCCGAAAATGACCCGGAATAGGCGGTCCGTCTGTGTCGCCCGAGTCACCTGCACGATTGCCCGAGTCACTTGCCCGCATAGCCTACCGCATCTGTGCGAGTTGCCTGCCCGTGTCGCCTGCCGCATCTGCCCGAGTCCTTGCCTGCATGCCAGAGTCGCCTGCCGCAGGTCACCTATTGCCACCAGTCGCGCCGCGCTGCCGCGCCATAAGCGAATAAGCGCGCAAACAGAAACCTGACGACAATCTTACGAGTCTGGTCAGGTTGACCCAAAACAAGTCAAGTTCGGGTCTGAAAAATTGACCCATTTACAAAAATTGGTCGGGTTCGGGTTGACCCGAATATTGCCGGGTCAATTCCAGGTTCAACCCAACCTGTGACCTGATTTTGACACCCCTAATATAATTTAGTTTATATTTTTATACTATAACATTTAAGGGATAATAAATACAAAAAACAATAACAAGAACAATATAAGCTATTATCCTACTACATGGGGTAAACTACATGGCCCTTTTTTCTTCATTGTGTTCTATAAAGAGTCAAATATTCATTTAAATCTAATAAAAGTCATTTATATACTTTCTAATCAAGTCTTTAAAGGTCTAACTCTACCTTTATTAGCATATGCTAGATCTAATATATCTAATCTCCTAAGCGGGTCATAAGGCCGACGTTTTATGTGACCAAATCATCTAAGGCAACTCTTTTCTTATTTGCCACTGGTGCTACTCCAAAACCTTTTCATGTATATACTTGTTTCCCATTTATATCCAAATATAAAGTCACTCATCCACCTAAGCATCCTCATCTCCGCAACGTTAACAACAACAACAACATCAAACCATTATCTCAATCCTTATCTCTTCAACACTTAAAGATAATTTTATGATTCTCTTTTAATGGCCAACATTTTACGCCATAAAGCATTGCAAGTCTCACCACCATCTTATAGAATTTTCCCATAAGTTTGAGGGGTACTTTTCTATCACACAACAAGCCCAATGCATTCCTCCATTTAAGGGATACTTAATACATAATTGAAATTGACTTAAATTATATTTTTATATTATTTTATGTTTATATAAAAATTTTATTATTCAGTTGGATTTATTTTCTAATTATTAATTTAGTATTTATTATTTATATAAATTATATTAAGTTATCTTTCATATTGATTTGATTACTAATTTATTATAAACTATATTTGAGTTCCACAACCAATTCAACCCCTCTTTTGGTGTGCCTTAAACCATCAATGCATGCATAAAATGCCTAACATAATGTAAAACCTTGCCCAATTTATTTACACAAAGAAACACCTGATGATGTAAAAAAATCATATTTTTGGACATCCCTTCTCTAATGCACATGTGATTGTTGATTAAAATAAGTAATTCTAGTGGCATAAAATTAACTTTTAAGAACGCGTTGTACTAATGCCTGATAAAATTCGACCTATATTGACAACAGAACATTAGCTACAAAATTATTCTTTAACTAAAAACCAACTAAAGAGAGAAGAATACCCTGCACGCTCACAAAATCCAGATGTCCTTTTTTTATAAATAGGATGGAGCAAATAAAAACATTA
Source organism: Dendrobium officinale (assembly GCA_019514585.1). Classification (NCBI taxonomy): domain Eukaryota; kingdom Viridiplantae; phylum Streptophyta; class Magnoliopsida; order Asparagales; family Orchidaceae; genus Dendrobium; species Dendrobium officinale. Next base: position 15,977,075 of record CM033683.1, read on the forward strand.
TTATATCCTATTTTGTTATGATATTTAATAAATAACAAAGTGATTTGCATTTAGTATCATACATCGGTTTTTTAATGGTGGGAATGGAGTTTGCTTTAACATCATAACCGACATAACATGTTAAAAAAACTTTTTTGTTAGTTAGGTTGGTTTTAGTTTTACATAATGAATTTGAAAGTCTTTATATGGATGGTTGTGCTTTGAATTCTAGTTTTTTAAATACTTCTTGGTTCATTGAGAATTTTAGTTCATTATCACCAAAATTCAACCAGATAGTATGGTTTAAAATCTATGTCGATTCTGCTTATAGCCAAGCAAAGAATATAATCTAACAAAGTTGATTATTTTGTAAAACATGTTTTAGGCCTCGTTTGAGACGGCTTAATTTTGTCTTTTCTGTTTCGAAATGACAAAGTTATTTTTGGGTTGTTGTTTGTATGTGACACTTTTGTAAACTACTTTTTACGAATCTTCATTTTTATCCTGTTTTTAGAAGCTTTTTTAGTATAGGCTTCTCCATTAGAAATCTCCATTATCTCAAATAAAGTTTTTAAATTACCTTTTACAAAAAACATCGGATAACCAAACGAAGCTTTAGTCTACATGCAACCAAATGAGTGCTTATCATGACTCCATTTCTAAAACTTTCTATCATATAATTTTCTATTCCTTTCAAATTTGTATATAACTTTTCATGAAAAAATATCGTCCCTAATTTCAGGCTCACACCAAATAAAAATTTTTGTTAAATAACTGCTCTTCAATGGTGTAAATATAGCTTTCTTGCAGTTGGATACCAAGATTTCAAATAACTACCAAACTTTCCTTCGATCAACAGTAATCATTTTAATGCTAGTATCTAAAAAAGACAACAAGGTATTTATAAGAAAGAATGGAATATCAAACACTGAATAAACCAATAAAGGAATATAATCTCATTACGTACCTTCCATGGACAATATCAATATCATCCTTTTTGGAATTTGGCCACATATCCAGTTCAATTACCCTAACACCTCGCTGCAATGCTTTGATTATAGGAACATCACTGGAGTCGCTACTGAGTTGGTTCCCTTTCAAGTATGAATTATGACTAGTATATATGAAATAATGGGATAAGGGTGCCGTCATATCTTGGTGAACCTGAAGTATTGACAAACACAAAAACTAGTTTCAGGTGATGACAATTTTAGCCAGCACAGAACAAAACTTAAATATTATGATAATCGAGGCTTAGAACACATATATACATAGTAATGACCTAAGTAGACAAGCTAACACCATCTTACAATACTGAGAATCTGCATTTTGGTAGATAGACTATTAGCATCTTATTGATTATAATTCCTGGAAATATTTGTTAGCGTATCATTTCTCAACATATTGTTTGCAAGTCACTGAGTAATAATCATTTTAAAATTTGGATCTGCTGTCCGTAGCAAGGCCATTGTAATTTTCTTTATTATCAGGTTTAAGGAACTTTCAGCAGGAAGCATAAAGGAAGACTACACTATACACACTTTGGTAAGAAACTCTTAACAGAAGTTAAACCTGTATGGTGCTAAAAGAGTCCAGCTTAAGATAGAAGATCTCATAATTAAAGAGTTAAAATTTGGAGAAAACAAAGAATTATCAAATTAGACAGAAATTAAATCTTTCTTGTGAGTTTAAAATGCTAAGAAAATTGTCCTTGAAGATTTTGATTTTATCCGAAAACAAACGTAAACAGAGAAAAAGGAACTACCTATTAGGGAGAAGTAAAATTCGCAACGAAACAAACAAGAAATAGAAAATTGCAACGGAAAGAAAAGAACACCAAGATTTAACATGAAAAAATTGAACCACACTATACCAAGAAATCCACTGTGAAAATTGGGATGAATAGTATATAGCTATTTCTTCTTTCCCACTCTCTTCTTGTCTCTCTTCTCTTTAGCACCGTTCTTACACAAGAACAAACAAAGAGATACACAACAACCACCAAGTGACGCAACTTTTAATGAAAAACGAAAAAAAAAAAAAAAAATTGCTATCTAAGCCTTGTAGAGCAGCGGTGCCAAGTTGGAGCTCTGCAGCTCTTAATTCTCATGTCTATATGAAAGTTCCGCAGCGCTAGTGTCTAGAGCACCACAGCCCCCCTTGCAGCATTGTCGTGCCGATGAATCTATCTTTTTTCACCAAACTATGCAGTGTCGGGGTGCTCGGATACACAGCATCGGGGCGCTGCAATGAAAAAAAAAATCATGTGCAAAGCACCCAAACCCAAGTATGCGCAGAACTCCCTACAATACCCCAGTGAGCCCAACATGCTGAATTGAGGTCCGAAATAATAGTCAATCCGATTGATCGATACAATCAGATTCCACATAAAACATATATATGCCAAATTATCATCAATAAAAAAAAGAACAAATAATAAAATTTACTCTTCTCCATGGTAGCTTATCCATCTTTAATACTATGAGCATATATATGTCAAATTAATTATAACATTATTTTATATTTTTGCTGTTAACACTCACGACAAAAATAGAATAATAATATCATTTTTTTTAGAATTTTCTAACAACAATAAATGAATTCGTACTTTTTTTTCAGTTTTCTCCGATCACTTTTTTTTTTTTTTAGTGTTAAAAAATATAGCAATTTTTATAAGTTATAAACATGACATATGGCAATCGGGTCTAAATTTTTAAACAAATATAACGGTCATTTTGGGTCAAAACCTGACCCACTGATGATGAATACAAAACACTTTATCCAAACAAAACAAAACAAAAATCCTTCTTTATCCAGATTGCCAAGGAAAAAAAATTTCTCAACAGTTCAACAGATGCATCATCCAACCAAGCCTAAAAAATTTTCGCATTCCAAGACCACCCCAATTATCATCTTCAGCATCCCCGAGCAAACGCCGAAATCCAACGCCCAACTCCCAATCTCAAACAATTCAAGCAAAACCAACCAAAACAATACATCCAAATCACATCCAAGGAAAGAACCAACCTGAGATCGGATGGCAGGATTAAGCTCGCCGGAGAACAAATAATGGAAAAATTCATCAACCGAGAGTTGCGGCCTAGAGAATTTCATCGGATGATGCCGATGCCCGCATTTCCCTAATCCTCTCTATGATCCGGTCCGCCGCGTCTGCGGCCGTAGCCACTCACCCTGACTGTCGTATAGGAACCGCCGGAGATGCTCCGGCGACATCGCCACACCATCTATGCGTAAAACCGACCGAACGTATTCTATCACGTCGGCGTTGGCTCGCCGAGCTCGATGTATCCGCCGCGTGAAGAAGAGCAGCAGTTATATTTCCCATCGCCCCAACTTTTCCATCTATCCGGCCGATGGCTCCCGCTCTTCCTCCAGCTGGCCGACGATCGTCGTTCAGGGTCGTATCGAGTAATTATTTCAGGGGTTAGGAATTGATTCTAACTTTATTCATAGCTTCGGCGTT